>OY757917.1:19317372-19476512 GCA_963585895.1 Sepioteuthis lessoniana | reverse complement strand
GTACATGATTTTTCAAAGATTCTTTTTTTTTTAAGTTTGAGGTGAGAAGATAATGAAAACGGGAAATGCCCAAAGAGGCATAACAAATGAAGGATAATGATAAATGGTCGAGATGAAAGGGTTAATCCCGCAATAAACGGATTCAGCAAAATAGGAGTACGAGACTAAGCAAGACTGGGTGGGAAAGGTAATCTAAAAGGAATTGTGCAAGAGATTTGAACTTGATCATCCTACCAAATGGTAATAATAAACTTAAGTAAATGATTGAACACTGCTGTTTGACCAACTGATGGCATTTTAACAGGTGCTACCAATCCGGGTCAGAGTGGATCTGGAAGTAATGGCAATGAAACAGGTACTTTACATTCCCCAAAGCACCAGAAATAAAGCTTCATATTCAGATACGGTTTTGTCATACCAGGGACATATGTTGGGAGAGTCTGACTCTTTGCAGAAGTGCGACTTACGTATTCTACTGTCCGAACTGACAGGGGAGGCAATTATGTGGTTTCATGCTAAGGATATCACGGTAGTATGTTTCCAAGTATTCCTATCAAATACTAATAATCTTCAAACAGATCTACTTAATCCATAGTGTTGTATTGAATCATATTTACCAACCCCTCCGCTCGGGCAGGATATGACACAAGGTCAATTTTTTTAAGCGGAGTTTAACAGGTTTTGAATTCAGAGTTTTCCTTCTCCTAGACTAGTTGCCTCACCAAGTCTGAAGAACCTAGTCTGCCCTACTATTTACCCATAGCTGGAGGGAGAATAATTGGATTCATACCTTTCCCAAGGGTATTAGTGCTATGTGAAATGCAATCAGCTTCGTCCAGGATTTGAACTCGTGTTGCCGTGTTTATTTCCTACGACGATAACCATTACACCACGTGCACCTCCAAATAGTGTTGTATTGTATAATATGTTGTACTGTATACTACGCCTGTACAAATATACACGGGAACATAATCAACTGATAATGACGTCTTCAATCACGAACGAATACACTTCTTTACAAAAATATAAATCTCTCACACTTTATTTTCGAAAGTGTGATGTTCTGTTGTGTATGAGAGATTGACGGCTCGGTCGAGGGTCAATATATAACAATGGTTGTTTGGCTGGCTGGTTGGTTGGTTGGTTGTTGACATTTACACCATTGTTGTGTCATTTAATGTCGATGTCAGTTGTTTTATTTTTGTTGTGTTTTTTGTTTTTTGTTTGTTTTGTTTTTTGTTGTAATGTTACTGATCTTAACTTAAATAATTTATACACATTTATTTTGTTTCAAAGAATTATTCCGAGATTTAGAATAAGATTTTATGGCATAAAGTTATATTTCCCAGTTCGCTGGGGCTGCAGAATGCACCGACTGCTTCCTGCAGAGGGCTAAGACTCCCTCAATGAGTTTCCTGGATATGACACTAAACAATCGAATAGTGAGGCTCCACTAATGCTGGAGCTTTGGAGAATATGGAAAATTCCTTCATTGTCACTGCTCCCAGGTGATATGATCCTGTCCATAGGTCCATTGGCATATGTTTAGAGTGTTCGCCAATGGCCCGGGAGACCTAGGTTCAATCCTTGGTCGAGTCATACCAAAGACTCAAAAAATGGTACTTGATGCTACCTTGCTTAACGCTCAGCATTATAAGGTAAGAATCAAGAATAAAGTGGATCAATCCGGGGAAAGGAGTAGCGCCCCCCTGTACCTTGGTGTAGTTGCTATCGAAAAGGGAGCCTTCGGGTCACCCTCGACTGCAGTTGCCAAGAACTTACTGATAGGTTCAAAAGAACTAAATTGTATGCTTAAGTTCAACTGAATTGCTTGAAATAGAACTGTTTATATATATATATATATATATGGATGGATTTGGCATTAAATACTTGAAAATAGGGTTGATATGCCGTAAAACCAAATCAGAATAACTCCCCAGTGAGTGTCTTCGATATGACTTTAAATAATCTGATGGTTAGGCTCCCAGGTCTACTCTAATCTAGAGTGGTAGCACCTGATTGGGTCCTATCTATGGGTCAAATAGAACTAAACTGTCTACTTATGCTAAACTTAATTGTTTGAAATAGGACTTTTTTGACATTTAAACTGCATACTTATGCTGAGCTAAATTGTTTGAAATAGAACTGTCTTGACATTTAAACTGTGTATTTATGCTAAACCGAATTGTTTGAAATAGAACTGTTTATATGTATAAAAACTTATTTGGCATTAAATAACCAACAAAGGTTGATATGCCATAAAACCAAACCAAACAAAACCATATAGTATATTTTCAAGTATCTCTATATAAAACAAGTCCTTTTTCAAACAGATTTGTTTGACTCATAGACGTGACCGTATTAAATCTTGAAAACATGTAACAGTATGGAAACAAGTGATAAATTGTAAATAGACTTATTCGTATTAAATAGAAAAAAAAGGGCTCAGGCTCATATAAATGTAATATAATGGTCGAGGGATTTCGTCTTATGCCTTTGGGTTTAGTTGGGCAGATAACCTTTCGACCCAGTGCATGGATTACACAGGAATTCACGCGCGCACGCGGAGCGGACGTGTCACTCAGAGATGTCACAATAGCCCAGATGGGAAACGGGGCTAGCAAGTGCGAATGACGTCACGCACCGGAAGAGCGCGGGGGATTTGGGGATTTTGAAAAAATAAGTGAGTTGAGTTGAGGCCTGCCTCGGGAGAAGACGGTTGACTTTCGCTTGCTCGCGGAGGCCTTGAGCAGGTGTGGCACGAGATGGGGGTGGGCAGATGAAAAAGCTAGAATAGAAAGAATGTGTATCTCTCTCCTTATGTCGAAGAACCTTTAAACTCAAAGGTAATAAAAAGTTTCGTACCTGAACTAAGAAGTAAGTGTTTTTCGTGTTTCGAGATTCCTATGTTCTATGTATATATATATATGAACATTATATGTCCATTTCGCATATCCGTATCTGGCTATGGTACATAAAAATGTTATCAACAAAATCTTTAGAAATCATATATTCAATATATGTGTATGAAAAGGGTTTAGCTTTAAATAACCTTCAATGGTTGATATGCTATAAAACCAAACCAAACGATATTTGGTACTGATATTCAAGAGCTGTTGGATCCTTCTTCTGATCTTCAATTGCTGCAATCTCTTTTCTTAGCTTTCTGGGAATGTTCCAAGCGCGCTAACTGCAATTGTTATCTCAGTCACCTTCATGTCCTACAGCTTGTTCAGTTTTCTGGGAAGATCCTACAATTTTTTTAATCTTTTTGCTTTCTTTTATATACACTCTGTTGTCAATTAGAACTGCAAAATCCACTAGATGACAAGCTATCTTTTCTTGTTAATCAAGACTAGTTTGGGTCATTGGGCCAATATTAGGTGATCCGTTTGTATCTCAAACTTTCAGATAAATTCTATGCGTCTCATTCTCTAGAAGGGATTCTGGTTTTCTCAAATACAATTTGTTAGCATCCTGAAACTTCAGTCTCTTGCACTATTCCCAGTGCATTGTATTTCCCACTCAGTCATGTCTACTTTTGTACTTCTTTTGTGCTAGTTTGCTGCATTCGCTTACAATGGGATTAATCCTCTCTATCCCCACATAACCTCCACTTGTTATTCTTTTGTGTATCAGCAAGTCTCCTTAAGTCTCCAGGACTTATCTCAGTATTCTGGTCGATTTTCATAACGCTGTAGTTGGGATGGTCTTCACTCGTCTTCCTGTTTCCAACTGCTCCAGTCCCTTTACCAGTCTTTTGGTGGCTATACCGAGTGCACCAATTACAATTAGTATCACCGTCACTTTCATGTTTCATAGTTTTTCAGTTTTCTAGAAAGGTCTGGGTACTTATCTCTCTTTTCGCTTTCTTTCAGTTTTACTCTGTGGTCAGCTGGAGCACCAAAGTTTACGATTCGGCAGGTTCTCTTTTTCTTTGTTGGTTATAAGTAGGTCTGGTCCTCTGGTCGTGATTAGATGATACGTTTGTATCTCAAAATCCCAAACAATTTTGTGCATCTTATTATCTAGTACCAATTCTGTGTTATGCATATACCATTTGTTTGTATAATCAAACTTGAACTTCTTGCAAACTTCCCAGTCGATCACCTTGCCCACCCAGTCGTGTCTAGTCTTATACATTCTTTGCGCATTCGCTTATTATGTGATTGATTGTTACATCTCAATCACAACATAATCTACATAAGCTATTTGGTTGCGCCTTGTCTATTTTTACTTTAATATGGTTAGTCCTTATAGCGTTGGTTTGTCCTGATATCAAAAGAGATTCAGTTTCTCTCTAAAGGTTTCTCCTTCTTAGCCATAACCATTATTTTCTCAGGTGAGATTTATGATTATTATCATCATTATTCACCATTTTTTTCACGGGTTGAAAGGACGAATGCAAGTTTGAGATTCTGGCAATTATTAGACATTATTTTAAACTAGGCCTCGAAGCCACTGAGTCAGTTTCCAGAATTCAGGAAATAGAAAGAAAAAAACGATATAGCTATACGTCCTAAGTCTGATTTATTTTCTTAGTATATTGCTCTCATAAAAATCACAGTGACATGCGGTAAGATATGTTCAAGGATCGTTCACAAAGCTCTTCGCCTCTACCATAAAGAAGAGTCGAGCTGAACATTTTTGTTGAGGCAACAGACTACCGCTTCTTATAAATTGCCCAGTCGGCTGGGGCTGTAGAATACACCGACTGCTTCTCTGCAGAGGGGTAACACCCCCTCAATGAGTGTCCTGATGGTCAGGTTCCAGTAATGCTGGTGCTTTGGGAAATGTGGAGTACCCCATCATTGCCATTGTTCCCAGGTCCACTCTGGCCCGGCATGGTAGCACCTGATAGGGCCTTATCTATGGGTTAAATAGAACTAACTGCATACTTATTCTAAACTGAATTGTTTGACTAAACTGGATAGCTTGAAATAGAAATTTTTATCACAATTAAACTGTACTTACATTTAAACTGCGTGCTGATGCTAAACTAGATTGTATGAAATTTAACTGTTTTTTGACATTGAAACTGTATTTACACTAAACTGAATTGTAATATATAGAACTGTTTTGAGACTTTACTGTGTAAACAAAATCTGTACATACGCTAAACTGAATTAGCTGAATTAGAACCGTTTGAATAAATTGATTAGTTTGAATTAGAAATGTTTTGGACAATTAAACTGTGTACTCACGCTAAACTGAATTGTTGGAAATAGAATTGATCATTTACATAAAAATGGATTTGGGGTTAAATAACTAACAAGGGTTGATATGCCATAAAACCCATTCAACCAAAACTTCTTATAAAATTAGAAAAATTCTAATTAGATTTTTTTAATTTTGTAAGAACTAGTAGTGTGTTTCCACTGCAAAAAAATATAATATTTTTCTTTCTGGTTAAGGGTGATGTCCTCGTAGAGTAATGATGAGAGCACTGGACTGTGGAACCGTAGTAAGCGAGTTCGAACTCCAGTCGCGCTATTACGTTCACTTTCGGTCAAATACCCTAGGGAAAGGTATGAACCACCTTAACCTCCCAGCTTAAATAAAATGGATTAAATAGTATCAATGCTGTCCTTCTAGAAGTATGGTGTTAGCATTAAATAACCCACGAAAGTTGATATTCCATTAAAGAAAGAAACTAAACCAATCCATCTGGTTGAAACTTAGAATATTTTGAACGAACCTCGTATATATGCACGAAAAAAAAAGAAGACTGTATGGAAAATATATAACTGTAAGATAAGTAATTTGTTCTAAAATATATTTCTTTAAGACTAATTTATGTAATAACTAATTAATTTGATTCGTTTATTTTTACTTGGAAGTAAATCTTACTAAAATCTATATCAAATTATACAAAAAATTTAAATTTAAATCATATCAATAAGATTCGGAATAACCCGTCAACACGACTCACCACGTTAAAACTGTTTACAACGAAAAGTGCAAATATAGACAAACAGCGTACATTATTCCTTAATGTCTCGATGTAACAGAAATATTGTATTTGTCAAAAGTATATTTTATTTTATAAAACACAGACAGGACGTTAAACTTTGGCAGTCTCTGAATTGGCATTAATTCATATCTTATTTGATTATTTTGGCCACATGTATCAAATATATCAGATATTTTGGTCACATCTATTAAATATACAATATATTAATTCAGACTGGTGTTCCTAGTTTCTTCTGGTGTGAATACGAAAAACTTCTTCCATACAAGTTATCAAGTCGAATTCATTTATACTCCGGCTTACGGACCAGAAAATAAAAACTGACTTTCTTCGTTCGTAAGAAACACAACACTAGACGATTACCGTCTGAGCCAGCGACTGTATAACTCGTCTGATCCGAAGCTATCAGAAAAGTCCGAGATATCAGAACGACCATGGATCCTAACTGAGTGGCACGCATCAAGACAGCTGCAATGCTGAAACAGTGGGGTCTAGAAGACGTGTAAAAGCGGGTTATTGTTAGATAGGCATAAACAGTCTAATCAACAAGTACTTTAGAATACGCTGACTTTAGAATATATGACATTAAATCGCATCAGATGATGAGAGTTCAATCTTAGAGCTTTGAGGGATTGCCATTATTTCCTATTCCTCACTGACTTGCAATGAGAACACCCGCTTGGTCCCATCTATAGACTGAATATAACGATTTAATCATTTACTATACTTGAAACCATTTAACAGTGTGCAAACAAATGAGGACTCTTGAGTGATTTCAAGGATTGCTGTGGAATAGAAATAATTCTCCAGTACTTTCCTGTATGTCTGGTTCATCTTACTTGGATAGTTTTTGAGATGGCAAGTAAGTGGCTGTACAGCTGTTGTTTCGTAAGTTGTTGCTTCGAGGATTTGTTCAAGATAACTCGTAGCATTCTTGTGTAGTTCACATTGAACTTCCTTATCCGCCCAAGCAACGTGTTAAATAGTACTACTGGTGTCTTTCTACAAGGATAGCTTTAGCATTAAATAACACACAAAGGTTGATATCCCATCTAAAAATAAAAGAAGAAAGCAAAGACAAAATTTGATCAGATGACCATATTAATAATCACCATTGTCATTTCTTTTTTCGCGAGTAAATATTTATTTAAAACCAAACAAACGACTGATTTGTCATCCTAGGAGCAATGTACCATTTATGTAATATTTACTTCTTTCGGTAAATATTTAATTTCGAAAGAGTAAAAAACAAAGGAGATAATTGCACTGGAGTGTGTAAGTGTTGCATATTGGAGGGGAAGTGACAACAACACTTGTGTATAAAAATATGAAATCTTCTTTTACTTACTACGAAATGTCAAAATCGTTGTGAGAGAGAGAAAGAGAGAGAGACGGGCTGATATAATTGACACCACGTTGCGATACATATATTCAGAGCATTGTTTCTTCTTGCTTCTTTGATGGGAGGTTGATACAGGACAGGTTCTCAGTCCGAGGCCCACCGTCCCCGGCTGGTGCCCAAGATGACTTGCCTGAATCCTGGGTTCGAAAACTTCCGGCATGATATATTTTCCTGACACCCACACAATTTTCCGGCGCAATTCATGTTGCATCTTTACTGTCCCTTGTTTATCTTGAAACAGCTGCATCCTGTTTTCGAAACCCACGTTAACTGGCTGTCAAAGGTTAGCAATGTAACATAAGGACTTGAACATTTTCTGTTGGGATAATCAAAAAGCATCCTTAACTCGTTTACCGGGAGCAATGTTGTTTTCATCGTCAAACAAAAATGCCCCGTTTTTCCCTAGAATTATCTTCTCAAACAGACACAGGAATTTGATATTATATATATGAGGATCAGTCAAAAAGTTCTCAACCTCGCACATCAAGAAGATCCATGGCTGAAGATTTTTAACTTAAGTCTTAGGGATTAATAAGCTGTCTATGAGATACGTCCAAAGAATCTTGACGCCGGAGCACAAGCTAAAAAGGTTTAAACTTTCTAAAACCACTTCTGACTCTCCAACTACTTCTTGGTGATGCTCAGAACTTTTTGAACGACCGCCGAAGATAGAAAGAGAGATTGATAATCCTTTTTATAATAGTAGTAGTAATAATATTATTATCAGTAATGGTCGCAGTTCTATAAGTAATCATAGTAATTTTGCTGGTCGTGGTAGTGGGGATAGAAATGGGTGAGTATTATAAGAGAAAAATATGGGTTTGAGCCATGAATGAGTGGGTTCGTTGCAAAAGCAGCTTGATGCAATGTAAATAATAGAACCGACCACGCCTGTCATCAATCATAGGGGTCCTGCAGCACTTGCACATACGATGCACGTCCGCATAGCAAGTCCCCTCGGCAAAAACAGAGACCATTAGGCGCGCCACTCAATACAAGCAACAAGCCACTCGTCGAATTTGGCGAAACACCTTTTCGGCGTAAAAACCACCTATCAAAGTCACGCTAAGTACGAACGCAACCGATTGCGAATCCATTGATTGAATACTGAATCCATTGAAGATGATTGATCAAATAGGGTTCCGGATAACGACTACCTCATCTCCAGTAGTGTCCAGCTCAGTAGTTAGTGTACAGGACCAAAGGAAAAAAAAACAAAAAAACAAGGTTACCAAAACCGATCGTCTCCTGGCAAAGACGAGAGATAATACAACATAAGCTTTGTATATATATGTATATATATATATATATAACAATGAATAAAAAAACAAGCCTTATTCATTATTAGTTTATTTAGGCTTCTCAAATACTTTATTTGTTTATTTGTATCGAGCTGCACTTTGATTGGTTAAATCCTAGGTGGGGAGGTTTAGAATACACTGACAGAATCTTATGCAAGGGGTAAGACACTCCCGCCAAAAAGGGTAATTTAGTTATGATACAGAACGGCATAATGTGGTGAGACTCCAGTTCTGGATATCTAGGGAGTGTTGAGTTCCCCTTCGTAGACATTACTTCTGGGTCGGCTTTGACTTGGAGTGCTAGTATCATCTAGGGTCCTATATATGGGTCCAAGTTTATCCATTTAGAAATTATTCGTACGCGATAGGACTGTGGGCAAAATAAACTCTTTAGAAGCAAATGTCACGGTTTGGTTTAGTTTGGTTTGCTTTGATTTTATGGCATATCCACCATTGTAGGTTATTTAATGCCAAATCCTGTTTATACATGTATAAGATTTAATTTGGTTTGGTTTTATGGCATATCCACCTCTGTAGGTTTTTAATGTCAAATCCTATTTATATACATTAATTAGATATATTTGATTCGTAAACATGAGTTAACAAATTTCAAAAGTTCTAAATTCGTAAACAATTCAATTAAACATCAGTTATTTGTTGGCTCACAGATAAATGATCAAACAGTTCTATTTCAAAAAATGCAATTTAGTTAAATGGTTTCATGTACTGATATGTATCACTATCATCATTTATTTGTTTACACGCAGTTCAATGATCAAACAGTTCTATTTCAAACAATTCAATTTAACTTTGGTCAAAATTAAATAGTTCTAAGTATTGCTTTGTATCACTAACAATTCAATTAAGCATCAGTCATTTGATTGCACACAGTTAAATGATCAAATAGTGGAATTTCTGACGAATCCATTTAGCATAAGTCAACTAAGTTAAATATTTCCAAGTATCGCTATGTATCACTGACAATTCTATAGGTCAAATAGACCTGCTTGTTTGTTATTTTAATAGCATATCAACCTTCTCGGGTAATTTAATGCCAAATCCACCATTTTAGAGGGACAGTAGTGGTACTATTTAACCCTTAACTGGGAGGATAAGGGGCTTCGTACCTTCCCCAAGGATATTTGTCCGAAAGTGAATGTAATAGCGCGAACTCGTGTACTATGATTCCACAGTCCATTGCTTTAACCATTACACCACGAGGACGCATATTGAATGCATATTCAGAACCTTATTTCTTTGACGCGAGGTTCTCAATCCATGGCCGCTGGTCTCCAGTGCCAATGTCTAAGGTGGCTTCTGTTTATGATTGACAACATCTCTGAGTGGGTGTTCTAACGTTCGAACTTGGTTCCGCTTGTCTTGGTGTTTCTAGATTATGATGATCAGGAGCTTTTAGGGACAGTCAAGTCGCTTCATGATTTGATACATTAGAACTGTAATTTTTTTTTCTATTAAGAACACTTATTTGAAACTAATTTTTTTCATTAAAGATCATCAGTTTAACTAATATAACTGTACAATATTCGCTTTACTTTAATAGAAATAATTAATTGAAACTATACAATTATCCGGGAGAACTTGGTTCAATCCCAGGTCACGTCATACCAAAGACTTTAAAAATGGTACTTGATACCTCCTAGCTTAACACTCAGCAATATAAGGTATGTCTCGAGGGTAAAGTGGATCAATCCAGGGAAAGGAGTAGCGCCCTCCCCTGCATCTTGGTGTAGTAGCTATTGAAAAGGAAGCCTTCTGGTCGCCCTCGATTACGGTCGCCAACTTTACTTACATAAAGTTGTGACTAAAGATTATCATTAGTTATTTGATACAGCGATACCCCGAGATACGTAATAAATTCGTTTCGGTAGGAATTTCGTATCTTGGAATTTTTGTATTATGGGACAAGATTTACTCTATAAATGGCGTAACTCGCTCCAGCGCCGAAAAGCAATCGTAAAAAGTGTAAATCTTATACCCACCCGGAGGAATATGTTCACTAATGACAATATAGTCATTTACATAAGTATTAAAAAAACAATAAGAAAATAATAATATGAATGAAAAATAATAATAAATGTTGTTACGAATATTGACACTTTACCTTCCGAGTGCGGCAATTCCCATTTTTGTTTTCGTATCTTGAATATTTTTTTCGTTAAATGGGACAGAAATTTCTTCGAAGCCCGTTTCGTATTCTGAATTTTTCGTATAATGGGGTTCTCTTAAGTTGATGTGCCACTGTACCATATAACTGTAATATTATTCATATTTACTATGGTTAGTTGAAGATATAACTAAGGATTATTATTAGTTACTTAAAACTATATGAATACTAGTATTAGATAGGAATACTTGAAACCCCTTGTGTGAATTATTCGTATGAAATAGGAATACTTGATATTATATAACTGTCTGCAAGAAACAACACAAAAATATAGAGAGAGACATACAATGTACGCAATTCCCTAACTTCGAGGCTTAACATAACCCCAGGCAGATTGATATGCCGTGAAAATCAATCAATCAAAATAATTTTTCATTTATTATTTTTATCGAACAACACTGAGTACCTCTGCCAGTCTTTAACTTTAGTGCTAAGCTCTACTTTTAAAATCACCGCTCAATAAATGGTTGGTGGGGTGGATGATTGATCAATATCTGAATTAAGGTCGAAGATCCTGGTTTATTTGAAGTGTAAGGCAACAACGAAAGAAAGAAGGAAAGACTGTATAATACAAAACAAACGTCTGCCAAATATGTAAATAATAATCAAATAACTAATTCAGTAAGGAATGAGTTATAGATTTAGTTCAGTAAGCCAATGTTTTTGGGTGCGATTGATTAGAGACAAAAAAAAAAAGCAAGTCTAACATTGAAGTGACGCAGACTAATATTTTTCCTACTAATTCGGCTTTTATTAATGCTTTGATAGTTTTTTGACTCAGACATAAATTTTGAAAACTCTAGATATACAAGCTTGCCACTAAAGGTACATTTGAAAGAAGGAAACAAATTTGCATGAATGTTTGAAGAAATTTAATGTTATCTTTTCATACCGATGTCGCCTATTTACTCTCTCTCTCTCTCTCTCTCTCTCTCTCTCTCTCTCTCTCTCTTTCACACACACACACACACACACATAGACACACTCACAAAATTACGTGTATGTATACGCATTTGTGCGTGTATGGATGAGATATAATGGGGCGAGTTAGCTGTGATATCGATTCTAAATACCCCAAAGACATACACGCGTGTGCGCGCATACACACACACACACACACACACACACACACACACACACACACACCACTTACTTATACCTAAGCATGTATGTGTACGTGGTTAGGGAGCAAGACTAGCAGACCATTATTACTGAATTTGATCCTCACTATGAGCCCCAGCTACTGGCTTTCTGTTAAAATAAACTATGCTTATTAAGTGACTCCACACAGTTACTCTCAATCTCACACACACGCAGTCACATGGTGTAATGGTTCGATTTTCACCGAGTTAGTTCGATTCTTCCAGTGTGTGTCATGCTACTGACCTTGTTAAGCAAAACTTAGTTTATTAAATGACAACACACACACACACACACACACACACACACACACACACAAATTTATATATTCAGTAGGATTGAAAAGTATCTCCCTATTTCAAATTATTGAATATTCATTTCTTGTAAAAATTGTCGTTAGGAAATAAATTATAAAATTTTAAATACGTATAAACAGTTACTTTTCAATAAATTTATATATATATATATATATATATATATATGTGTGTGTGTGTGTGTGTGTGTGTGTGTGTGTGTTTTAAAAAATTCGGTCATTCAAAACCAAAAATGTAGTTAGAAAGTAAAACGACAATGTCCGTATCAGCGAATAAAATAAAGTCTTATATAAAAGTATCTAATTTTTCTATTTGTTTAACGACATATCACATCCTTATGGATTATTCAATACCAAAGTTTGATACATTTCAAAATATTTGATTTTAATCATATAGACATTTTCAATGTGTCGCTGCAATTTTTTAATTGTACTTTTTTTATTTATCTATTATCAAACAGTTATATCTCAAGTATTGTTATCAAATAGTAATAATCCATGCACAATTATATGGGTTTAAGTAATAATTACTATTTAATTATAATCATTTGTTTGCACACTGCAAAAAAGTATCAAGCACTCCAGCCTGATAAGATACTTTACATAGAGCTTCACGGCATCGAATATTCCTATCTAACACAAATTATATTCAGAAGTATAAAATTGATCCATAAATAGAACCCACACAGGTATTTTTTTGCAACTGTGTCTACCATATTTTGATTGGTTTGGTTTGATTCACTGCATATCAACCATTGTAGGTTATCTTATGCCAAATCGTCTTTAAACATATACATTAAATATATATGATTTGGTTTGGTTGGGTTTTATGGCATATCAACTATTGTTGGTTATTAATTGCCAAATCGTCTTTAAACATATATGTTAAATATATATGATTTGGTTTGGTTGTGTTTTATGGTATATCAACCATTGTTGGTTATTTAATGCCAAATCGTCTTTAAACATATATATTAAATATATATGATTTGGTTTGGCTGTTTTTTTTATGGTATATCAACCATTATGTGCTTTCTAATGCCAAACCCGTTTTATTCATTTTAAATATTATGCATATCAGATATATATGTTAAATGGTTCCAAGTATTGCGATGTATCACTAGCAATTCAATTAAACAGCAGCCATTCGTTTACACAGTTAAATCTTCAAACAGTTCTATTTCTAACAATTCAATTAAGCATAAGTCATTTGTTTGCACGCAGTTCTATTTGACCTATTGATAGTAACCTTTCAGTTGTTCCTACTCCTAAGTGAACCCTGGAGTCATGGTAATGAAGGGGTACTCCACATTCCCCAAAGCTTCGGCATTACTGGAGCCTCACCATCAGATTGTTTCGTGTCATATCAGGACACTCGTTGTGGAGGTTTACCCCTCTGAAGTGATGCAGTCGGTGTATTCTTCAGCACAAGTTGACTGGGATAATTACATTTTGACGTACAAACAGTTTTATTGGAAATTCTAACTTACGGATAGCATGCTGCACATTGATTGTTGCAATGATTAGCCAGCTCGGCCAGAACATCCTTACAAGTGAGTTAAATGGGTACCTAATATATTTGACCTTGTGCTAAATTAATCTACGCTTGGGAAATGACTATTTACGATAACCTGGGTTCGCTCTCTACTTTAGATGTATGTATGATTCGTTTAAAGCAGGTTGGCTTATTATTTGAAAGTTGATTAAACTTAATTAGATTTACCAAATGAAGAATATATTTCATAATAAACATCTGCTTGAATATTTGTATAGAAACACATGAAACGAATATTATTTAACCAATCTGTTTTAATTATCTGATAATTCTTTTGAAACTTAAACAAAATATACGTTCAAACGTGTGCACACATTTTATCAGCTTTCAAATTTGTAGGGAAGTTTTTTCTGAATTTTTTGAGTATTTTAAAATGAAGCATCATTGAAATATAAATACTTCTTAGGCATAAATTTTAGTTGCATATTTTGAATGGGTGATAGAGGTCGATGTTCGGGAAACGGCGAAGTAAGTTGGTAATCGTGAAACGTCAACATTAATTAGAGTATGGAAAAGTACGATGGCGGTTGGTGTTCAAAAAAGAACGACAGTGTTTGGGGTAAGAGGAAAGAGGAATTTAGACAAAAAACATGATTTCCAATCATGGACAACAGTGGGTGATAATGGTTGTTGTTTTCGAAAAGCTGACAGTCCTTGGTGGTTGGGAAAGGAGGACTTCAGATATGAGAGCTGATTTCAATGGGCGGAATCCGGAAACAGGCGACCGTGTTTGGTGTTTGAGAAAAGGTGACAGCGATTAGTGTTTGGGAAAAACGGACTTCAGACAAAAAACGCTGGTTTCAGTGGGGGGAAATCCGAGAATGGGCGATGGTGTTTGGTGTTTGAGAAAAGGTGACAGCGGTTAGTGCTTGGGAAAAACGGACTTCAGACAAAAAACGCTGGTTTCAGAGAGGGAAAATTCGAGAATCGGCGACGGTGTTTGGTGTTTTAGAAAAGTGATTTAGTTTGGCGACGGAGCTTGGTCCTTGGGAAAAAAGGACTTCAGACAAAACAAATGATATAAAAAAAATTGACTATGGGTGGAGACCAGGAAAGGGGTTCGTATTTGGGAAAAAGCGACTCCAGGTGACAAAAATATATCAAACAATATGATATTGACAAAAATAGGATATCAAACAATATGTTTACTGCGAGCGATATAGAAAGAGAGATAATGATCAGTATTACAAGCCATTTAAAAAGCAAGAATCTTAAATGTCCATTGCAAAAGTTACACCATATAATATTTCATTTTTTTTTTTTTTTGCCTTAGTCTGTTCAAAGCTAAACGGTAGTAAATATAAAACTTCTCAATGCCGAAAGTATTTCTTCAATTTTTTCTTCATTGATACAAAGGTTTAATTTCCAGGTTGGTGTCGTAGCAGCAGGTTACAAAATTATGACTGTTTTTTTCTGTGTATTGTATTTGTCTTCTGCTTAATTCACACTGACTATTGTTTCTTTTTCATATGTCTGATCAAATTGCGATACGAATGCACGTTAACTAACATAAACAAAAAAGAATTAAACTGTATCTTGCAAAATTAGATCCATAATCGTGAATAGCACCTGCATCTGATCAGATACAAAGACAACAAATACGTGAGGGTCTCCATCGTAAAACTAACAAAATCTGCAAAAAATATTTTATAGTTTCGAGAAGATATGGAAACACTAAACCTACACAACAGTTTAGAGTTTACATTAGACGAATCGATGTCAATTCGTGATACATTTTGATCAGCTGTCTTCAGTGAAAGATAAATTTCTGCCTGTGCAACTCATTCAGTATTCATCAGACCTTGTTCCGTAAAATCAAATCTCGTTTTCAGATCTGAAAATTCATCCAAACTTCAAGATTTAACGACGTGGACGACATTAAAACGGTGTAGCTTATGAAAGAATATTAAAAGAATAATTTCAGTGATGCTTCACTTGATCAAAGGACCGATGGAATAACGGTTCTTTTGAAGAAAATTTATGTTCCATTCATTGTTCATTTCTGTGATACTTAATTTCTACGTCTATACTTTTTGAACACCTTGTATATATCAAAATGTTTTTTTTCAGTATCTGGTAATAAGTAAGTAAGTAAATAAAGTTGGCGACCAGAAGGCTCCCTTTTCAATTGCTACTACACCGATGTGTCGGGGGGTGCTACTCCTTTCTCTGGATTGGTCCACTTTACACTTAATACATACCTTATATTGCTGAGTGTTAAGCAAGGAGGTATCAAGTACCATTTTTAAAGTCTTTGGTATGACGCGACCTGGGATTGAACCCAGGTCTCCCGGACCACTGGTGAACACTCTACCCACCAGGCTAATGATAAAGACAATGAATACCATCCCAATGGTATAATGGTTAAAGTGTTCCGTAGACCAGGCTTCACGCTTAAGTCGAGTCATGCCAAGGACTCAAAAAATGGCAATTTATATCTCCTTGCTTAACACTCAGCATTATAATGTACAGATCTAGGGTAAGTGAATCACTCCAGAAAAAGGAGTAGCATCCTGCCCTACACCTCAGCGCTGTAGCTATTGAATAGGGAGTCTTCAGGTAGTTCTCGAATACGGCCGGCCACCTTGTATATATATATATATATATATAATCAAACATGAAATGATGATAAAATGAGGTAAAAACTGAGGACCCACGATAGGTATTCTCGAGTTAACCAATATTCAACAAGTTAGAAATGTTTTGTGATAACCCTCTGCATTTTTGTCCAAAGAACAATGTAATTTTCATAAAGAGAATTTCATATTTTCATACAGAGAACAATGTAATTTTCGTGCAGAGAACTTCATATTTTGGTGCCGAAAACAATGTAATTTTCGTGCAAAGAATAATGTAATTTTCGTGCAGAGAACTTCATATTTTTGTGCCGAAAACAATGTAATTTTCGTGTCTAGAACTTCATATTTTCGTACCGAAAACAATGTAATTTTCGTGTCTAGAACTTCATATTTTTGTGCCGAAAACAATGTAATTTTCGTGTCTAGAACTTCATATTTTCGTACCGAAAACAATGTAATTTTCGTGTCTAGAACTTCATATTTTTGTGCCGAAAACAATGTAATTTTCGTGTCTAGAACTTCATATTTTCGTACCGAAAACAATGTATTTTTTGCGCAGAGAACTTTATATTTTCGTACAAAGAACAATGTAATTTTATTGCAAAGAACAATGTAATCTTCATGCAGAAACTTCATATTTTCGTGGAGAGAACAATGTACTTTTACAAAATAAATATGTTTGTAACGTTGAATTTTTAAATTGTGATTGAATTGAACTCTAATTTTAGCAAAGTATTCATTATCATAGGAAAACATAATTTCAAGATTTATGACCGTGCGTGAAACTTCGTTTGAGTTACAAAAACGACATGTTGAATACTAGCTCACCTGACGATCAACAACGTGAAACTCTCAGTCATGAGTTTTTATCCATTTTTATTATCATTCAATTTTATAAAGGAAATATATTGTGATATTGTTCTGCATTTTAGAGAATTGAGCACAATAAATATTTTACGAATTAAATACCCTTTTATCGTTAGATGTTTATCATACGAAGAGCATACGGTAAGTTTCCAGACTTTTTTCGTATGTGCACTTTTATTGATAGTATACACATGAAACTCTAGTCCCCTTCGAAGTAGTCTCCTCCGGCTGCAATGTACTTGTACCGTTCCAACAAATTCTTGGAAGGCCCCATGGAAGTCCTCCTGTGTCAATGACCTTTGTCACAGCCTATTTCATCTCCTCAATCGTCTCATAACGTCAGCCTCTGAGTTTAGGGAATAACCTAAAGTCACAGGGAGCAAGGTCTGCACTGTAGGGAGGTTGAGGAACTGTCTTGATGCCCACCTTGGTCAAATACTCTGAGACAAGGAGAGAGTTGTGGACTGGTGCATTGTCCTGATGGAAATGCCACTGACCCGATTTGAAGAGTGCTGGCCTCTTCCTACGGAATCTCTTCCTGAACTCCCTTAAAACCTCAACATAGTAACCCTAACCCTAACTGTTTGGCCAATCAACTCTGGTGTATTGACTTCCTTACTTCTCCCACACCTCTCATCATTCCTCACAGAATCCCTGCCTTCCTTGAATCTCTTATGCCTCTCGACGAAATAACACTTAAAGTATGTAAGTGTAGAAACTTAAGAAGAGGTTAATGATTTAGAAATAACTAAAACAGAAGTTGGAAAAAAATTTCAGATTTCTATAACAGTTTCACAAAAAACAACACTCGCCAGCGGCGTGAAGAAGGTAAACCACTGCTCGTAGTGACTTCGTCAGCATATTCACCCACCTCACAACAGTGTCCAATGTATTTATGAGGAATGGCTTGTTCGTTGGTTGTTTGGGTTTTATGGCATATCAACCTTTGTAGGTTATTTAACGCTAAATCCATTTTTATACAAATAGTTCGATTTAAAACAATTTAGTTTAGGATAAGTACGTAGTTTAAATGTAATTACAGCTTAATTGTGAAAAACATTTCTATTTCAAGCTATTCAGTTTAGTCGATCAGTTCTAATTCAAATAATTCAGTTTAGCATAAGCACGCAGTTTAAATGTTAGCACGGTTTAATAGTCAAAAGCATTTCTATTTCAAGCTATTCAGCTTAGTCAAACAATTCAGTTTAGCATAAGTATACCGTTAGTTCTATTTAACCCATAGATAGGGCCCTATCAGGTGCTACCACTTCGGGTCAGAGTGGACCAGGGAGTGATAGCAATAAAGGGGTACTCCGCATTCCCCAAAGCTCCAGCATTACTGGAACCTGACAATCAGATAGTTTAGTGACATATCCAGGACACTCTTTGAGGAGGGTCTTACTCCTCTGCAGAGAAGAAGTCAGTGTATTCTACAGCCCCAGCCGACTAGGCAATGAGGAATGGGACATACCCATTCTTGTTCATAGATACAGTATATAACAAAAGACAAGAAAATTTAACGACATACCACTTCGATTAAGCAATGCAGTGTATAAACAGATGACAACTGAGGAATAGACGAAAATCTGCGTTCTTCCCTTCACCAAAAAGGCGACGTCGGAATCATTAAGATTCTACAGAGGCACGGCGTTTACTGCTACAGCGGCAAAAGTTTATCATTTGTATTCAACTTGAATTTGAGAACCTCTTTAAAAAAATCAGAACGGCTTTCAAAGAAATCGATCCACCATATCACAGGTTCTGACAATCCGTGGAATCATCAAAGGAAGACGTGCAAAGAATCTCGAGGCAACACTATTGTTCGTAGATTTCGTCAAGGCATGCGATTCCATACATTGAGGAAATATGGAGAAAATACTACTCGCATATGGTCTTCCAAAAGAGAATGTTACCGATATAATCATGCTTGAAAAAAAAAGAAAGCAATGGTTCACTCAGCTGATGGAGATACTGACTTCTTTGTCATTGGTGCAAGAGTTTTGCAAGGAGATCCATCATACGAATATAAGTTTATACTCTGTCTGGACAACTTACCAAGAACGTCAATAGATGTAATTAAAAAAAGTCTCACATTAAAAAAACGATAAGAAGACAATATCCTGTTGAAACTATAACAGGTGTAGACTCCACAGATCATCTTGAGCATCTTGCAACTACACCTGCCCAAGCCGAATCCCTGCAGCATACCCTGAAACAAACAGCTGGAGGCATTAGCCTCGACAATAAGCAAATAATACAGAGTTCATATGTCCTAAATAAAGTGACATCTGCAAAACTCTAAAATTAGTCAGCCCAATTGGCTGGGGCTGTAGAATACACCGACTGCATCACTACAGAGGGTAAAAAAGAACAACGACTGTCCTAGGTATGACATTAAACAATCTGATAGCGAGGCTCAAGTTAGTGGATCTTTGGGGAATGTGGAATACGCCTTCATTGCCATTGCTCCCATGTTTACTCTGGCCCGGAGTGATGGTAGTTGATAGGTTCCTATAAATGGGTTATACAGAACAGTTTGACATTTAAACTGTGTGCAAAAAAATGACTTACGTTAAACCGAATTGTTAAAGATTGAACAGTTTGATAATCTAACAGTGAATAAACAAATGACTGCGTAGTTGAATTGGTAGCAATTCTTTAAAGTTTTTAGTGTGTGCTTATGTTTAATTATTGGTATTATATAGCAAATAAATAAATAGTACTGAATAGAATGATTAATGTTAAGTAGCAATACTTGTAACCACTTCACTGTGTGTTAATAAATGGTTAATATCGAATAGAATTATACGTCCTAGATAGCTATAATTGAAACATTTACCTGTAGAAATAATAGCTATATTAGTATGCCAACAAATTAATTCTAACTCATTTAAAAATAAAAATAACAACAAACTACGTGTGCAAATCTTTCTGTTATATAGCAATACTTGAAACCATTTAACTGTGTGCAAATAAAATGAGATTGGGTTCGCTTAAAATGTTATCAACAAAATGTGTTTACAAATTATATAATTTATATGTATAAAGCAGATTTGGCATTGAATAACCTCCAATTTTGGTAAGTCATAAAATCCAACCAAACCCATCTCCAATAAGAAGACAAGTTCACATACCTTGGCAGAAATATCTCGTTTACTAGAACGAGATACCCTTGATGCAATGATTATCATCATCGAAAGTGGGCACGACGACACGATTTCAAATCCTAGAAGAGACTGATTGCATTTCACATAACCCTAATACTTTTGGAAACGGGATGAATCCAATTAATCTCCCTCCAGCTACGGGTAAATAGTAAAGAAGACTTGGTTAGGCAACCAGTCTAGGAGAAGGAAAACTCTGAATTCAAACCTGTTAAACTGTGCTTAAAAATTTACCTTGTGCCACATCCTGCTCGTGCGATGCGGAAGTGATGTCAACATATACCTCGCAAAAGCGTGTAATACTATTGACTGGCTATCGATCATATGGAAATATGATCTTTCGGATAAAACTGTGGTTATATGATCATCTACTTCCCATCACACAAACTATCCAGGTAAGATAAACAAGAAATGTTGGGCATTGCAGCTGAAGAAAGAACGAACTCAAAAGTGACGTTTCCGCATGGACTCCAACACATGGACGCACCAGTATTAGTCGACCAGCAAGGACTTACATATAACAGCTCTGTGCGGATTCAGTCTAGAGGACCGACCTTCCAGAAGCGAGAAGGATGGATGTCGATAGAGAGTCAGGAAACATTGTGTGCCATCATTACAACTTGATTGTATATATATATATATTGAGAGAGAGAGAGAGAGAGAGAGAGAGAGAGAAACAAAGTAATCCGAGATAGACGAATTTATAACGAAGGAAAGTCAACGTTAAAACGTTTCAGGTTTTATGAATCTTCATCAGGTCTTTAAAATGGTGAAACAAATATCTATAGAACAATTATCTTTAAAATCATTCGTTATTCTATGGGCACTTGTTTCACCGTCTTAAAGTCGTAATGAAGGTTCATTAAAACCGAAAAAATTTAACATTGACTTTCCTTCCTAATAAATTTAGCACCTTTGGATTACTTTGTTTTTCTATTTTCTTCATACTGTCGGAGTCCTTGCCATAATTTACTTCCATATATATATATATATATATATATATATATATTAAAATGAATAGGTTCGTATTAAAATGAATAGGTTCGTGAATGAAGTTGAATTTGGTATTTTAGGTCATTATGCTCAACAAGGGTTTCGGACTTCGTGGACTCTTAGTTTCCTGAAGAAGACTACAAAATTTGAAACACGTGCAGAGCATATTTACCTAAAGAACCAAATTCAAATTCATTTGCAGACCAATTCATTCTAAAATATTCACTTTTCTCTCATTCGACCAACAAAAATTACTCATATATATATATATATATATATATATATGCGGACATTTTTTATTAGGCTTAGATACATAGATTATAGGATGAAGTAAAATAATTTCAGATTACACACAACTCGGAGATTCTTGCACACATTATTCAAATGAGTTTTTATCCATACGGAAAAATCGATTTTAGATATAAACTTACTTGATTGACTGGCTGGTTGGTTGGTTTATGCCATATCAACCTTTGTAGGTTATACAATGCCAAATCCATTTTATACAAATGATCTGTTCTATTTCAAGCACTTCAGTTTAGCATGAGTGCACAGTTGCATTATCAAATACATTTTGGAGGTGCCCGTGGTGTAATTGTTATCGTCGTAGGAAATGAACACGGCGACACGAGTTCAAATCCTGGACGAGACTGATTGCATTTCACATTGCACTAATACCCTTGGGAAAGGTATCAATCCAATTATTCTCCCTCCAGCTATGGGTAAATAGTAGGACAGACTAGGTTCTTCAGCCTTGGTTAGGCAACTAATCTAGGAGAAGGAAAACTCTGAATTCAAACCTGTTAAACTCCGCTTAAAAATTGACCTTGTGTCATATCCTGCCGGAGCGGAGGGGCTGGTAAATAGGATTATCAAATACATTTCTATTTCAAGCTATTCAATTTAGACAAACAGTTCTAATTCAAACAAATCAGTTTAGCATAATTACACAGTTTAGTTCTATTTAACCCATAGATAAGGTCCTATCAGGCGCTACCTTTCCGGACCATAGTGGACCTGGGTGCGATGACAATGAAGGGATACTCTGCATTCCTTAAAGCTCCAGTATCACTGGAACCTCACCATCAGATTGCTTAGAGTCATATCCAGGACACACTTACCCCTCTGCAGAGGTTGTACGGTTGGTGTATTCTACAGCCCCTCCCAGCTGGCCGAGCAATAAAATTACCTGAAGAGTGTATGCATGAAACTCTTAGTCATAAATAATCATAGCTTTACTTTTTTATCTCCTAATTGAATAACTTATATGTTTGTATGTGTTTGCGTGCCTGCGTTCCTGCGTGTTTGTGCGTGCGTTTGTGTCAGTGTGTGTGTCTGTGTTTTTATATCTACCTCTTTAAATGTAGATACAGATATAGATATCTGTTTTACAAGATTAGTTTACTAACCAGCCACTGAGCTATTGTCAGTGCTCGGCAGGCGATGATATATGGAAAAGTTCTTGTAACGTCGTCGTCATCAACGGCAGCGGCGGCAGTGACGTCGATACCTCTTAAGATTAACGACTAAAGATCATCTCTGCGTATTGTCAGAGTCTAATGAAGTCACGGCTGAGGGCAAAAAGTCGGTTTGATTCCCTATTTTAAACCGGAAGAGACCAGCTAACAATGAACAGGTGGGATCGCAAATGATGGTTGCTAAGCGAATGACTCTTGCAAGGGTCTTTCGGAAGAAGAAGAAGAAGAAGAAGAAGAAGAAGAAGAAGAAGAAGAAGAAGAAGAAGAAAGGGAAGTGTGGATGATGGGAAAAGAAAAGAGCTATTTGCACGGTTTTTCTTCTTCTAAGTTTTGATTCAGTGGTTCAGGTTGGAGGCCGAGAGCCCTTTCTCGATCTCAAGTGATAAAAGAGAATTTTTTTCTTTACGGACCTGTTTGGATCGGGTGGCACAACGCGGGTCGGGGAAAGTGAAAAAAAAATGGAGGATGGGAATGTCTTCAAATGCAAGGAATATGAAAACAGAAAAATCAAAGAAAGTGCGCGAATGAATCGAAAAAAAGAAAAGAAAAAGGGTATGGGAATTCATTGGTTACAGAAAGAGGGGACAAAAAGATGAAGAATTGAATTTAGGGTTTACTAAAGAAGGAACTTATACTGGGTCTGTTAAAAGCATAACATCGAGATTGAGGGGTTTAATACAAAATAGTTTTGATGGTTGGTTGGCTGGTTGGGTTTTACGGCTTATCAATTTTGTTGGTTATTTAACGCTGAACTCTACTTATACTTTCACACACACGCACACACACACACACACACACACACATATATATATATATATATATATATATATTTGATTCGTAAACCAATACTTATCGTACATAACATTTTTAAATGAGCTAGACCTCCTTTTTCGCATACAGTCAAATGACTTAAAGTATTACTATCTAACACTAATAATCCTATCAAATCATAAATCAACATTTAGCAAACAGTTACATGGTTTCAAGTATTTCCATGTAGCACTAAAAATATTAATCTAACATCAGTTATTTGTTTGCACACAGTTATTCATGAATCATTTATAAGTCAATAGTTAAGCAGGTAATCTTATTTTCAAATGAGTCAGAGATTATTTGTTTGTACACAGGTATTGCTATGGCTTTCACACAATTAAATTTCAAGTATTTCTGTTCAACACTAATAATTCTATTTAAAATTATTGATTCATTGGTACACACTTAAATAGTTCTAAGTATTACTATGTAACACCAATAATTTAATTTTTGGACTCAGTTAAATAGTTTCAAGTATTTTTATTTAACACTAACAATTCTATTAACTATTAATCATTTATTTGCACACAGTTAAGAGGCTTTAAATATTGCTATATGATACCGATAGTTTTATTAACAAACAGTTAAATAGTTTCAAGTATTTCTATTTAACACTAATAATTCTGTACATTTTATTTGTTATTCTTTTTTTAAGTAAAGGAATTATATTGTAAATTGAATTACTATGATTAGAAAATCCGGATTTTCTGGTCATAGTAGTAATTTACAAAGCTCTTTGCTTCGAATTGGCTCAAGGCCGAAAGAATGGGGCATCCAATGCGACTAGAACTCACTCGTGTAGGTTTGCTAGCCTAGCTTGCTAACCATTGCACCACCAGAGGTTCCCTGGATTTTCTGGTCATAGTTATTCAATTTACAATATAATTACTCTACTTTAAAAAAAGTGAAAATGTACATCTATTTCTTTGCCCTTTAGATTGTAATAATTACATTAACACGAATTTCTAATCCTCTTGGAAAGACGTGACCCTTGAGGTGACAGTTTTCTCTATAAAGAATACGGATGTAACTTAAAAGACACATTTAGGTTAATTGGCCACGCGATTACCATGACTAGTTAATTTGCCATCGCTTGTGTGCGATGTAGATTGTTGGCTCAATGTTAGAGTTTCTGTGGTCGCTGGTTCGATCTCTAGTGAGGGGAGATCACGGTATACCCTGCTGATGAGATCCTGATTAGGTCAAAACTGCTGTTTAGTGTTACCGTATGTCGCGCGCAAGTGTTTGCCAGATTTTCAGGTCATAGTAATTCTATTTACTATTAATCATTTATATGCACTTAGTTAAGATGACTTCATATATGATATCAATAATTTTATTAGCACACAGTCTAATGGTTTCAAGCATCACTCTGCCAAACAATTTAATTTAACATAACTCATTTGTTTGCAATCAGATAAATAGTTGAACAATTCCATTTGATTTTTGTCATTAAGGTTTTTCGGACTATTGTCTTCATCTTTATTGTTATTTCCACAACGTTTCGGCCGATATGTCCTCCGGCCTTCTTCAGGTGTTTGTCGAACTCGGGAACCTTCACGGAACTTCGAACTACGTCCTTTATTGAAACCACGGGGGTAGCCTGTTCTGATTCCGTTTGCCATAACCGGATACAAGTGTTAAGTATTCATGTATATTACTCGCCTGTAGTGAGGATTGAACCTGCAACCTTCAGATGATTGTCTTCTTAGTAGCTCAGGGAACCAACGCCTATAACCGTTACGCCATGTGTCCCGAAACGTTGTGGAAATACCAATGGAGACCATCCAAACTACAGCATTGTTGAGATCGGTATGAATACTAAGAAGAGTCCTGCAGACTTGACGAGACTTGCTGTCACTCAGATTCCAGTGGAAAACCATCAGCTAACGCTGGTGTGAAAAACTCTCAAATGAGTAAGATAATAATTCCGCTAGCCGAATCCATATCCTTACGACGATTGCCGTTAAATCGAGTAATTAGCATATATAACTGAATATTTGCATATGCTTTGTGACAATACGTTTATCAATATTGTAGTTGCCTTTTTAGATAGTTTTATAGAAAAACAAACTAATACAGAAGCCTGCTAACGGTCAATCGATCGTTAAATCGATCAATATTAAATGGCATGAATCGAAAAGGACCAAAATTGGAGCAGACACAGTCTTGGCAGCTTTGGTCAAAGAAGTTGAAATTGTTAGCGTTGGTGAAAAATAGAACCTTGAGCGATGACGTAGGCGAATATTGTGGGCACGGTTCCACAAGTGAAGCAGGAGTTTTACAACTAGTTACCTCTTTCACTTGAACCCCTAACTCCCCATTACCAATGTCTCCCCACATCATCTATTCTTTTAGGTGGTCTACCATCCATCCCCGTTACCCACACAGTAATTACCAACCAAATCTATTTGTTGGCTCGCAGGCCCCGTCCATTGAAAAATGGCTTGTCGGATTCTCTGGACCAAATAGCCCGTCATGTTGAATCTCAGTTGGTCAATTATCTGGTCGCCATGTTGTTAGGATTGAAATACACGGCTTACCCGGATTGTCAAAGGTGGTGAGCGGGGTTGAACTATGGGCCGAGGGATTTTATATCCCTACTTATCTGTGTACACATTTTGAGTTCTGTTGGGAGGTGTTGAGTGGGGGATAGGTGATTGCGAAAGGCTGACCGTGATAGACACTTCGGATAGCAACCGGATACTGCCTGTCTTTCAAATGGATCTGAGAGAAGTGAAACCTGCCTATTTTGCTTTAAACGAGGCTGGAGGCCAAAGGTTTTATTCAAACTTGTTATGGGTTCTGATTCTGAAACAAGAATTCCGGGGCGGAAACTTTTTCGAAAATGCCAACGGAATTCTTAAAGACATGCTAAATCACGTTCAACTGACGTTAACAGGTTATTCTTCACACACACCGGAAATGAGAAGAGAGCAGGAAAAGATGGAAACTTAACGTAATGAATCCAACTTATGATTGATTTTAACGACATGTCATCCCTTCTAAGAGTATTTTATGCCAAAGGGTTAGGGAATCGCGTTCACTGTACGATATTTGTCGCTGCCTCCCACCAGACAGGACTTGACACATGGTCAAAAGCCCGAAGGCCGGTTAAAGTGGGGATAAAGGGGAGGGGAAGGTCGGGAACGAGCCGAAACTTGAACCCTGCTAGTCATTGACTCACTAAGTGCAATGTGGATCTAATGAGTCAAGCATTATCACGGACCTAAATCTAGATCCGGGCACGTAAGCCAGAATATAGCTTGAACTAGACCGTGAGGTCTAGTGCTTTACAAAGGGTGCATAGGAGTTAAAAAAGCAGCTCGCCCACTCGAAAGTGGCCCAACTGAAGCTTTCGAGACCCCATCCGACACGAATGCCAGACGGCCCAGCCAAAAGGCCAGGTACGTTCATATTTGCATTTTATGTGGTTGCTTGATTGATATCATATCAACCCATGTAGGGTTATTTTATGTCGAGAGGTTAGGGAATCGCGTATACTATACATTTATATTTTCATTTTTTGTGTAGTTTCTTAAAATGTTTTTTTTTTTCTTTTTGCATACGGCTGTTTGCATAAAGATTTCACCAACATTGACCGGAGCCAGCATTATTTTCTTCAGGAAAGGCATGAATCAGTCTGTCTCTAACTCCACCTATGAGTAAAATAGTAAATGAACTAAGCTCATTATCCTTGAGTGATATACAATGGAATATTTCAATAAGGATATAATACTTGGTCCTAATCGACTTAGAGAGTTGGTAGCAACACGGTTATGGTGTTGCCCAATTGTACCAGTTCAGTCGATGGGGCACACTTCGGCTGGCCGTGGTATCAAAGGCACGGATCTGGTCAGGTGTATCGTCTCTGTTCATACCTTGAGACTCAGGGGCCCGTCACCTCAGGCTCTAACCTCCTCAGTGGGGCTAGGTTTATCGCCTGACGCCAAAGGCGCTCCTTTTTAGGGGAGACCGACGGGGCCCGAGGCATTTTTGGAGTCGCCGGACACGTCTGAGATACGGCCCTGCGCTTGAACCCATCTAAAGGCTTTGTGCCACACTCGTTCGCTTGGTAGGACGGAGGACAAATACCGTTGGTAGCAACACTGTTGAGGTGTTGCCCAAATGTACAAATCCAGTAAATGAGGCACACTTCGGCTGGCCGTGGTATCAATGGCACGGATCTGGTTGGGTGTGTCACGTCTCTGGATACGCTCGTCAGTAAAGGCTGCCTGGTGCAGGTGCCCGAGCTCTTTCTACTCTGACTGCTCACTTCTCCTAACTGAACGCCTCTCCTGTGGGGGTTGAAACAGTGTACTAGTATAATATTCATAACGGTCACCCGTTTCTCTTCCAGTTCCCAATTCACATGATTAGTTTCAGCTGTTTCCTTGTTTACACAGGTGCATCTTGCATACGAAATCTCTAACTGGCTGTTCTGTCAAAGGTCAGTATGTAACGCTAATAATTTTGGGAAATGAATGAACCTGCTTATCCAATAGCAATAGTACTGCTACTATTAAAAGGTTGGTTTAAGCAGTAAATATCTTACGGGGGTTGATATGCCATTAAACCAAAGTAACCAAACGGATCAGAGTGAGCCCATTTTCCCTCCTCTGCAGTGAACGCATTCAGAGTATTCTAAGCTCCCTCCCTCCGACTGGGTGATCAAGTCATGAGTAAATAAATATTTCCAAATTAATTTGGAAATTTTTATTTACTCATCATTAATAATCGTTTACTTAAATATCCTCTTTGGTAGCTATTAAGCCCTAGATCAAATTTTTTTTCCTTCTTTTTTTTCCGTGGGGTGTCCTCGTGGTGTAATGGTTAAAGCGATGGACTACGGAATAGTAATACGCGAGTTCGTACTCCAGTCGCGCTATTACGTTCACTTTCGGGCAAATACCCTTGGGAAAGGTATGAACTCCCCTTATCCTCCCAGCTATGGGTTAAATAGTACCATTACCGTTCTTCTAGGAGAATGGCTTTGGCATTAAATAACCTAAAAAGAGTTGATATGCCATTAAACAAAGAAACCAAACCAAACCAAACCTTAAATAATTTTTCATATATTAATTGCAAACAAATAAACACAAAATCTCTCATAAATAAATACATATCTCCCAGTTTTTCGCAAAAGTTAATTTTCTTTGCAACCAAAAACACAATGATTTTATAGGTGTCATTGTTAGCTGGAGAATACGCCGACTAAAAGCATGCATTAAGGCAAGATCTCTTCCAACGAATGTCCTGTGAATGACTCTAAAACAATCTAATGGTGAGGCTCCAGTTCTGGAGCTTGAGGGGATGTAGAGTATCCTTTCATTTCCATCACTCCCAGGTCCACTCTGATCTGGAGTGGTAGTATCTATTAGGGTCCAATCTATGGGTCAAATAGAAATGTTTAAATATTTAATTGCGTGCAAACAAATGATTGATATAAAAAAAGAATTTAGTTAGTAATGTTCGGAACTATCCCCCGTTGCCACTTTCGTAATATATCGTGAGCGGGGAGTCTTTTTGGCCAATATTTAAAATCTCTTCACCCTCGTACAATGCCGAATACTGAGTAAAGAATGCTAAACGATACTAACTCACAAACTTACATTTCACCTCTATTTTGTACGCGCACTTCTCTTGTCGATATTTGTCGTACGTTCCACCAACTGGACTAGTTTGGCAGAAGGCCTTGTTTTAGGTGGGTCTCGGAAGAAAGGCGTAGCCCAGACACGTCTGGCGAGCTGATGAGACCCTAACAGATACTACCACTCCGGGTCTGAGTAGACTTGAGAGTAATGACAATGAAGTGACACTCAACACCCTGCAAAGCCTCAGGCCAGGAAGCTCACCCTCAGATAGTTTATTCTCATTATCTGGACACTCGTGGACGGGGAATCTTATCCCTCTGTAGGCTTTCATTTGGCGTATTCCATCTGACTGAGCAGTTGAAGATAAGGGGAAATACTCTACAATTAACAGATATTGGCAGAATGGTTAGAGTGTTCGTCAATGGCCCAGGAGACCTGGGTTCAGTCCCCGGTCGGGTCATACCAAAAACTTTAAAAATGGTACTTGATGCCTCCTTGCTTAACACTCAGCGTAATAAGGTACAGATCTAGGGTAAAGTGGAGCAATCCAGGGAGTTGCACCCTGCCGTACACATTGGTGTAGTAGCTATTGAAAAGGAAACCTTCGGGTCACCCTCGACTGCGGGCACCATCTTTACTTAACTTTTTACTCTATAATTCGCATTTAATAGTTACCTTCCGTGAATAATTGTGATGATTGGAGTGTGGACGAGCTTTGACCCTTCATTATTATTGCCATTTTTCACATTTGTTTAGAAACTAATTTTATAATAAGAACTGTAAAATCCAATCCACACCATAGTACTGCTTGTGGTTGGTTGTTTAGGTTTTATGGCATATCTACCTTCTAAGGTTATTTAATGCCAAATCCAATTTTATACAAATAATCAGTTCTATTTCAAACAATTCAGTTGCGCATGACTACACAGTTTAATTGTCAAAAACATTGTTCCATAACCACAATTAACGTCATGTGCGAAATAGACATATAATGTTCATAACGATAGAACATATAAAGAACATAGGAATTTCGAAATTCGAAAACACGTAACGACTTCTTGTTCAGGTACGAAACCTTTTTATTAAATCTGAGTTAAAAGTTTTTACATAAGGAGGAGAGACATAATCTCACTATGCCGTCTTATTCATTTGGTCCCCATCTAGAGCGATCCCCATAGGGTGCAAGTTCGCCTCGCGTCTGCGAGCTCCAAAAGTCGATCCTCCTCGTTTGGCGTCTAGTATTCAACTCTCTAACTTTCTTTCAATTCTCCACAAACCTCTGCGCGCTTCCCGTGCGTGACGTCACTCGCACTTCGTCACCCGTTTCGTCTCGGACTATTGTGACATCTCTGAATGACACCTTCGTCTGTCCGCGCGCGCCCGCATTAACACCTGCATCAATGTTTGCACCTAACTAACCTATGTGCTGAGCCGAAAGGTTCTTAGCCTAACTAAACCCAAAGGCATGAACCGAAATCCTTCGGCCATTACGTTACAGCATTTCTATTTCAAGCTATTTCGTTTTATCAGTTAAACAGTTCTAATTCAAACAATTCAGTTTAGCGTAAGTACAGTTTCAATGTCCAAAACAGTTTTATTTTAGACAACTCAGTTTAGAATAAGTACGCAGTTTAAATATCAAAACAATTCCATTTCAAGTAATATAGTTTAGCATGAGTACTCATATTGATTCTATTTAACCCATAGATAGGGTCCTATCAGGTGCTACCACTCCAGGTCAGAGTAGACCTGTGAGCGATGGTAATGAAGGGGTGCTCTGCATTCCCCAAAGTTCCAGCATCACTGGAACCTCACCATCAGATTCTTTAGTGTCATATATCAGGACACTCGTTGGGGTGGGGTCAACGCTTGGCAGAGGCGCAGTCGGGGTATTCTACAGCCCCAGCCAACTAGGCAACATAGATCTGGAATATAATATTGAATTTCTTGTAACGAGTAACGTTCGTTAACGAAAGATATTTTTAGCAAATGGTCTGGCTGTGGCCATATTCATCGCTATTCTAAAACAGAGTGTACTTAATTCTGGACTTATAGATTGTTATTCCATATTTTGTAAAAGTTTGCCGTTAGAAAATATTATTTTCTTGTTATTTTATTCTTTATAATCATTGTGTAAATTTGATTTATTACAGGTTACGAAATTGCTTCGACTCAAACCAAGTTGATAGTTAATAAATACATCCGTACGGAGATGAAATAGAATGTCGTTGGGTCTCTTCAATGTCAGAAGGTAATTTCTCTTTTATGTCTGATCAGGTAAAAAAATCCACCTCATGAGCAGATTGTACAGGTGTATACTTGTGGAATCTCATGGTTTGGTTTCTTTGTTTAATGGCATATCAACCTTTGTAGGTCATTTAATGCCAAAGCCATTCTCCTAGAAGAACAGTAGTGATACTATTTAACCCATAGCTGGGAGGATAAGGGGGTTCATACCTTTCCCAAGGGTATTTGCCAGAAAGTGAACGTAATAGCGCGACTGGAGTACGAACTGGCGTACTACGATTCCGCAGTCCATCGCTTTAACCATTACACCACGAGGACACCCCCTGTGAAATGTCAGTAATATTGACTAGAGTGTTCGCCAATGATCCGGGAGACCTGTGTTCAATCCTAGGTCGCGTCATACCATAGATTTTAAAAATGGTACTTGATACCTCCTTACTTAACATTCTGTGATATAAGATACCTTTCAAGGGTAAAGTGGAGCAATCCAGGAAAAGGAGTAGCACCCTCCCCTACACTTTGGTGTCGTAGCTATTGAACAAGGAGCCTTCTCATCGCCCTCGACAACGGTCGCCAACTCAACTTTTACTTTATTATTTATGAATACATACATATATTTACCCAACCCCTCCGCACAGACAGGATGTGACAGAATGTCACCTTTTAAGTGGGCTTCAACAAGTTTGATCGGTTGCCAAACTAAGGTTAAAGAACACAGTCTTCCCTACTATATACCGATGACTGGAAGGAGAACAGTTGGATACATACCTCTGATAAGTGTATTAGTGCTATGGGAAATGCAAAATCTCTTACAATATTTGATCTCAGATCACCGTTACCATTCCTTCCGATTATAACCTGGCCCATTTGGCAGGGGCTGAAGAATACATTGACTGCATCTTTGCAGAGGGGTAAGACTCCCACAAAGAATGTCCTGGATATGACACTAAACAATCCTTCGTTGCCATTGCTCCCAGGTCCACTCTGGCCCGGAGTGGTGGCACCTGATAGGCTCCTATGTATAGGTTAAATAGAACTAAACTGTGCATTTATGCTAAATTGAATTGTTTGAAATAGAACTGTTTATATGTATAAAAATGGTTTGCCATTAAATAACCTACAAGTGTTGACGTGCCATAAAAGCAAACCAAACTAAATATAACCATTACATCTCGAGTGTAAAGATACAAGCATTCATCTTAAATTATATCAATTAAAAAATCTATCTATCTATCTATCTATCTATCTATCTATGTCAAATTGTTCCCATCTTGTGTCTCTGCAGAGGGATAATAACTTCCCAACAAGTATCCTGTTTATAACTCTAAACTATCTGATAGGTAGGCTCCATTTCTGGAACTCCGGTGAATGTGGAGTTTTCATTCAGAGCTATTAATCCCTGCTCCACTCGTTTCCGGAGTGATCCTATTTACCCAACCCCTCCGCTCGGGCAGGATATGACACAAGGTCAGTTTTTTAAGCAGAGTTTAACAGGTTTGAATTTTCTTATTTTCAAGTACTCCAGTCTCTGTACTAATCCTCTAGTGACAGTACCGAGCGCGCCAGTTACAATTTGTATCACCGTCACTTTTATGTTCCATAGGTTTTTCGGTTCTCTTGTAAGGTCTAGGTACGTATCTCTCTTTTTGGTTGCCTTTAGTTTTACCCTGGTTAGGTCTGACCTAACCGATAAAATGAAACGCAGCTTCTAAGGAAATCAGACCTAACCGATAAAATGAAACGCAGCTTCTTCCAGGCAGCGGTCACATCGATACTGCTATATGGATGCACTACATGGACGCTAACAAAACGGCTGGAGAAGAAACTGGATGGCAATTACACAAGAATGCTGCGTGCAATCCTGAACAAGTCCTGGCAGCAGCACCCCACAAGACACCAACTGTACGGCCACCTGCCCCCTATCACGAAAACTATTCAAGTTAGACGAACCAGACATGCAGGACACTGCTGGAGAAGCAGAGATGAACTCATAAGAGATGTACTCTTATGGATCCCCACACATGGCCGCGCAAAAGCAGGACGACCAGCTCGAACGTACATTCAGCAGCTATGTGAGGATACAGGCTGTTGTCCTGAAGACCTAACTAGGGCGATGAACGATAGGGAGGAGTGGCGAGAGAGGGTCAGGGATATCCGTGCTACCAGCGCGATATGATGATGATGATGAGTTTTACCCTGCTGTCTGCCGTAACAGCAAAGTCCACTATTCAGTAGGTTCTTTTTTTTTGTGACTTTCACTAGTTCGGTTCGTTTGATCGAGATTAAATGATCCGTTTGTATCTTAAAATCCCAAAAAAAATTGTGTGTCTCATTTTCAAGGACGGATTCTGGGTTATGTATTTACCATTTGTTCATATGATCAAATTTAAATGTCTTACGCAATTCCAAGTTGATCACCTTCCCCACCCAGTTGAGTCTAGTCTTTGAGGAAGTTTCTTACTCTCGTTTTAACTAATGATTTTTCACTGTATTACGAGTGACAGCAAGTTTCCCCAGGTTTCCAGGACTCTTCTAAGTATTCTAGCTGATCTAAACAGTGCTCTGGTCTAAATGGTCTTGGGTCTTCTTTTGATCTCCAATTCCTCCATTCTCCTTTTTGGGGTCATGAGGACCGTTCCACACGCACCGAATAATAATAATAATAATAATAATAATAATAATAATAATAATAATAAACTCCTATGGCACTTTAACATACAAACGGATTACCTAACCCCGGCCAGAAGACCAGATTTAATAATAATCAACAAAAAAAGAGAATTTGCAAAATCGTCGACTTTGCTGTCCCGGCTGACCACAGAATAAAACTGAAAGAATGTGGAAAGAAGGATAAGTACCTCGACCTTGCTAGGAAATTGAAAAAACTGTGGAACATACAGGTGACAATTATACCAATTTTAATTGGTGCGTTTGGAACAGTAACTAAATGATTACTAAAAGGACTAGAGGACTTGGAAGTTGGCGGACGACTGGAGACCATCCAAACGACAGCATTATTGAGAACGGCCAGAATACTAAGAAGAGTTCTGGAGACTTGAGAAGACTTGCTGTCACTCAGACTCCTGTGAAAAACCATCGGCTAACGCTGATGTGAAAACTCTAAGGGGTGAATTATAATAATAATGATAATAATAATAGCAATCTTGATGATGATAATGATTCTTAACTTCGTATTTATCCTCTATTTGTTTGTATTTTTAATGATTTCTAAACGTAAATTGTTGCTTCTCTCCAAAAATTTGGTTGCTTGCTCAACTTAAGTTGAAGGTTTTCGATAAAATGAATAAAAAATCCAATTTCCAAGAAAATGAACACAAGCAGAACCAGTGTAAAAAAGCAACTATAGTATCTGTCAGCTTATATTTGCTCTTGTCACAAAATATAAACAACTGCTTACTTATATAAGATCTGTACGCTAATTACTCATTTAAAGGGGTGTAACGGTTTTGTAAATTATATTGATCCAGCTAGCAAAGTTCGAATCCTGGACGAGGTTTTAATTTTTCTTGAAGACAATGTCTTTAAGGCAGACATGAACTCCGCAGCTATGTTTAAATAATAGGGCATTTTGGTTTCTTCAGCAGTGGTATGATAACCAGTTGAACCCTAGATTCAAACCAGCTGTACTCCACTTATCAATGTCAGTTTGAGTCACATTCTACTTGTGGTGGAAGAATTTGATAAATATTGGGTTGAGTCACGAATACTTTCCCTTTTTTTATGCAACTTGTAATCATGCGTTTCAAACTTTCATCTTTTTCGTTCTCTATAAGATTGCCTCGAATGGCAGAAAGTTTTCTTAAAAAGATCAGATGAAAATGAGAAAAAAATTTTTAGTCCAAAACCAGCAGAATTTTACTTGATAGGAAACAAGCTATGTGGCGAGATTAGATTCAAAATAATGGTGAATATATCATTGACTGAAATTTATTCATTAATAAATTATATTATAGGTTTGGTTAATGGCATATCAACCTTTGTAGGTTATTTAATGCCAAAGCTATTCTCCTAGAAGAATAGTAGTGGTACTATTTAACCCTTGGCTGGGAGGATAAGGGGGTCTCATACCTTTCCCAAGGGTATTTGCCCGAAAGTGAACGTAATAGCGCGACTGGAGTACGAACCCGCTTACTACGAGTCTGCAGTCCATACTTTAACCATTACACCACGAGGACATCCCCCAAATTATACTATAGTAAAACGAAAATTGATTAAGACTTAACGTAAAACCTACTTGATTAAATCTGTATATCAATCCTTCTATCAGTTTAGAAATACAGTTCCCGTTCTACAGATTTTACGTTCTTTAAGATAAATGGAAATTGAGCCGGATTAATTGGTTGATGACATTCTTTGTTAAAATAAAAATTCTTGATTAACTCTTTTACGACCAATTCACTAATATCTACTTTGTGATCCACTGGTATGTAACATTTCTAACTGGATATAACTGTCAAATTCTAATCATCGAAAACTTCTCACATATTTTAATAAGCGATTTTTTAAAAAATCAATTTCCTATCAGATTTGAAACATAACAACAATAATGAGTAATCATAGATCAAGCTCAATCCGACCTTTATGATTTCTCAAAGAAAATAATGCTAATTTCACATCGCTCCAATACACGTGGGAAAAGTATAAATCCAACTATTCTACCCGCCACAAATAATAGGACTGACTGAGATCTTTAACTTTGGCATGGCAACTGACTTAGGAGAATGAAAACTCTGAATTCTAACGTGTTAAACTCCTCTTAGAAAATTGACCTTGAGTCTTATCCTGCTGGTGCGGAAAGGATAGTAAATGCACACACACACACACACACACGTATATATATATATATATATATATGTGTGTGTGTGTGTGTGTGTGCATGTTTGATTGAATCATAAAGACACATTTTGTTTACATAATTTTATTAGGATCCTTTCAAGTATTTTTATTTTAGGTGGGAGTTGGGAAATGAATTCACCGAAATTGCCCTGAGCGCTTTTTAAGAATATTCTACTTCTCTTGATAATATTATATTTCCATTGATAGCTTTCTGTTTTAAATTCCTTCGATGTTATCAGCATTTCAGTTTAATCCAACAATATTTTTACGTAATTTTTGCAATGTTATAAAAAAAACATAAAAAAACAATATTTGCACTTGAAAAACAACCCCTTGAAAGGTCCGAAAATGCTCGGGACAATTTCGGTAAACCAATCTACTAACCCCAAACTAAAGCCAAAACAATTGTCAGGAAACTTGAAAGGATCCTAATAAAATTATATTGACAAAATGTGTCTTTATTATTAAATCAAACATGGTTAAGGGAAGGACTGCTGTCCAAATACACGCACGCATTATATATATATATATATATATATATATATATATATATATATATATATATAATTACATATAAAGTACTCAAGCATCGAGAACGTCCGATATACATGTGTGTGTGTGTGTGTGTGTGTGTGTGTGTGTGTGTGTGTGTGTGTGTGTGTGTGTGTGTGTGTGTGTGTGTTTGGAGTTTTAGTACTACATTGAAGGAAATGAAAAAAAGAATATCTAGAGTGACAGTAAATTTTGGAAATCTCTAAAAAGTCTCCAGAATGATGTCATGAAGTAAAAAGGTCCTCAGGCGAAAATAAATAATCAAATAATAATTACAACGCAAAGCTTCTTGCCGCTACAATTTTAAAAATCTATTTAGTCGAATTTAGATTCACTAGTAAACTGAATTAACGATTCTTTAATGGAACATTTCTGGCGTATATATTTGAGTTTTTGTTTTATTGTCCTCTAATCGCGTCTTCTTTCCTCTTATTTTTCGACTTCTATTAACCAAACAGAAGTTTGCTTGCATTTGAATAAAAAAAAAATGGCGCCCTCCTGAGAAATTAAAGAATCAGAATTCACTCCCCTAAACTAGCGTCTCTTCGATCGGCTTTTACAGCTTTCTCTACTTTATACCAACCTGTCTGCGGGACAATGTCCCGAGCAGAATTTTAAGACCCCAAGAAAAAAAGATGTTCTGAGTATGACACTAAACAGCACCTGGTGATTAGACAACAATTCCGAAACTATTGATAGTTTGTAGTCGCACAATTGTTGCCATTACTCCCAAGCCCACTCTCAGTGGGTGTTCCATTCATTCGGCCTTGTATTACATCGAAACAAAAAGCTTCGTAAATTATTACTTCCAAGTCCACTCGGACTCACATAAGTATTCCTATTTTATGCTCCCATTTATGAGATAAGTAGCTTTGTTTGAAAATGATTTGTATTAGAAAGGAGTAACCACGAAACTGTGTGTTTAGAAAGTGTTCTCGGAGTAATGGTTATCGTCGTTGAAAGTGGATACGGCGTCGTGAGTTCAAATTCTGGACAAAGCTGTTAGCATTTCACATAGTGTTAATAAACTTGATAAACGCATGGGTCTAACTATTCTTCCTCCTGGTGTGCGTAAATAGAAGGGCAGACCGGGCTATTGAACTTTGGGCAAGAAACCACTTTAAAAAGAAAACTTTAAAATCAAACCATTAGGCTTCGATTTAAAAACTGACCCTTTTTTCCAGATTCAGCTCGTGTAGGTTAAATATATATAACTGTGCGCTGATTATTATTGTTAAGAAGCCTTAATGTTATATACTGACCTTCGATCGAGCCGTCAATCAAGAGATGCACCTGTGTAAATAAGCAGAAGAACAGCGGAAGCAGGTGGAAGATCAACAATAATATAACCAGGGCACAGACGGCTTGAGTCAGTTGGAGATAGGATGCCAGCGTGAGAATCAGCTTGCATACTGAGGGCTTGCGGCCCTCAGTGACCCACGGTTAAGCAACCCCAAGCCAAGATGAGAAAGAATTGCTGCTATGGTCGGAAGAATTTGGGGTCAATATAGTAGTCTGTCCCCGTCACCAAGCTCATCTCTCACACACAACCAACATCAACCCTTTCGAGAATAAAGTGTGAGAGGTATATTTTTATAAAGAAGTGTGTTCGTTCGTTCATTGAAGTTCCTCATTATTGTTGACTATGTTTCCGCTTATACTTATATTTGTGTGTATTATACAACATTAATTGTTTTGTTTTTTTTATTTTTTTTAATGGCACATCAATCATCCTATGGTTATTTAATGCCAAAGCCATCCTTGTAAAATAATAGCAGTGATACTATTTAACCCATAGCTAGGGAGGAATAATGGGGATTTATTCCTTTTCCCAAGTGAATGTAATTTCCCGACTGGAGTTTGAACTCAGTTACTTCGAAGCCGCTGTCCAACACTTTAGCTATTAGGACACGAAGACTCTCTGCAGCTATGAATGCTTAAAAAAGATTATTAACACGTAAAACCATATAACTACCTGCAGATTATTTCTATTAGATAGGAATACTTGAAACCATATAACTGTGAGTCAACTATTTGTATTAGACAGAAATTGTTGAAACCATATACTACACAGTCGTCTAAGGCTGTAAAATACGCCGATTGTACTTCTACTGGCAGTGGATTGAGGCACGCAAGGCTTAATGGCTAGTTCATGGTAATGATAATGAAGAGGTACTCCAAATTCCTCAAAGCTCCAGCATTGTAGTCTTACCATCAGTCCCATATCCAGGACACTCGTTAGATTGGGGTTACCCAACTGCAGTCGGTGTATTCTACAGCCCCAAAAGACTGGGCTTCCAGGACTGGTATTATCAATTATAGACACATCTATAAGTATTATTGATCTGTCGGTTGGGAATACTTGAAACCATATAACTGTGCAAATGTTCAAAAAAGTATAGATTCTTGGAACCCTGTACCGTGCAAAAATTATTATTATTGGATAAGAACATTTGAAACTCTACAACTTAGAGTAAATTATTAGATTAGAATACTTGAAATCTTATAACTGCGTGTAAGTTATTTGTATTAGATAGGAATACTTGAAACCATATAACTGTGTGCAAGGTATCATAAAGGCTGAGCAGTCTGTGACGGGGCAGTTAAAGTAGTCACATTACTTGTGAATCTCCACTTTGTCCTTTACTGGGAAAGACTGAGAGACAGAGAGGGTCGATCCGATCAATCAACAGGTCGAATCAAACCCTTGAAATATGATTATCCCTTCTGAATTCTTTAAACTGCCTTTGAGGCAAACAAGCACCCAACTATTTTTATGTTAAAAGAACTAGAAGGCAGTGGCTGAGAGCCACTTACGAAGAGAAAAGCAATATTTTGAGTGTCCTTGCTATGAGACTAAACTTCATCTTATGGTGATGCTTCAGTTCTGAGGCTGCAGAATACACTGACTGCATCTCTGCTATGGAGTAAAACTCCCCTTATGAGTGCCCTGGATATGACACTAAACAATGTGATGATGAGACTTCAGTAATGCCGGAGTTTTGGGAAATGCGGAACCCCATTTTATTCTATTTACCAACCCCTCCGCTCGGGCAGGATATGAGACAAGGTCAATTTTTAAGCGGAGTTTAACAAGTTTTAATTCAGAGTTTTCCTTCTCCTAGACTAGTTGCCTCACCAAGGTTGAAGAACCTAGTCTGTCCTACTATTTACCCATAGCTGGAGGGAGAATAATGGAATTCATACCTTTCCCAAGGGTATTAGTGCTATGTGAAATGCAATCAGTCTCGTCCAGGATTTGAACTCGTGTCGCCGTATTCATTTCCTACGACGATAACAATTACATCACGGGCACCTCCCGGGAACCCCATTTTATTGCCATCGAAACCAGGTCCACTCTGACCTGGAGTGGTAGCGTCTGATAGAGTCCTATTTATTGGTCGAATAGAATTAAATTGTGTACTTATGCTAAACTGAGTTGTTTTAAATAGAACTGTATATATGTAAAAAAGGGATTTTGAATTAAATAACCAACAATGGTTGATATGCCAGAATACCAAACCAAAGCAAATCCAGTTCTGGAAATCGAAAAATATATAGTCTCTCTTCATTACCATTACTCTCCGGTTCACTCTAATCCGGAGTGATCGGGGGTTGCATCTGTAGGTCAAATAAAACGTTTCAATTAATTTAAAAGAATTATTTAAGTAATTTAAAGCCATGCTGTATTGGGGATGTCCTCGTAGTGTAATGGTTAAAGCGATAGACTACGGAATCGTAGTCGTGCTATTACGTTCACTTTATGACAAATACCCATGGGAAAGGTATGAACCCGCTTATCCTGCCAGCTATGTGTTAAATAGCAACACTGCTGTTCTTCTAGAAGGAAGGATTTGGCATTAAATAAACTACAAAGTTTGATATGCTATTAAACAAAGAAACTGAAACCATACTGCTTTGTGAAATTTATTCGAATTTAATTGGAATTCTTGATACAAAGAATTACTGATGTTAGCAATACTGGAATCAATTTAATTTTGTGCAAACAAATTATTAGTGTTAGATATCAATTATTGAAACCATTTAAACTGTGTGCAAATAATTGATTAATGGTAAAAAAAAATTACTGGTGTTAGATAGCAAACTCGAAACCAATTAAGTGAGAGCAAACAAATGATTGATATTATATTGAATTATGAATGTTATAAAGCAGTACTTAAAATCATTCTACTGTGTGCAAGCAAATGAGTTCTAACTCGTGTAAAAATAAAGTAAATCACAAACTACTCCCTTACAAATACCACATACAAACATACCTTCATACATTGTGGCTCTACCCGCGGTGTAATAGTGAGCAGAATTCAAATCCTACATGGAGGCCGTGTGCATTTCCCATACGTTGGAAAAGGTATGAATGAAATTCTTCTCCCTCCAGCGATGGCTAAATAATAGGACAGACTGGGTTCTTTATTATTGGTATGGCAACCAGTCAAAGAGAATGAAAAACTCTGATTTTAAGTATGTTAAAAACCGCTTAAAAATTAACCTGCTTGCGTAGATGAGTATATATAAATATAAATATATATATATATATCTTGCGTAGATGAGTATATATATATATATATATATATATATCAACTCCCACATATATATTTATGTATGTATATGTGTGTCCGTGTTTTTATGTAAATACGAATAGGCTTTAAATAACACACAAGGGTTAATATGGCACAAAACATCAACCAATCAATCAATATTAAAGCTAAACAAATGTGTTCAAAAATTACCATTATTTTTATCATTAAGTGTTTTCGGACTATTATCTTCATCTTTATTGCTATTTCCACAACGCTGGACACATGGCATAACGGTTATAGGCGTTGGTTCCCTAAGCTTCTACAGAGATAATTATCTGAAGGTTGCAGGTTCAATTCTGACTGCCGACGAGTAACGATACAGGAATACTTAACACTCGTACCCGGTTATGGCTAACGGAATCAGAACAGGTGACCCCAATGGATTCAATAAAGGACGTAGTTCTAAGTTCTGTGAAGGTTCCCAAGTTCGACAAACACCTGAAGAAAGCCGGAAGACATATCGACCAAAACGTTGTGGAAATAGCAATAAAGAAGAAGACAATAGTCCGAAAACCCTTAATGATAAAAATCATCGAGCTTCGTCTCAGAAATTTAGACAACAAACAGCTGAAGAAAGACGGGGGACATTGGGCCGAAACGTTGTGGAAATAACAATAAAGATGAAGACAATAGTCCGAAAACCCTTAATGATAAAAATCATCAAGCTTCGTCTCAGAAATTTAGACAACTATCATAATTATTATTAGAAAGGAATAGTTAATTAAATACCAATAATTGTTTGTTTGCTTTGTGGGGTTTATGACATATCAACCTTTGTGAGTTATTTAATGCCAAATCCATTTTTATACAAATAATCAGTTCTATTTCAAACGATCCAGTTTAGCATAAATAGACAGTTTAATTGGCAAAAAATTTCTATTTCAAGCTATACAGTTTAGTCAAACAATTCTATTTCAAAACATTTTGTTTTGTGTAAGTATAGAATTTTTTTTTCTTTTTTTGCACAGTTAACTGTCAAAACTTTTCTATTTTAAACAATTTAGTTTAGCATACTAAAACAGTTCCAATTCAATCCATTAACTTTGCATAATTACGCAATTTAAATGTCAAAACAGTTCCATTTCAAGCTATTCAGTTTAGCATAAGTACGCAGTTTAGTTTTATTTGACCCATAGCTAGGACCCTATCAGGTGCTACCACTCCGGGCCAGAGTGGGCCTGGGAGCGATGGCAATGAAGGGGTACTCCGCATTCTTACTATGAGATCGTTTAGTGTAATATCCATCACACTGTATTTTACAGCCCCAGCCGACTGGACAAACCAATAATTGTGTATAAATTAGTCTTAAGAATAAATTAGTATTAAGAATAGTTACTTGGAGCTATAACAGTTTAAATGTTATTATTATTAATAACTTTTAATCATATAATTACGTCCAGATATTAGTTAAATAATAGTACTAAAACTGATCTTCTTCAAGGATGGGGCTAGCATTAAATAACCCATGAAGATTGCTATACCATTAAACAAAGAAAACAAACCAAACCAAACTTTATCTTGAAAAATAAAGAATGATTTTGCCAAAAAGATTAACAAATGTAAAATCAATTAACAAGCCTAGAAAATCAGCATCTTTTACATTCTCTTCAATTTTTTGCCCTCTCTTTTTGCAACTATCTCTCCGTGTATTTACAATCATAGAGCTATGCATCTGGTGCACCAAAAGGATATCGAAATCACTAATAACCATTAAGCCATGCTAGACGCCTACAATTCAGCAGATATTCATCGTTTTTCAAAACCTAAACAACAGACTTTAATTTAGATATTTTAGGTTTTACACCTGCTCTGCCATACAAGCAGTGAGCACTTTATACATTTTTATTATTTGTATTGTATCTTTTATATGTGTGTGCGTGTATTGATGCGAGAGAGAGAGAGAGAGAGAGAGTATAGTTGAATAAAGCGAGTCAATCTAAAAGACGAAGTGGAGTAAAAAGCTAGCCTGTTCTCTGAAGTGTCGAGAAAGAAGGTGGAGAAGTTGATAAATTTAGAGATTCATCACCTTCACAGTTGAAAAAAATGACTTAACCAAGGCATCTCCACAAAGACTCAGCAAAGAAAACAAGTTATAAGATATTTTTTTAAATTGAACTTTTCGAACCTGTAGATAAATTTGTTATGTTCAGCTCCTGACTTTTTTTCCCTCACAGACGATCACACCACTACAAAAACAGCTTGCGACTCTTTCTCTAGATTGGACGTGAATTTTCTCTTCGCCTAACAGCAACGATTCCTGATCATCACCCCTTGGTTATTGCGCCAAAGTTTAAGCCAAACGTTTCGAGCTTCTAAGAAAACATAACGTTAATCACACAAAGGTCAAATTCTCTCTCTCTCTCTCCCTCTCTTTCTCTCTCTCTCTCTCTCTCTCTCTCTCCAAAGGCACATTTAAGAGAAAGTATGTATCAGTTTAAAAGAAAATTGAACGTTTCCTGTGGCAACAAAAAAAAACATCTGCTTGTTTAAGATATAATACCCGAGAACTTAATCACCTTGAAACTATCAGCCACAGCCAGCTCACTGAAGTTAAATAACAATGAACCTGCTCAGAAGTCAGATTAGTGACCTCTCAGAAACAGTAGGTACGTGGGAGCAACCTGTTTGTCAAATTAATCAAAGCTTATTTATGAACAACAAACAAGATTTTAGAAGAATAAATAACACAAACTTAGTAGATGTGGTATTTCGTAAATAGCTAGAGTGTGCAGTTGGTTGGTTGGTTGGTTGGTTTTACGGCATATCAACCTTTGTAAGTTATTTAAAGCCAAATTCATTTTTATACAAACAAACAGCTCTATTTCAAACAATTCAATACGCTGTTTAAATATCAAAACAGTTCTATTCCAAGTAATTCATTTTAGCATAAGTACGTAGTTTAATTCTATTTAATCCATTGATAGGGCCCCACCAAATGCTACCATTCCGGGCCAGAATTGATCTGGAAGTGATGGCGACGAAGGGGCGCTCCGCATTCCCTAAATCTGTGGCATCACTGGAACTTCACCATCAGCTTGTTTAGTGTCATTTCAGGACACTCGTTGGAGGGGGGTCTTACCCCTCTGCATAGTTGCAGTCAGTGTATTCTACAGCCTCAGCCGACAGGGCAAGTGGGTCAAAAAACCGATACCCTACCATAAAAATAGATACAACAAAGCAAAAAAAGTGATATACTGGGTAGACCAAGTATCTGAGAATACACTTTTAGGGTGCCATAAATTTTTCTTTTTAAAAAGTATATCATTCAAGTGCTTGCCTTTACGAGATATACACTATTGAAGCTTTATCCTCAAATTTAGCAGTGCCCATCTGCTCATTACTTCTGATATTTCCTGCAATTTTATCACTAATTAAATAAAAAACGCTTCAACACCCACCATAACGCACTACAGCACTCTCCAAGAAACTGGTACTGCTGTTATATATTGACCCTCGACCGAGTCGTCAATCAAGAGATGCACATGTGTAAATAAACAGAAAAACAGCGGAAGCAGGTGGATAACAGACAATTACATAACCAGGTGCCACAGACGGCTTGGATCAGTTCTAGTTGGAGTTGGAGTCAGTTAGGGACAAGATGCCTGCGTGAGAATCAGCTTGCGGCCCTCAGTGACCCACGGTTGAGCAGCCCAGCTAGAATGCTAAATAAATGCTGCTATGGTCAGAAGAACTTGGGGTTAATATATAACTGTCTGTCCCCGTCTCCAACTCACCTCTCACACACAACCAACATCAACCCTTTCGAGAATAAAGTGTGAGAGATATATTTGTATAAAGAAGTGGGTTCGTTCGTTCATTGAAGTCGTCATTATTGTTGATAATGTTTCCGCTTATATTAGTATATGTATATGTATGCAGCTATACAACACTGCCGCGATTCCATCAGGAATGAAATCTTTTATTTCTTCAATTGTCTGCAGTCTAAGTTTAAAATTTAGGATTTTCAGGTCTCCCCAAAGAAAGTAATCCCAATGAAGTGAAAGACAAAAATAAATATCGCAAGAAATTTCTGGTGAGCAAGCTGAGAAGAAAATGTCTCCTCCATATTGCGGGATGACGTATCCTAGAAAAATCTCAAACACACAAAGTTTACCATTCAACGCCATTACCAGAGGCTAAGTGATGTTCATTTTAAATTTGTTGGACCATTCAACCAAACTCTATATATTTTTTCTATTACCGGACGCACCTTCCATGTTGATCTTTTTTTAAGTTTAAATAGAATGTCTGCTGCTAGTTTTGACGAGAAAAAATATGTAAACTTTTTTAATCATTTATTTTTACTTGCTTGAACACTAATTCTTTTAGATGCTGTGAAAACAATATCGCATCTGACGACAAAACTCCAGCACGTATCTTATCTGAAAAGAAATTAAAAAGTGATAATATTAAAAGAAAATAAGATAAACCTGCATAAAAATTTGGAGATTGGAAAGTAGCAACCGTTTAAAAGCGGAAACCTAATTAGCAAGAAAATTACAATTTTTTTAGGTTTTTTTTTTTTCAATTTTTTTTAATTTAAGTTTTTAACAAAAAACATTATAATTTTCAAAAAAATCAAAACAAGAAGCAAATTAATAAATAAACTAAGGATAAAAAGAAGAAAAAAAAATTTATAAAAAGTTGCCAAAATTTGTCGGCATATTTTTATCTCCCTTCTCATAACGATAGTTGTTTATTTTTTTTGTTATTTTTTGCTTAGTTTTTTTTTTATTTTTTTTTTATTTTTTGTTTTTTGTTTTGAGGTTTGTTTTTTTTTTGTGGAGAGTATCCTTCACTAAGCTATCAGATTTTGTGTTTTCAAAACAATTTCATTCAATTTTTTTAACTTATTTTTCTATGTTCTTTAATCTTTTTTAAAAATCTTTTCAAGGTGTTTTTTATGTAAAAAAAAAGGACATGTTCCACTTCTAACAAAACAATGTTTTCTATTTTAGTTTTTGTTTTTTTTAAACCATTTTATACCACTTTTTTCTCTCCTCATTTAAAACTAGCCAATCAGCAAGCTTCTTCTTCTTTCTTTTTTTTTTCCTTTATATTTTTTTATTTTTCCATTTTCTCTCTCACAGCCTGACCACACTTAACATATATTTTTCTTTTCTTTATTTTCCCCCATATTTCATTTGTTTTTCTTCCTTTTATTTGTGAGTAGATTGAGACTGCTTCTCCTGCATTTATTTATCAAGCTTAACTCAAGTCGGACACAAGGTCACAAATGTAGAGTCACCAACTCGGGGCTGAATTTCTTACAATTTTTCTAATCACCACCTCACAGAAAAAAGGCCTTGGGGACCTTCATCAAATTTTTTGCAGTGACTCACTCAGATACGAAGCGAAGAGTAAGAATTGAATTTACTATAACAAAATTAGTCTTTCATTAATTCATACTCACTTTATTCAGCGTGTTACATATTGACATTGTTCAGTCGGCGTGGACGGTAGAATGCACCGACTACATCTTTGCAGAAGGGTAAGACTCCCACAACGAGAATCTTGGATATTACACTAAACAATCTGATAAGTGAGGCTTCAGTAATGCTGGAACTTTGGGGAATGTAGAGTACCATTGCTCCCAGGTCCACTCAGACCCGGCGTGGTAGCACCTGATAGGATCCTATCAATGGATCAAATATAACTAAACTGCGTACTTATGTTAAACTGAATTGTTTGAAATAGAACTGTTTCGACATTTAACTGTGTGTGGACAAAAACTACACTAATACTATACTAAATTGTTTGAATTAGCGCTGTTTGACTAAACTGAATTACTTGAAATAGAAACTGAATTGTTTGAAATGAAACTGTTTTTGTATGCTAAACTGAATTGAAATAGAACTGATTACAAGAACACAGATACACGCACACCGAAGATATCAAATATCACGAAACTGACAATGGCTGGTCGCTCGTCACAGTATCCGCATGGAAAAACTCTGTCAACGCCGCAGTAGGTGGGGCTTAGGATTACTTATAGGACCTAGAGCATTAAAAACGCTAAATAGCATTGAGAAAATACAACCTCGAATGATGGCAGCTACTTTTAACGGCAACCCCAGAGCAACAATCATCTCCTGCTACAGCCCTACCAATGTTAGTGAAGAAACTGAACTAGTCACCTTCTACGATGAGTTATCCTCATTAGTGTGTAGCATCCCGAAACACAACATGTTAAGCATTGGCGGAGACATGAATGCCCAAATCGGGAAAAACGGGAACAACAAATACAGCCTCCACAACACGTCAAATAGGAATGGGCAACATCTAACAGATTTCATGATAGAAAATAGATTAGCATGCCTCAATACAAACTACCAAAAAAGGGAGGGCAAACTATGGACATACACGTACGCAAACAATACTAAAGCTCAGATAGACTACGTCCTTATAAACAAGAAATGGAAAAATAGTGCAATGAATTGAGAGGCATACTCCTCTTTTGAGGGTGTGTCCACCGATCACCGAATAGTCACGGCGAAAATACGGTTAAGCCTACGAAAAAACGTCAAACGAACAGCGACCACCAAACACTATGACTGGGCCCTATTGAACAACAGAGATATAAGAGATAAATACGTATTAGAATTAAGAAACTGATTCGAAACACTACAAGAAAAGACGGAAAAAAGTACACCAAACGACGAATATGAAAATTTCGTCAATGCACACCTCGAGGCAGCAGCGAAATGCATTCGAACAAAACTCAAAACTAAATATAGAGTCCCATGGGAAACTTTAGCGGTGAGAGAAAAACGTGCACTAGTCAAAACAGCCTCCAAAAACTATCGAAAAAACCCAACAAACACAAATGCCTTAAAACTAAAAACGGCACAATATCAATTAGCAGGCATATATATAAAGGAACAGACAGAATACATTCAAAATCAGATACATAAGATTAGAGACTCGGTGGGAGATAGACAATCTAGGATAGCCTGGCAAACAATAAACGAAGTGAGTAGAAGAAAGAACACAGCCAAAGCAAAACTGAAAGCAGCAAACCAACAAGAAAGAATAAAACTGTGGAAACAGCACTTCGAAAACTTACTTGGAAACCCACCAAAAATAACATATGAACCAATCACCAGAATAATTAGCGAACAATTAGACATTAAACTAGGACCGTTCACACAAGAAGAACTCGACTCGGTTCTCAGAAAAATTAAAAATAGGAAAGCTGCAGGGCTGGACGAAATTCCCCCGGAAGTATGGAAGACCAGACAATTCGACGACATACTGCTCCGACACTGCAACACAGTATACAAACAAAATCCGATAGATAGATGGATGAAGGGATGCATACTCCCCTTCCCTAAAAAGGGGGACCTCGGATTAGCCAAAAACTACCGAGGCATAACACTTACATCCATAGCAGCCAAAATCTACAATGCCCTACTACGAAACCGGGTAGAACCCAAAATCGACAACATACTTAGAAAAAACCAAAATGGCTTCCGAAGAAATAGATCCACGACCTCACAAATATTGACCATCCGTAGAATCCTTGAAGGTGTACGGGCAAAAAACCTACAAGCGACATTAATATTTGTTGACTTTACCAAGGCTTTCGATTATATTCACAGAGGAAGGATGGAACAAATCCTACTAGCGTACGTCATACCTAAAGAAACCGTAGAGGCAATAACGATTCTCTATAGAAACACTAAAGTAAAAGTACGATCACCAGATGGAGACACAGAATACTTTGACATTGTAGAAGGAGTACTACAAGGGGACACGCTGGCTCCGTACCTCTTTATCATTTGTCCAGACTACGTACTTAGAACATCGATTGACAAAATCAGAGAGAATGGCTTCGAACTGACGAAGAAAAGAAGCAGAAGGTACCCCGCAACAACAATTACCGACGCCGACTACGCCGATGACATAGCGATACTGGCAAATACACCTGACCAAGCCGAAACACTACTGCATAGTTTGGAACGAGCAGCAACAAGCATCTATGTTAATGCACGCAAAACGGAATATATGTGCTATAATCAAACGGGGGACATCTCCACTCTAGAAGGAACCCCTCTTAAACTAGTAGACAAATTCACTTACCTAGGAAGCAGCGTCGAATCAACCGAAAAGGACATCGAAACGAGATTAGCGAAAGCATGGACAGCTATCAATAGGCTATCGATTATATGGAAATCAGACCTAACCGATAAAATGAAACGCATTTTCTTTCAGGTAGCGGTCACATCGATACTGCTATATGGCTGCACTACATGGACGCTAACAAAACGGCTGGAGAAGAAGCTAGACGGCAATTACACAAGAATGCTACGTGCAATCTTAAACAAGACCTGGCGGCAACACCCCACAAGACACCAACTGTACGGCCACCTGCCCCCTATCACGAAAACTATTAAAGTTAGACGAACCAGACATGCAGGACACTGCTGGATAAGCAGGGACGAACTCATAAGAGATGCACTCTTATGGACCCCCACACATGGCCGTGCAAAAGCAGGACGACCAGCACGAACACACATTCAGCAGCTATGGGAGGATACGGGATGCTGTCCCGAAGACCTACCTAGGGCGATGAACGATAGGGTGGAGTGGCGAGAGAGGGTCAGGGATATCCGTGCTACCAGCGCAATATGATGATGATGATGATTTGTATAAAAATAGATTTGGCATTAAATAACCTAAAAGGTTGATATGCCATAAACCCTACCAACCAACATATTGACAGACCTATTAATTAGGGATTTCAAAACAAGATAATGCACAAGTGTAAACAAGGGACAGCGGAAAGGAATCCCATGAACTGGGAACCTAAAAGAAAATGTGTGAACGTTGAGAATATTATTTAATGACAAGGGAGTCATGAATCAGACAGATTCGGAGTCATTTGGAGAGCAGTCATTGAGTGTTCAGAGGTGAAACCAGGCGGCCCCCTTCCTAAGAACCGGTGCTGTGTCGAACCACTCGTCAAAAAAGAAATAATGCTCTGAATATATTTGTCCCCAATGTTGTGTTAGTGATAGTATTCCGTCTCTCTGTCTCTCTGATCTACTGATATTTCGACCCTTTCGTGCTAATAAAGAAGAGATATATTTTTTATTGAAAAAAGGCGTTATGGTATCTTCATTGGTTTACATGTGTCTCCAGGCCGGTTTTGAAGTCCCAGCTTTCAGGCAGATGCTTTTAAAAACAAAATTCCAAGAACTTTATAAAGAAATAGTTTCTTATTCACATTTTTAAAGGAGCCAGAACCCATTTCTTTTTACACAGGTAACTGGTTTCAAGTATTGCTATTTAACACAAACAATTTAATTTAACATCAGTCATTTGTTTGCACACAATTAAATATATGGTTTGAAAGTGAATTGTTTGTAGGTAATGTTATGTTTAATTAATTTGGGGCTAATTTGTTTGCACAAAAGTATTGCTATTGTCAGCAAACAGGTAAATAGTTTCAAGTATTGCTATCTAACACATATAATCCTTTTTTATATTAATCATTTGTTTGAACATAGTGAAGTGGTTTCAAGTATTGCTATTCAACACTAATAATTCTATTCACCACTTTTCACCACTATTCATTTATTTGCAAAGTTAGATGGTTTCAAATATGGCACTAAAATAGATTTAACATTAGTCATTTGTTCACACCCAGATTAGGGGTTAAACTGTTCTGTTCGACCCAAAGATGGGACTAGCAAATACTATCACTCAGCATTAGAAGAGATCTAGGTGTAATGATAATTAAGGGGTACTCGAAATTACCCAAAGTTCTGGCATTGTAGCCTCAACATCAGATGCACTTTAGTGTCACTATCAGGACACTCGTTACGTAAGTTTACCCTTCTGTATGGATGCAATCGGTGTATTCTATAGCCCCAAACGAATGGGCTGCCAGGATTGGTATTAATTTTTTGAGCCATGACTATAGCTGTAATAGACCTGTCCGTGAGGAATACTTGAAACCGTATAACTGTGCAAATTTCCAAAAATGAATAGATACTTGAAACCATGTTACCGTGATAAATTATTATTATTGGAAAAGAACATTGGAAACTAGACAACTCAGTGTAAATTATTTGTATTAGATAGCGTTACTTGAAGCCATATAACTGTATGCAAGTTATTTGTATTTAATAAGAATACTTGAAACAATATAATTGTGTGCAATTTGTTTATAGAGAGGAATACTTGAAATTGTATAACTGTGTAAGTTAATCGTATTAGATATGAATATTTGGAACCATATAACTGTGTGCAAGTTATTTGAATTGAATAGGAATACGTGAAACTATATATTTGTGTACAATTTATTTGTATTAGATAGGAATACTTGAAACCATATAACTGTGTGCAATTTATTTTTATTAGATAGGAATACTTAAAAAATATTACTGTGTACAATTTATTTGTATTAGATAGGAATACTTAAAAAATATTACTGTGTACAATTTATTTGTATTAGATAGGAATACTTAAAACCATATAACTGTGTGCAATTTACTTGTATTAGATAGGAATACTTAAAACCATATAATTGTGTACAATTTATTTGTATTAGATAGTAATACTTGAAACCATATAATTGTGTACAATTTATTAGTATTAGATAGGAATACTTAAAACCATATAATTGTGTGCAATTTATTTGTATCTGATAGGAATACTTAAACCCATATAATTGTGTACAATTTATCTATATTAGATAGGAATACTTAAAACGATATAACTGTGTGCAATTTATTTGTATTAGATAGGAATACTTAAAACGATATAACTGTGTGCAATTTATTTGTATCAGATAGGAATACTTAAACCCATATAATTGTGTACAATTCATCTATATTAGATAGGAATACTTAAAACGATATAACTGTGTGCAATTTATTTGTATTAGATAGGAATACTTAAAACCATATAACTGCGTACAATTTATTTGTATTAGATAGGAATACTTAAAACCATATAACTTTGTGCAAAGAAATGATTATAGGTTAATAAAAAAGAGTAATTTTTAAAAGAATTTTTTAGAAAATAGAAAAAATGTTAGGGTTTACAATCAAATATTTACAACTTCATTAAACCAAGAGGCGTTGACATTCTGTTAAACATATATACCAAGCCAAAGCAAATTCCATCCTTCTCACTAGTGACACTCTTTCATGTCAGAAGAATGTGTCATTACTGACCAATGTGGTCGAACGCGTACCTTCAGGAAACAAATACCCCCGTTGAAATTGTTTGTGCTACTGTGGGTCATGTAACCAGGAATAGAAAATATATAAATTATTCAAACCAAAATCCGGTTGGATTATGTAGTATTGCATTGCATAGCGGTCAGAATATTACTCAGTATTCCTTACTGGGTATTCGACATTGTACGAGAGTGAAACATTATAAAGAGTCGGTGAAGGTTATTACGGAGTCACTTTTACATGCCCCGTGATTGGCTGAAAATGAACCAATAATGGGCCGCTATCAGCATATCTGTCGTACCAGCATATCTGCCGTCCCTCAAACAAACATATTATTTTTTTTACTTTCGACACTAATGGTGTAACATGGAATCTTGACTGTTGACGACACAGGTTACGTGTCCATGTGGTGCTACATACGAGGCCAGTCTTCCCATGAGAAACTCTAAGCACATGAGGACCAAAAATTCTCCCTCTTCAAGCCTTTGAATCTGTACGGACCGGCCACCAGAAGTACATGGAACTGAAAGAACGTTACCAAGACAAATGCTATAGTTAAGTCCGCAGAAAACACCTCTTTTTCCAATTATTCTTCTTTGCTTCTTTTTCTTTATCTTTCTCTAAATGTAGACCCTTTTTTCAACCGAATTGTTGATTTGTTCCTTTTCTCTTGTCATGTTTCGTGCTATAGTAAGCCTTACTTTTCCTTACGCTGCAGATGTAGATTTTGTCTTATTCAACGGGTAAAATCTGTAGTACTATATGGGTGGCCCGCCAGGCAGACGATTCCTTGTCTGGTTTCGCGCGAAACCAGACAAAGGATTTTGGGACCTGAAATCTCGCCGTATCCGGAAGTGGTAAGGAGACGCGAAAGAGAGTTGGCTGGAGAAAGGAGCTGATAGGCAGTTGACGACGGGACCCGGGCGAGAGGAGTTGGCGACGGGACAGCAGAGAGGCGACTCAGCAGAAGAGTTGGCGTAGAACCACGGACAGATGCGGTCGTCTCCGGAGACAGTATCAGAGAAGATAGGGTCCAGCGAAGAAGACTGAGTCAAGATGTCGGCATTCCAGTTGCTTGTGGAATTTTCGCTCGTAACCCACGCTAGCGTTAGTCCGCACATGCATGTAGTGTTGCATACTCTCCTTCTGCACTTGAGTTAACCCCAAGCATTGTTCGTGTTTGTTCGTCTGTTTTATTTTCTCCTGTCCCCCGATCGTATTCTTGTGGTGGCAAGAAATGTGCATTATCCCCCTCGAACCACTAGTGGATCACCGGCCGGCCTAGAAGGAATGATTAGAAGACTGATCTAATGTGGTGGGGGTGAGGGCGTAACGTTACAAATCCCAACAAAACCAGATAAAACACTCTTTCTATGATACTCAGCTAGTAGGCGTGGGACAATTCAGCTACGTCACATGTATCTTTCAATGACACAAGAAGTTCCCTATTCTATACCCGAGAACATCGACGTGTTCTCTAACTCACTACATCTCACAGCTGTCTACACACCACGCTACAGGATAGCTGTCGTACACTATATAACTATATAAACTAGTAGGCACTCAGTTAGGATCGACTTCATTGCAGAAATATTTTTACTAAGTTATCCGGTCACACTAAGTTATCCATAGTGATTTTCAATTGGTATAGTATTTTTGTGTAATGGCATATCAACCTTCCTGGTTTATCTAATCCCTAAACCATCTTCATAGATAAGCAGGGGTACTATTTAGCCTATACTTTGGGAATGGTAAAAACCATTTCTATAGCACACACATACGCACACTCTCAGATATAAATATACACACTCAGACACACACACACACACACACACACACACACACATACGCACACTCTCAGATATAAATATACACACCCAGACACACACACACACTCACATATACGCACACTCTCAGATATAAATATACACACTCAGACACACACACATACGCACACTCTCAGATATAAATATACACACTCAGACACACACACACACATACGCACACTCTCAGATATAAATATACACACTCAGACACACACACACACACACACACATACGCACACTCTCAGATATAAATATACACACTCAGACACACACACACAGACACATACGCACACTCTCAGATATAAATATACACACTCAGACACACACACACACATACGCACACTCTAAGATATAAATATACACACTCAGATACACACACACACACACACATACGCACACTCTTAGATATAAATATACACACTCAGACACACACACACACATATGCGCACTCTCAGATATAAATATACACACTCAGACACACACACACACACATACGCACACTCTCAGATATAAATATACACACTCAGACACACACACACACACACACATACGCACACTCTCAGATATAAATATACACACTCAGACACACACACACACACACATACGCACACTCTCAGATATAAATATACACACTCAGACACACACACACACACACACACATACGCACACTCTCAGATATAAATATACACACTCAGACACACACACACACACACACATACGCACACTCTCAGATATGAATATACACACTCAGACACACACACACACACACATACGCACACTCTCAGATATAAATATACACACTCAGACACACACACACACACACACATACGCACACTCTCAGATATAAATATACACACTCAGACACACACACACACACACACATACGCACACTCTTAGATATAAATATACACACTCAGACACACACACACACACACATACGCACACTCTCAGATATAAATATACACACTCAGACACACACACACACACACACACACACACACACATACGCACACTCTCAGATATGAATATACACACTCAGACACACACACACACACACATACGCACACTCTCAGATATAAATATACACACTCAGACACACACACACACACACACACACACATACGCACACTCTCAGATATGAATATACAAACTCAGACACACACACACACACATACGCACACTCTCAGATATAAATATACACACTCAGACACACACACACACACATACGCACACTCTCAGATATAAATATACACACACACACGCACACATGTGTATTTACATATATATATATATATATATATATATATACAGGGTGTCTCAATATACATGGGACTCATATGACGGCTAATAACTCTACTACTAATAATGTTGTGTTCTTTCTTGTTTCAGATTTGAAAATAATATACAATACTCATTATTAATCCTTGATCAAAATGCTTATGACAAGAGAGGAAAATATTTTGCTTCACTAATTTGGAGACAAAATTATTGAAAACTGTCTCGAAATAGATGCAACCCATTAATATGACAATGAATTATTTGTGAGACAAGAACCTTTAAAAAAGATTGCATTTCCTGGGACATAATATAATAACAAATAAGAAAACATTAATTAGATGTATCTAGCTTAAAGAATTCATTTTTTACAGGACATGTTCCAAATTACCGCCATTGCGCTTGTCTCAGTCATCATCATCATCATGTCGTGCTGGTAGCATGGATATCCCTGACCCTCTCTCGTCACTTTTCCCTATCGTTCATCGCCTCTGGCTGGTCTTCTGGACTACATCCCGTATCCTCACATAGCTGCTGAATGTATGTTCGTGCTGGTCGTCCTGCTTTTGCAAGGCCATGTGTGCGGGTCCATAAGGGTACATCACTTATGAGTTCGTCCCTGCTTAAATAATCTTTCCACGTATGCTTCATACTACAATGAACACGGTTGTAGAGAATGGTAAAAACTATTCCTAAAGATATAAGTTCAAAAGTGAATTTAAAAGCGCGACTAAAGTTCGAACTCGATTTCTTCGAGGCCGTCGTACAATCCTTTAGCTATTACGGCACGGGGACTCCTCCAATGATATGTAATCTTATCATGTTATTACACAAGGTCATAAGTGTTGAAGACTTAGTCGAGAGCAGATCCTTTCCATTAGTATTATACGAGGATCATTAAATAATTTTCCAGACTTTTTTCGTATGGGCACTTTTATTGATGGTACACACATGAAACTCCAGACCCCTTCGAAGTAATCTCCTCCGGCTGCAAAGCACTTGTACAGTTCAAACAACTTCTGGAAGACCTCATGGAAGTCCTCTTGTGTGAGCGTGTCAATGACCTTCGTCACAGCCTCTTTCTTCTCCTCAATTGTCTCATAACGACAGCCTCTGAGCTTGGGGAATAACCTCAAGTCACAGGGAGCAAGGTGTAGACTATAGGGAGGGTGAGGAACTGTCTTGATGCCCATCTTGGTCAAATAGTCTGTGACAAGGATGGAGTTGTGGACTGGTGTATTGTCCTGCTGGAAATGCCACTGACCCGATTTGAAGACTGCTGGCTTCTTCCGACGGAATCTCTTCCTGAACTCCCCTAAAACCTCAACATAGTAACCCTAACCCTAACCCTTTAGCCAATCAACTCTGATACATTGATTTCCTTACTCCTCCCACACCTCTCATCATCCCTCACAGACTCCCTGCCTTCCTTGATCTCCTATGCCACTCAAAAACTGACGCTTGATTCATGTAAGATGCTCCAAAAGCAGTCTGAAGCATTCCATACGTTTTTGTGGCATTTTTCCAAGTTTAAAACAGAATTTTATTGCATATCGTTCTTCTAAATTATCCTCATGTCCAGATTGCATTTTTGAAATTCACCAGCAGTGAAAATCTGGCTTCAGTCGGGTGTATTCTAATTGCTGCTGTAGCTGTTCATTTGAACCTGAAATCATAGAAATTGGCCAGTCATCTTATAAGATGTATAACAATAACATACTGAATTTTCAAGAGTCTACGACAATTTTAAATGCCCGTACAAAAAAGTCTGGAAACTTATTGAATGCACCACGTATATATAGCCCCATAACAATATTTACAAAGCTTGTCATAATTTGGTTTAAATTAATACGGAATGAGTACATTTATGTATTAATGTCTGAGGAACTATCTTGATAGCTATTACCTCCACGACAAAAAAAACCTCTTCAATTTTTTTTCGTATTTTCACTTCGTAGCCTTAATTTCCTTCCTTGTACAGTGAGTGTTCACTTATTGGAATTAAATAGGTGACATCTCCACACTAAAGGGCACTCCTCTGAAACTAGTGGACAAGTTTACCAACCTCGGAACTAACATCTCATCAACCGGGAATAACATCAACACGTGACTAGCGAAGTCATTGACAGTTATCGATAGCCTATTGGTCATAAGGAAGATAGACCTGACCGATAAAATAAAACACAGTTTTTTTTCCAAGTAGCGGTCGTGTCAATACAGCTATATGGATGTACAACAAGGACGCTAACTAAACGTATGGAGAAAAAGCGTGACGGAAATTACACAAGAATGTTGTGAGCCATGTTTTATGAGTCTCGGAAGCAACACCCTAAAAAACAGCAGCTGTACGGCCACCAACTTCCCATCACGAAAACCATCTAAATTAGACGAACCAAACATGCAGGTCACTGCTGGAGAAGTAAGGACGAACTCCTAAGCGATTTACCCCCTGTGGACCTCTAGAAATAGACAAGCAAAGGTTGGACGACCAGCTAGAACCTATCGATAACAACTCTGTGCCGATACAGGATGTAGCCTAGAAGACCTCCTGGAACGATGGACGATAGAGACAGGTGGCAAGAGAGGGTCAGGGAGATCCGTGCTAGCAGTATGACATAAGGATGATGATGATGATGATGGTGATGATGACACCAAGATATCTATATCAATCATCAGGAAATATCTGCTTTTCTTTTCTCTATTGACGGCCAAACAATTTGGTAAAGCTACTAAATTTGGTATACATACTAATACATAAGTATAATAACGATAATGAAATGGTACTCCAAATTCCCCAAATACATATGGTGCACATACTTCTTACAATCCGTTGAATAATCGAACGAGTTCATACAAAGAATCTCGAAGCGACACTACTGTTCGTAGATTTCTCCAAGGCTTGCGATTCCATGCGCAGAGGAAAGATAAAGCAAATACTACTTTCATATGGCCATCCCAAAGAAACTGTCGCAGCTATGATAATGCTAAACAAAATCACCAAAATAATGGTTCGCTAACCAGATGACGGCACACACTATTTCGAAATACTCGCTGGGAACTTGATAGGAGATACATTAGCACCATCGTGGTTTATACTCTGTTTAGATTACGTACTTTGAACATCCATAGAGCTAATAAAAGAAAATGGTTTTACGCCGAAAAAAGCAAGAAACAGACGATATTCCGCAAAAGTTATGACGGACGCAAACTACGCAGATCGTCTAGCAATCATTGTAAATACGTGGGTGCCCGTGGTGTAAATGTTATCGTCGCAGGAATTGGACACGGTGACTCGAGTTCAAATCCTGGACGAGACTGATTGCCTTTCACATAGCACTAATACCCTTGGGAAAGGTATGAATCCAATTATTCTCCCTCCAGCTATGGGTAAATAGTAGGACAGACTAGGTTCTTCAGCCTTGGTGGGGCAACTAGTCTAGGAGAAGGAAAAATCTGAATTCAAACCTGTTAAACTCCGCTTAAAAATTGACCTTGTGTTATATCCTGCCCGAGCGGAAGGGTTGGTAAATAGGATCATTGTAAATACGCCAGCCCAAGCAGAATCCCGACTGCCAAGCTGAGAGCAAATAGCAGAAAGCATTGGCTTCTCCGAGAATGCAAATAAAACAGTTCGTCTGTTTTAAACAAGAAGGAGCCATCTCCACTCTGAAAGGTAAACCTAAATTTAGTAGACCAGTTCACATACCTCGGCAGCAACAACTCATCTACCGAAAAAAAGGGGGGGGGTGTCCTCGTGGTGTAATGGTTTAAGCGATGGACTGCGGAATTGTCGTACGCAACTTCGTACTCCAGTCGCGTTATTACGTTCACTTTCGGGCAAATACCCTTGGGAAAGGTATGAATCCAATTATTCTCCCTCCAGCTATGGGTAAATAGTAGGGCAGACTAGGTTCTTCAGCCTTGGTTAGGCAACTAGTCTAGGAGAAGGAAAACTCTGAATTAAAAACCTGTTAAACTCCGCTTAAAATTTGACATTGTGTCATATCCTGCCCGAGCGGAGGGGTTGGTAAATAGGATCTACCGAAAAAGATGTCACCATACACCGAGCGAGGACTCGGAATACTCTACTACAGATAAAATAAAAACGATATTTCTTCCAAGCAATAGCTCTGTCCATACTACTATACGGATGAGGGTACCTTGGGTGGTGTAATGGTTAACAAGTTTGAATAGCTAACCTTCACATGTGAATTCGAGCCTCATTGAGTGCCCCATACATAAGGCTTTGTACCACGTCTGAGTAAAATAATGGTCCGGGACCCGGAGTTCAATCCCAAGTCGAATCCTACCAAAGACCAAAAAATGGTACTTGATGCCGCCTTGCTTAACACTCAGCATTATAAGGTGAAGATCAAAGATAAAGTGGAGCAATCCAGGGAATGGAGTAGCGCCCTCCCCTACACCTTGGTGTTGTAGCTATTGAAAAGGGAGCCTTCGAGCCCCCCTCGACTAAGGTCACCAATTTTACTTACTTATACGGATGAACCACAATTGGACAATAACAAAAGTCATATAGAAGCTTGATGGAAACTGCACAAGATTGCTATGATGGATGGCTTTGGCATTAAATAAAACGTTGTAATGCGATTTAATGAAAGTTGATATGCCATTAAACAGAGAAAACAAACCACAAATGAAAGCCTTATCGGCAGGGTTTATATATTAACATTGTACTCTCTGCAGAAGGGTGAGATCCTACAACCAATACTGTGTCCTAGATATAATACTATACTGCATCCGATGATGAAGCTCAAGTACTGAGAAACCTCAACTACTTTCGTATATATATATATATATATATATATATATATGTGTGTGTGTGTGTGTGTGTGTGTGTGTGTGTGTGTGTGGTTTAAGGGTTACGATCGTAGGAAATGGACATGGCGACATGAGTTCAAAGACTGGACAGGACTGTTTGCAATTCTCGTGGCGCTAATACCATTAGGAAACAGATGAATCCAATTCTTCTCATTCTAGATATGGGTAAATCGTAGAGCAGACAGTTCTCTTTAACAATTGTATGACAAGAAGGAAAATTTTGTTAAACTTGTAAAATTAAGCTTAAAAATTAACCCTGTGTCTCATTTGGGTCATGCTGATATGTAGGTATATATATATATATATATATATATATATATATATATATATATATATATATATATATATATATATATGATTGCATTTGTTTAGAGGGCTATTGCAATACAAAATAATTATTTGGGTCTAATTATTTTGGAAGAAAAAATTCATCATCAGAGACTTTTTTGTAATAAAAAAATAGCCCTCAAAACAAATACATTACAATAAGATAAAATAATTTGTGCAATGCTTCAAGCAAATTATAAAATACCTATATATATATATATATATATATATATATATCATTATATTATCCAACACAGATTCAGCCGATGATTGGAATGATTCTATTTTCGGATTTTCTATCAACAATATCCATGTAATTCAAAATCCAAACGAGAGCCCAATGTAAAATAATAATGAAATAAATTACAGAGCAAATGATTACATTATTTTCATTGTTTCCATGTCTGAGGCTGCTAAAATAAATATCATAACAAAAAATATGTGTAATTTTTAAAGGTTTATATTTTATCTCTCTCTCTCTCTCTCTTTCTTTCTCTCTCTCTCGCTCTGTGTTTCTGTCTCTGTCTCTGTCTCTCTGTCTCTCTCTCTCTCTCTCTATATATATATATATATATGGAAGTAAATAATGGAAAAGAATCCGACAATATAGAGAAAAATTAAAAAGCAAGGTAATCCAAAGAGAAGAATTTAATGTAAAAGAAAGTCATTTTACATTAGATTTTTTCTCTTTGGATTGAGTTGTTTTTCAATTTCTCTCACTTTCTTCCTCTCTCTCTCTCTCTCTCTATATATATATATATATATATATATATAACCGATAACTTATGACATCGAGGTGTAGTGCAGATTAATTTCCCTTCTTTGCCTCTTTCAGTACAATGGGCAATGGTGGGCACTTATTTGATTATTTGTTAGTGTTACTACATGCATTTTAAAACAGTGATTTCAATTGAGTGTATAAATATTAAAAAAAGCATGATTATAACAAAAAAAAAAACGAATCATATTTTGGCATCAAATAATACACAAGAGTTTGATAAGCAGTTAAATCAAAATCCAACAGGAGTTGAAACTCGTCTCACCGATTCCACAGATCACACTTTTAATCTTCAGACCAGCTCACCACCTACACTTCGTCTATATTTCCATAATGTTTTGCCTGGCGTAGGGGCGCAAAACGAAGATGCGATAGTACTTGACTTTTTGTAATTAATGGCAAATCACTTTATCATTGTTCGTCCTTAGCTGCAGCTCCGCCATCTTAGCTGTCTGGATTGTCGTCAGTGTGACTAGTTCGACGGTGCAATCGGAAATGGCTCGGATATTTTATCACGGCTATCTTGTAACCGAATAACTACTGTCTGGGACGATTTACAGCCGATATCTGGCCCCTGATCAAGGTTGGCAACCGTTATTTACGGCCGGGTCGGTGGTCGGCGAAGCTATCAGCTTACTTATGCCAGTGGTGCAACTTGAGACTCTATTGAGTCACCATGTGTTATTGCTATCAGTCAACGAATGTAGACTGAGAACATTACGTAAATAGAACTGTCAATACCTTTGTACGGCCATATTAAGGGTGGAACGGTCAGATGAAACACCGTATATACCCGTGTATAAGTCGATTTCATATATCGATCAACTCTTGATTTAATCATTAATTAATGAAAATAACCTTACAAAAAGAGAGAACTAAAATATTTTATTTGTTTTACAGCCAACGGCTCTCGAATGGGTATTGTCTTCAATCTCATGGAATTAAAGCAAGGTTAGATCTACGATCACCCTGTTAGGAACAGTTAGAATACAATGATTGTATCCTATGTAGAGGGTTCAGATATCCCAAAAAGGTTTCTCCTGGATATGACATTTAACTGCATCAGGAGATCTGGGAAGTGTGGAGTGTAGAGTACTACTTCCTTGTCGTTACTAGCAGTAACACTCTCTCCCCATACTGTAAGTACTTGTAACGTTCCGATCTATAAGTCAAATAGATCTTTTTGGGAAATTATTTGTATTTGATAGAAATACTTTAAACTACATAAGTGTAAACAAATGATTATTACATATAAACAGTAACTTAAAACGATATAACTTCTTGTTATATTAGAATTAGATAGAAACACTTGAAGCCATTCAACTGTGAACGAATTATTTGTATTAGATAGGAATACTTGATACCATATAATCGTGTACAAAAAAATCTCTGAAGTAACTACCCAAAAATGTAAAAATAAATGTACAATGTGCGCAATTACCCAACCTCTTGGCATAGAGTCACCCTTGAAGGATTGAAATGCCGTTAAAATTTGTCAATCAATCAATTCAATCTACGAGTCTCTCGGGGTAAAGATAAAGAATGAATTTCAAAAAATAAGAAAACCTGATTTTACTTACAATCATCATTCATCATCATGTCGTGCCGCTAGCACAGATATCCCTGACCCTCTCTCGCCACTTCTCCCTATCATTCATCGCCTCTGGCAAGTCTTCAGGGTTACATCCTGTGTCCTCACATAGCTGCAGTATGTAAGTTCGAGCTGGTCGTCCTGCTTTTGCTTGGCCATATGTGGGGGTCCATAGGAGTACATCACTGATGAGTTCGTCCTTGCTTCTCCCGCAGTGTCCTGCGTGTCTGGTTCGTCTAACTTGTATAGTTTTCGTGATGGGATGCAAGTGGCCGTATAGTTGGTGTCTCGTGGGGTGTTGTCGCCAGGACTTGTTCAATATTGCTCGCAACATTCTTGTGTAATTGCCGTCCAGCTTCTTCTCCAACCGTTTAGTTAGCGTCCATGTAGTGCATCCACATAGCAGTATCGATACAACCGCTGCCTGAAAGAAACTGCGTTTCATTTTATCGGTCAGGTCTGATTTCCATATGATCGAGAGCCTATCGATAGCTGTCCATGCTTTCGTTAGTCATGTGTCGATGTCTTCTTCGGTTGATGAGACGCTACTTCCTAGGTAGGTGAATTTGTCTACTAGTTTCAGAGAGGCTCCGTCTAGTGAGGTAATGTTGCCCGTTTGGTTAAAACATTGTCATATGATAAGAGGCATAAGATGTCATATGATAAGAGACATAAGATGTCCTGGGTACGTCTTTAAACTTATGCTGGGTAGTGAAGTTCCATTTTTCAGCTTTGGGAATAGTGCATAGTCATTCCTTATATTATCATTACACCTAGCTCCATCTTTTCTATGCATCATTCACCTCAACGATACAACATAATGGGGAAATGAAAAAAAAGGTAATTATATCTTTATACGTCATTGTTGCCACCTTTTTATGCTATACAACAATCCAAGTATTTATCTATCTTTAGCTATCTTTTATTTTCCTTATATCGTCCACTGGAACGACGAAATCTACTTGATGAAAAGCTCTTTTTTCTTCCTGATTATCAACACTTGTCTTTATCTTCTGATTGCGATTAAATAACCCGTTTGTATCTCAAAGTACCAAAGAATTTTGTTTATTAATATTTTACTCCGGAGGAATTTTTCACCCTAGCTGCTGGCCTTTCACTGGAATGTGAGTGACAACAAGGTTTCTCTGGTCTCCAGGATCCTTCTCAGTATTCTTGCAGATCTTAATAATGCTGTGATCTCGATGATCTCTACTTGACCTCTTATTTCCATTTTTTCACTCCTTTTATTTGCCCAGTCGGCTGGGGCTGTAGAATACGCTGTAAACTGTCAAGCAGAACACATAGCGTAACGGTTATAGGCGTTGTTTCCTTAAGCTTCTGAGGAGACAATCATTTGGAGGTTGCAGCTTCAATCCTGACAGCAGGCGAGTAACAATATAGAAATACTTAACACTCGTACCCGGTTATGGCTTATGGAATCAGAACAGGAGATCCGCGTAGAGTCAATAAAGGACGTAGTTCAAAGTTCTGTTTAGGTTCCCGAGTTCGACAAACACCTGAAGAAGGCCAGAAGACATATTGGCCGAAACGTTGAAGAAATAACAGTAAAAATGAAGACAATAGTCCGAAAACCCTTAATGATAAAAATCCGTTTCTAATATTCCTAAGTATTTTGTGATTTTCTTTTGCCCCAAAAGTTTCTCTTCATTATCTGCACGGCACATTTTTCGATGCCAAATTCCAATCCTATATTTGGCTATGTATTCTTATCGTTTGTATCAGTGTTTTTCGCTTTTTTTGTTTTTGTCTTGTTCTTGTTGTCGTTTGACTTTTTTGCAAATATCTTGATATCATTCATTCACATTAGGTGCTTTTTCTTTTCCTATAATTTTGTAAATTGCTAGCCTTCTAATGGCTTGCAAAGACATTTATATATATATATATATATATATATATGGCCCAATGAGCTGGAGGTGTAGAACACACCGACTGCTTCTCTGCAGAAGGGTAAGACTTCCCCAACGAGTGTCCTGAGTATGACACTCAACAATCTGATGGCGGGGATTCAGTATTACTGGAGTTTTGGGGAATGCAGAGTACACCTTTACGGACATCACTCCCAGGTCAACTCTGGCCTGGAGTGGTTATATCTGATAATCTCCTATGTATAAGCAAAAAAGTACTAAACTGTGTACTCATGCGTAACTGAATTGTTTGAAATAGAACTGTTTTTGACATTTAAACTGCGTACTTATGCTAAACTGAATTGTTTGGAATAGAACTATTTTGACATTTCACTCTATGTACATAAATGACTGGTGCTTAATTGAATTGTTAGTGATACATTGCAATACTTGGAACCATTCAACTTTGTTAACATGCTAAACTGAATTGTTTGAAATAGAACCGTGAGTAAATAAAAAAAATTGTGTACTGAAGCTAAAATGAATTGTTGGAAATTAAGTGAAACCAATTAACTGTGTGCCGAACAAATGAGGTCAGGCTTCTTTAAAAATGTTATCTACAAAATGTGTCTATAAATCGTACATTTAATATATGTATAACATGATTTGGTATTAAAATTAATTATTTCCTGTGAGGAAACAAAAAAATTCTAACATGAAGCTACTGAACGGAGCTAGTGACTGGAAAGTTTCAGCAGATCTCAAGACATCTCTACAATTTCCAGTTCACATTATTCAAACGGAAAAGCGGCCGGACATTGTAGCATGGTCCGATTCAAAGAAGAGTGTCCTCCTCATAGAATTGACTGTCCCTTGGGAAGAAAACCGGGAGGAAGCACACGAGCGGAAGAAAAACCGCTACGAGTCACTGCGTGCCGACTGCGTGGAAAAGGGTTGGATATGCCATGTGATTCCTATTGAGGTTGGTTGTCGTGGTTTTATAGGACACTCAGTCATTTCGTTTCTTTCAAAAATAGGAATCACTGGCCGCAGTTTGAAAGTTGCCTCGAATCGTCTTCAGAACACGGCGCAATATGCATCAAGTTGGATTTGGTCGAAAGCGAGAAAGTTTTCAGCATGAAGGTAATACACGAGGAATCACCTTTCCCGTGTGATTACGTAAGAAACGGTTACTGTAAACGCGTAATAACATCAACCGCCGAAAGTAAACGCGTTTTTTTTAAATCACAAACTGCACTCAGAAAATGAAGATTAACGTCCAATGTAGTCTCTGCAATTAATGGATCTGGCATATATATATATATATATATATATATATATGTATATATATATATATATATATATATATGATTCTCTTAATACCCTGTCCGGTGGCAAAAGCTGCTTGGTAGCGCCAGGGGTGGCAGTACCGCCTTGAGCTACCGAAACTGTGTTATCACCCCTGGATGGCGGCTGATGAGGATATGGTATAGCACGTGCTTTCACACGTTGTATGATGAAAAAAAAAAAAAAAAAAATAGCCTATAATAGTCGATATGCCATAAAATCAAAATAAGCAAATGACTGATGTTTAATTGAATTATTCTGATACATAGAAATACATTGAACTAGTTAACTTTGATTTATGTTTACTAATCATATATATCTAATATATATATTAACCAGATTGTCGATATGCCATAAAATCAAACCAACCAACCAATATACATATAGACACACACTCACACACAAACACATATATATATACCCCCTGAAAAGTACTACTTAACATCGTAGGAAATGGACAAAGCGGCCTGAATTCAAATCCTGGACGATGTTGTGGGCATTCCACAAAAGACGAATAGCCTGAAATGCATGAATCAGATTATTCTCCCTATAGTTATGAGTAAATAGTGGGTCAGACTGAACTCTTTAACCTTGGTAAAGGACAAAGAAAACTTTGAATTCAGACCAGTTACAATCCACTTTTTTAAAAAAAATTTAAAGGATGTTCACTTTGATTTATTTATTTATTTATCAGGAAATAAGTAACATAGATATATGACACAAAACAGAACAGATATCGCTGCAATTTGGTCGGAACATCTTGTGACGTGTCGAGAAATGGGAGTCGGCGTCAATAGAAATCAGTTGCTTAAGACGCTGACAACTCTAAGAATAAGACAACTCTCCAGTAACAATAACAGCGTAAGTTTTTTATGGCAATGTGATCATGAGACCCTAAAGTAAAAGAAAAAGTTTAACACATTAGATAGGAGAGAAAAGAAACGCTGAAGAATTTGTCAGTTGTTTTTGCTTTATGCGAATTAGCATAAAGTTTCCCTGTTGTAAAGGTGAACTTCGTGCTGTCCAAAGTATTTTAAAACCCTGAAACATAGTTACTTCTTTATTTGAAGTCTTCTTCCAGCGGCAAAGGTCCTCTAGCGGTGTAATCTTATTTTAGCAGTAAAGTAGTCTTTTGACGGCAAGGTTTGGAGTCTTCTATTTCTTTCTCCCTAGATCTGTCTTCTTCACTCTTTAAAAAGACTCAGTGCTCGTATTTTACAGAAGAAAGTTTGGGACATAAGCACCTCTGATTGGTCAGCTAACAACTGATCATGTCATATCACATTTCATTGGCCTGCCAATGAAAACCAAACTTTCATGCACAGAGATCAATGGAGCTGGAGCAATAACAGCCTTGAGTACATGTTCACCGACATGGCCTCCGACCGTTCGCTTTCGCTGGGTGGGATTTTTGAGATGTACTGTTACACACAAAATGGACAGTTGTAACATTACACAGCACATATAGAAATTTGCAACGCGACGGTGTTCAAATGGAAGTTTTATTGGTACAACCTCAATAGACGTTTGTACTACCCCTTCTACGCGTAGACATTTGTACAACTACATCAGACGAGTTTATGCGTGTAGCGCTCCGTCTTAAGTGTCTGTCAGACCTCGAAATAACCTCCACTTGAGAAAAAGTGACAAATACATAAAACAACCGTCTTGGTTCACAAATACATAAGTTTATTCGCTACTACACTTTTTAGTAGACGTCGGGAGAAAAGAAACTGGGTATGAAAACTGAGTTGAATGTGTTAGCTAGACAAAGAGAAACAAAATGTCAAGAGGAGAGAGAGAGAGCAAAGACAGACATTGAATTTTTTTCACGTTTTTTATTGTAGTTCTATCACGTGCGGTTTCGTCTTCATAGCTTCCTTTCTGGCATAAAACCCCTTTTTAAAGCTCACCCCAAAATGGGGGCCGCAACGTTTGTCTGTCATTACATCATCGTGGCTGGTCTAAAGCTGACTGGCTTTACCTCGTCGCGTCCAGCTGTCGATTTACTTCTTTTCTGTTTTCTATCTTAGTAGTTTCTGTTTTCTACTCTTAGCAGTTTTCCCGTTTGAGTCTACAGTCGATTCGCTGCTGATACGTTACTACTTTTACCCCGGGCGTCTCTGATTATTTTAACATAACAATCAATGCGATCTGCCGGCAACCAAGGGTAACACCTGGATTTGTTGATAATATTGATGAGCTTATCAACTTAATCACTCCAGTGACCTTTGCATGATTTCGAAACAGAAGAGATGCTGTCAGCCTTTGCGAGCAATATTGAATAAGTCCCGGCGGCAACACCCCACAAAGCACCAACTATACGGCCACCTGCCTCCCATCACGAAAACTATCCTAGTTATACGAACCAGACCCACAGGGACGAGCTCATAAGGGATGTACTCCTACGGACCCCCACATATAGCCGAGCAAAAGCAGGACGACCAGCTAAAACATACATACAGCAGCTATGTGAGGATACGGGATGTAGTCCTGAAGACCTTCCAGAGGCGATGAACGATAGGGAAAAGTGGCGAGAGAGGGTCTGGGATATCCGTGTTCGCGGCACGACATGATGATGACAGTGTCACTGATTTTGAGTCTTTGTTTACATGACAGATCGAGCGGGGCTCATTTTCCAAACACTGAAATCTTCCTAATCTTTTTGAGACATACTCGTGGAAACAATGGGAAGATGGACTTCATCCAAAGAAAATTATGCTGAGTATGTGGTGGGATATTCAAGGAATTGCCCATTATGAACTGACAATAAGCAAACAATTAACCACTTATCTTCACTGCAATCAACTTTGTCAATTGAAAAACGTCCCTCCTTAGTCAACAGAAAAAGTGTCAAACTCCGTCATGATAATGCACGTCTTCACACAAACAACTGACTAAAGAGAAGCTCTGTTGGGAAAAATTGCTTTATCCTCCATATTCTCCTGACGTTACTCCTTTTGATCATCACGTGTTTAGGGGGTTACTGATTCATTTGGATGGTGTTAAGTTGATATCAAAAGAAGTGGTTGAATGTATCATATTTTGCATCAAAATTTGCATCAGAACCTAAAACAGATTTACAAGCATAGCTATCTATTTAAAGTAACTTATAACTGATTTAGAGAAGTTGATGCTTTATCATAAAGTTAAATGCCGTTATCAGTGGAAAAATAGGTCTGTTAAGCAATAAAGAGAAGGATTTCATACAAAGATTATGCTGAGTATATGGTGGCATGTTCAAGAAATTGTCTTATACGAACTATTTGACAATAAGTAAACAATCACCTCTTTGCAGCAATCAACTTCATTATTTTCAAATAGCGTTGGACAAAAAATAAACTCTCTCCTAAGTCAAGAGAAATGCAGTTATCCTTCATCACGATAATGCGCGTCTTTACACAACTTACTCGTCCAAATATCTCTTTTAGAAGCCTGGTTTAGAATAATCGCTTGATTCTCTGAATTCTCGTAATCTTGTTCTTTCTGATTATCGCTTGTTTAGGGGATTACAGAATCATTTTTATGGTCTTTAAAAAAGATGGTGAACATGAGTTGGTTTCAGATTTTGAATCAAAGCTATAAGAATTTTACAAGTCATGACATCCATAAGTTTATTGACACGTAGAATGAGATTCTTGGCAGCAATTGAGATTATCTTAAAGATTAGATATATCTACATGCATTATTTTTTTTCATTTATTATATATACTCTTAAGGTGAACTGTGCTTTCGTTTTAACTTGATGAATTTGTGATGGAAAGTATTTTTCGTAACATACGGTTGCGGAAACCGAAACATGAAAAATGGAGACAACAAACTTGGTGACCCCTACATCCTGCTTTGAGGAAATGGACTCAACCAAATGCTGTCATAGGCGAGGGACGAGATTTCATCACTGTCATATCGGAATAAAAAGGGATCACTAGTGTTTGGATACTGATTGCCAGTAAATGGAAATGGCAAACCCCTAGATGGTATAAATCGAAGTGCCATGCCGTAAGATAAGACGTTAGTTGAGTGAACTCCTTAGAGAGATGTGCTTCATTGAAGAAAGACTTCAGTACAAGCTTGGCCGGCACAGTCTTGTTCAAAACGATTCTGTTATTTATTAAGGCAAAACTGTTTACTTTCGGATAGTAACAAGTTTTCGTTTGCTTTATTTTTTTGTTAATGTATCAATTTCATTTGGAATAAAATACTAATGTTTTTGTTTAGTCGACTGTCAATTATTTCTACTTTTTATGCTCATGAGAGTCTTACAAAAATCATGTTTCACAGCAGAAAGTTGGTTAGGTCAAAAAAGACCGGGCGGTCTTAATATGAATTTGCAAGTGTTGTTTTTCCAGCGCAAAGTTAACACGAAATAACCGAATAATTATGCATATGGGTAAACCCAGATTCTCCTGGCTGGGGCTGTAGAATACACCGACTGCTTCTCAGCAGAGGAGTAAGACCCCCTCAACAAGTGTCTTGGATATGACACTTGGCCATCTGATGGTGAGGTTCCTTTGAGGAATGCAGAGCACCCCTTCATTGGCATTGCTCCCAGGTCCACTCTGGCCAGGAATGGTAGCACCTGATAGGGCTCTATCTATGGGTTAAATAAAACTGCATAATTATGCTAAATTGAATTGTTTGAATTAGAACTGTTTGAATAAACTGAATAGCTTGAAATAGAAATGTTTTTGACAATTAAACCGTACTTACACTTAACTGAATTGTTACATATAGAACTGTTTTGATATCTAACATACTAGATCTAATTAGCTGAATTAGAACTGTTTGAATAAACTGAATAGCTTGAAATAGAAATGTTTTTGACAATTAAATTGTGTACTCATTGAAGTAGGACTGATTATTTGCATAAAATGGATTTGGCGTTGAATAACCTACAAAGGTTGATATGCCATGAAATCCAACTAACCAGATTCTCCCATGTGGAAAAACTAGTAAAATGGGTTCAATAAGATTATATTTGGCTACGTTTTTTTTATTCATCCATTAATATCCAATTTATTAAAGTAAATTACGACAGGGTGTTTCAAAATAGATCCAACCCATTGATATAATGATTTATTACGAAGACTAGCTCAATGTCGGTCATTTGGAACACGTCCAGTAAAAAATGCATCCTTTCAGCTGGAGACATTAAATCAATGTTTTTTTAATTGGTATTATATCAGCTTCCAGGACATATAATCTTTTTTTGAGTTTCTAGTTCCAGTAATAATTCATTATCATATTAATCGGTTGCTTCTATTTTGAGACGGTTTTGAATGATTTTTATCTCCAAATGAGTAGTGACGCAAAATATTTTCCCTCACTTGTCCAATGCATTGAAATAGTTGCTATCGTATACTATTTTAAAATCTGAAACAAAAAAAGAACACAACATTATTAGTAGTAGAGTTATTAGCAGTCATATGGGTCCCATGTACATTGAGACATTGTGTAAATTCATCTCCTATGCTTTCTTTCACCATGACAAACATTTATTTGGCCCTAAGTGTCAATATGAACCTCTTTAAAAAGCCCTGCTCTAAGAATAGACAGCAGAATGAAATGTCCCCTCATGGATCAAATGAAGAATTTGGTTCTACTATTCCTGAAGGTTACAGACTAGAATATTATTCTAAAGAAGCACTGAGAGTACAACTGCTTAAATGTTGTGACTAAAGCAACCAAGATGAAGATACTAGTCTCAGAACGCTAGTGTATAATAACGATGATTCTTCGTCTCAGAAGCTTAGAGAAAAAGAATCTTTTAAATATTTATCTTAAAATGAGTAAAAGATTTGTATGGACTAATTAAATTAGACAAACACTATCAAAAAAAGAATGGGAGATTCATGTAAGACTAGTATTGCATCTGTTACCTTATCGACTTTTACAGTGCGGCCGAAGTAACTTGTTGGATCTGCATGTCTGGTTCGTCTAACTTGGATAGTTTTCGTGATGGGTGGTAGGTGACCGTATGGCTGTTGTTTTGTGGGGTTTTGCTTCCAGCACTTGTTCAATATTGCTCGCAGCATTCTTGTGTAATTGACGTCAAACTTTGAAATAGAACTGATTTGTACAAAAATGGGTTTGGCATTAAGTAACCTAGAATGGTTGATATGCCATAAAACCAAACCAAACCAAACATAGAAACTTTTACCAAAATGACCTTATTCGGTGCTAAATAACTCATAAAAGGTTGATACGCCATAAACCGAAACAACTAACCATAATATTTTTCAAACCGACAAGCGGGACCCTGCTGGAGAAGTAGGGACGAACTCATAAGTAATATACTCCTGTGAAACCCTGCACATGGACGAGCAAAGGCTGGACGACCAGATAGAACCTATATACGACAGCTCTGTGCCGATACAGGATGTAGCCTTAAAGCCCCCCTCCTCCGGGAGCGATAGACGATAGAAACGGGTGGCGAGAGAGAGTCAAGGAGATCTGCGCTCACAAAGCGACATGATGAAGATGATGAGTAGAGTTTTTTTGTTTACGCTCAGTTAAATGTCAAAACAGCTCTATTTCAAACAATTCAGTTTAGCATAAGTACACAGTTTCGCTTTATTTGATACATAGTAGGACCCTATCAGGTGCTACAACTCAGGGCCCGAGTGGAGCTGCGAGCAATGGCAATGAAGGGGTACTCCACATTCTCCAAAGCTCCAGATAGGGTCATATCCAAGACACTTATTAGGGCTGTCTTGTCCCTCTGCAGAGATGCAATCGGTGTATTCTGCAGCCCAAGCCGAAAAGTATAAATTTTGAATAATAATAAATGACACTATAATTGTGTACAAACAAAATTATTATTATTATTTACTCCTCTAGAGTTTTTCACATCAGTATTAGCTGATGGTTTTTCGCTGCAGTTTGAGTGACAGCAAGTCTCCTCAAGTCTCTAGCACTCGTCTCAGTATTCTCGCCGTCCTCAGCAATGCTGTCGTTTGGATAGTCTCTACCCATCCGCCAACTTCCAAGTCCTCCAGGCCCTTTAATAATCCTTTAGTTACTGTGCCTAACACACCATTCACAATTGGCACAATCGTTACTTTCATGTTCCACTGTTTTTTCAATTCTCTCGCAAGGTCGAGGTACTAATCCTTCTTTTAACTTTCCTTCAGATTTATTCTGTGGTCCGACGGGACAGCAAAGTCAACAATTTTGCAGATTCTCTTTCTTTTGTTGATTATTATGAGGTCTGGTCTTATTATTATTATTATTATTATTATTCTCTTAGCAAGTTCTTTCACACCAGTGTTCGCTGATAGTCTTTCAATGGAGTCTGAATGACAGCAAGTCTTCTCAGGTGTCCTGGACTCATCTAAGAATTCTGGCTGATCTCGACTATCCTGTCGTTCAGATGATCTGGATTCCTCTTCCGATTTTCAACACTTCCAGTCTCCTGTGGGGGGCATTCCAGGTGCAGCAGTTACTATTGTTGGTTTCACCGTCATTGTCATTTTTCACATCTTTCTTTGTTCTCTGGCAAGATCCAAATACTTGTCTCTCTTTTCACTTTCTTTGATTTTCAATCTGTGGTCCGTCAGGACGGCAAAATCCACTATACGGCAAGTTCTCTTTTATCCTAAGCTTCTAAGTGACAATCTTCTGGCGGTTGCAGGTTCAATCCTGACAGCAGATGAGTAACAATGCAGGAATACTTAAGACTTTTTTTTTGTTATTTACGGAATCAGAGCAAGCAAACCCCTTGGACTAAATAAAGGATGTGGTTCGAAGTTCCCTGTAGACTCCCGAGTTCGACAAAAAAACACCTGAAGAAGGCCGGAGGACACATCGGCCGAAACGTTGAGAATATAACAATAACGATGAAGACCATATTCAGAAAACCCTGAATGATAAAAATCATCAAGATTCGTCTCAGAAATTCATACAACTAATTCGCTGTTGTTATTATTATTATTATTATTATTATTATTATTATTATTATTATTATTATTATTACTAGTAGTTATAAAAGAAGTTGTAGTAGTAAAAAAAGTAAAGTAAATTAAAGTTGGTGACCCGAAGAATCCTTTTTTGATAGCTACTGGATTGCTCCACTTTACTCTTGATCCTTACCTTATAATGCTGAGTATTAAGCAAGGTAGTATCAAGTACCATTTTTTCAGTCTTTGGTATGACTCGACCGGGAATTGAACCCAGGTCTCCCGGATCATTAGCGAACACTCTAACCATTATACCAATGTAAATAGAATTATTATTAGCAGTACTATTATTAGTAGTAGTAGTAAATAAAATATTGATATTAGTATTTATGGTATCATTATTATTTGCAGTTGTTGTAGTAAAAAGAATTATTATTATTAATAGTAGTAGGAATAGTAAATAGAATGTTTATTAGTGGTAGTATTAATAGTTGCAGTTGTTTTAAATATAAATATTAGTAGTAGTATTAGTAGTAGTATTATGTGTAGTAGTAGTGAATAGAATTAATATTATGAGTAGCAGTAGTATTAAACAGAATTATTATTATTAGTAGTAGTAGTAGTAAATAAACTATTATTTGTAGTAGTATAAAAACAGGATTATTATTTTTAGTAGTAGTAGTAGTAGTAGTCAATAGAAATATTATTAGTAGTTGTATTAAACAGAATTCTTAGTAGTAGTAGTAGTAGTAGTAGTAGTAGTAGTAGTAGTAATAGTAGTAAATAGAAATATTATTAGTAGTAGTATTAGTAGTTGCAGTAGTTATTGTAGTTAATAGAATTATTATTATTAGGAATACTTCAAACAACTTAGAGCAAATTATTTTTATTATAGGAAAATAAAAAAGAAAATGTAATTAAAAATGATGACTTTGCAGCATTGAAAATTTAAACAGTTACGATAATAATCAACCATTTTACAAAGGAATCAAATTTCGGCATAAAATGACTTATAAGGAGTTGAGATGCCGTTAAGGAAACAGACCAAATCAACAAAAACCATGGACATTCGCTCTAAGTGCGATGATAACACAGAACACAAGATTAACACCCCACATAGAAATAAGTCCCTCACTTGCCAAAAAGAAAATCTAAAGTATGACTCTGTAGTACATCTGATGGTGAGGCTACAGTTCTGGATATCTGGGAAGTGTAAAGTGCCCCTTTATTGCAATTACTCACAGGTCCACTCTGACTCGGAGTGGTAGTGCTTTTAGGGTTCCATCTAAGAGTCAAATAGATCTGTGTAAAAATTATTCGTATTTGATCGGAATACTTGACACAATATTAATTATTTGTGTTAAAAATAGTCGCTTAAAACTATAATTGTTTTATGAGGATTGTTTTTAGTTTCTTGAAACTATACAGTTGTGTACAAACAAATGATTATTTCTAATTGGAAATAATCACTTGAGACCATATAATTATTAGTATTAGATAGGAATACTTGAAACCATACAAATATGTGCAAATTGTTTGTATTAGATAGGAATAATTGATATATCATATGACTATGTGGAAAAATTCTCTTAGGAAACAACAACAACAACAAAAATGTAAATCGAATGCGATTAGAATGAACCATTCAAACAAGTTTAATCAAGACTTTCCTTCTTCCAACATAATCCTCCAGGAGTGTTGCCAAGTCAGCTGGGACTGTAGAATACACCGACTGCTTCTCTGCAGAGGGGTAAGACCCCGCCAACGAGTGTCCTGGAAATGACACTAAACAATCTGATGGTGAGGTTCCAGTAATGTTGGAGTTTTGGGGAATGCGGAGCACCCCTTCATTGCCATCGCTCCAAGGTCCACTCTGACCCGAAGTGGATGGCATCCAATATGACCATATCCATGGTTACTAAATTGAATAACTTGAAATAGAACTGTTTTGATTGTCAAAAAGCGTACTTATGCTTAACTGGATTGTTTGAAATAGAACTGTTTTGACATGTAACTGTGTGTGGAGGAAAACTATGCTTATACTAAGCTGAATTGTTTGAATTAGAACTGTCTGACGTAACTGAATTGCTTGAAATAGAAATGTTTTTGATAATCAAACTGTGTGCTCATGCTAAACTGAATTGTTCGAAATAGAATTGATGATTTGTATAAAAACTGATTTGGCATTAAATAACCTACAAAGGTTGATATGTCATAAAAACCAACCAACCAACCACCGGGAGTGATTCTCTTTCAAGTAGGCAGTAAGGTTCCTTTTAATTGGTTGCAAATTTACATCAAGTTCATGTAACCGATTTTCTGAATATTCGAAATCTATCGGATACGTTTTCGGCAGGACTCGCATATATCTTCTTCTTACATATGTGTATACAGTCGTGAGGAATTCTTTTAGCGTATATATATTGGATTGTTTGCATGTAAACAGACAATGGAATCAAGTAGGCCAACGGAAATGCTTTTTATAAATCTATGTATAAAGAAAAATGTTGTCGATGTAAATGTATAACAATATTCCATCCGATAGTCTGAAGGGATACATAAAAAATGACGGAACCCTAGCCATTCACTACATTCAAATGATTTATCTTGTCATTAAGGATAATGGCTTCTCAGTTAAAAATGGCGATTTTCTTTTTCGATCTCCTTCACTGCTAATGTTCAGTGATTTTTGTTCAGCGTCTTATCTTCTTTTTTTCCATTCTATCTTTTTTTCTTTATGTGTGAGTGAGAGAGAGACAGAGACAGAGAGAGAGAGACAGGGAGAGAGAGAGAGAAAGAGAGAGAGAGTGAGTGTGTGTGTGTGTGTTATTTATTCGAATGCCTTCTTTCGTTCTTTCGTTGATTTTTGACTGCTAAAAGTATCAATCTTGCTCAGTAGGTTCTGTAGTATTTCTAATATTTGCCACATCTTTTCTTCTTTAAGTTTCAGACAAAATGAATATCTTTGGAAGTTCAGGTCAGTCAGAAAGGGTCAAAAATTAAAATGTATTATATACATATATATATATATATATATATATATATAAAATGCATATATATATTTATATATACATATATATATGTGTGTGTGTGTGTGCCCGCGCGCGTGCGTGCGGGCTATGAATAAAAAAATATTTTCTTTTATATATGTATATATAAAATAAATTAATTTTTTCATTCACACTGCGAAAACATATAAACACACACTTATAGAGAAAGAGAGAGAGAGAGAGGGAGATAGAGAGGTGCGCGCATGCGCGTGCGTGCTGTCAACGAAAATGTTTTTCTTTTATATATATATATATATATATATATATAAAAGAAAATAATTTTTTCATTCACAGCACGATCACACACACACACCAATATATATATATATATATATATGTGTGTGTGTGTGTGTGTGGTGTGAATGAAAAATTTATTTTCGTTTATATATATATATATATAAGTGTGTGTGTGTGTGTGCGCGTAAGAGAAATATATTTTATCTAATATATATATACACACACCTACACCCACCTATACACTTATGCGTGGGCATATATTTGTACGTATATTTATATATATATATATATACATATACGTTTGGCCTATTTCATCCTCTCTCATCGATTACGTATATATATGTCAGTGTGAGCACACAGAGACACAGAGACACAGACACACGCACACACATTACCTAAAGAAACCGTAGCGGCAATAACGATTCTCTATAGAAACACTAAAGTAAAAGTACGATCACCAGATGGAGACACAGAATACTTCGACATTGTAGCAGGAGTACTACAAGGGGACACGCTGGCTCCGTATCTCTTTATCATTTGTCTAGACTACGAACTTAGAACATCGATTGACAAAATCAAAGAGAATGGCTTCGAACTGACGAAGAAAAGAAGCAGAAGATACCCCGCAACAACAATTACCGACGCCAACTACGCCGATGACATAGCGATACTGGCAAATACACCTGACCAAGCCGAAACACTTCTGCATAGTTTAGAACGAGCAGCAGCAAGCATAGGCCTCCATGTTAATGCACACAAAACGGAATATATGTGCTATAACCAAACGGGGGACATCTCCACTCTAAAAGGAACCCCTCTTAAACTAGTAGACAAATTCACGTACCTAGGAAGCAGCGTCGAATCAACCGAAAAGGACATCGAAACGAGGTTAACGAAAGCATGGACAGCTATCAATAGGCTATCGACTATATGGAAATCAGACCTAACCGATAAAATGAAACGCAGTTTCTTCCAGGCAGCGGTCACATCGATACTGCTATATGGATGCACTACATGGACGCTAACAAAACGGCTGGAGAAAAAAACTAGACGGCAATTACACAAGAATGCTGCGTGCAATCCTGAACAAGTCCTGGCAGCAACACCCCACAAGACACCAACTGTACGGCCACCTGCCCCCTATCACGAAAACTATTCAAGTTAGGCGAACCAGACATGCAGGACATTGCTGGAGAAGCAGAGATGAACTCATAAGAGATGTACTCTTATGGATCCCCACACATGGCCGCGCAAAAGCAGGACGACCAGCACGAACGTACATTCAGCAGCTATGTGAGGATACAGGTTGTTGTCCTGAAGACCAGCCGAGGGCGATGAACGATAGGGAGGAGTGGCGAGAGAGGGTCAGGGATATCCGTGCTGCCAGCACGATATGATGATGATGATGATGATATATATATATGTCTGTCCATGTGCGTGTGCCTATGCATTATATATATATATATATATACATATATATATAATGCGTACACAAGTACTTCCAAAGACACACACACACATATATATATATATATATATATATATATATATATATATATATATATAAATGAAATAATAAAAGTATATGATATATGTATATTTGTGCGTTATAATATTTTTTCAAATCTATGTACGTAATAGATGAGAGAGGATGAACTTAGTCAAACATATATACATATATATATATATATATATGTATATGCGTACATATGTGTGCACGCGCATATGTGTATAGGTGGGGCAAGCTGTGTGTGCATATGTGTGTTTGTGTGTAGATGTAAGTGCAAGTGTGTATGTGTGTGTGTGTGTACGTGTGTGTGCTAAATATATATGCATATATTCATATTTAGAAATCATGCTGACATGTTTATGAAATATGTGCATTTGTGAGGTTTAATTTCTTTCTTTCAGTGTGTGCGTGTTTGTTCGTGTAATATATTTTCTTTTATGAAATATATATATATAATTAATCTTACATATATATATATATATATATATATATATATATATATATATATACGTGGAAAATACAGTAAGTTTCCAGACTTTTTTGTACTGGCATTTAATATTGTCATAAACTCTTGAACGTTCAGTATGTTATTGCTATACATCTTATGAGATGACTGACTAATTTTTATGGTTTCAGCTTCAAATGTACAGCTAATACAGGAATTAGAATACACACTACTAAAGCCTGATTGTCACAGCTGGTGAATTTCAAAAATGCAATCTGGACGTGAAGACACTTTAGAAGAATGATATGCGATAAAATTCTGTTTTAAACTTGGAAAAAATGCCACAGAAACATATGGAATGCTTCAGACTGCTTTTCGACCATCTTGCATGAATCGAGCATCAGTTTTTGAGTGCAAAAAGAGATTCAAGGAAGGCCGGGAGTCTGTGAGGGAGGATGAGAGGTGTGGGAGGAGTAAGGAAGTCAATATATCAAAGTTGATTGGCCAAAGGGGTAGGGTTAGGGTTACTATGTTGAGGCTTTAAAGGAGTTCAGGAAGAGATCCCGTCGGAAGAGGCCAGCACTCTTCAAATCGGGTCAGTGGCATTTCCACCAGGACAATGCACCAGTCCATAACTCTATCCTTGTCACAGACTATTTGACCAAGATGGGCATCAACACAGTTTCTCACCCTGTCTATAGTCCAAACCTAGCTCCTTGTGACTTTTGGTTATTCCCTAAGCTCAGAGGCTGTCGTTATGAGACAATTGAGGAGATGAAAGAGGTTGTGACGAAGGTCATTGACACGTTCACACAAAAGGACTTCCATGGGGAATTCCAGAAGTTGTTGGAATGGTATAACAAGTGCATTGCAGCCGGAGGAGATTACTTCAAAGGGGACTAGAGTTTCATGGGCATACTATCAATAAAAGTGCCCATACGAAAATGTCTGGAAACTTATTTAATGATCCTTGCTTAAGTCTGTTTGTGTGAGTGTTTGTGGCACCAGATTATCAAAACCGGTTATATATATATATATATATATATATATATATATATTGTCATCCACAGACTGTTTCGTTCTATCAGAACTCTTCAGTGTGGCTAGACACGCAGGACGCTCAAAGCCGGGATCGAAACCCGTCCAACTTTACGCTAGACTAAGTTCTCGGCCACCAAGCGGACCACGTTGGCTAAGGGGATTTTTAAGGTATTTATGTAGCAACAGCAGCAGCGTCCGTTTGTTTACATTTATACCCTATCGACTACCAGAGTGCTCAATTCTTTCAAAGAGCTATTCATTACGCTAGCGGCAGCCGACAATTCCTTCGCCAGAGTGCTCAACCCCCATGGGGGAGCGTATATATTGTCATCCACAGACAGACTGTTTCGTTCTATCAGAACTCTTCAGTGTGGCTAGACACGCAGGACGCTCAAAGCCGGGATCGAAACCCGTCCAACGTTACGCAGGACGCTCAACATCAACTCACGCTCCTGTCATGTATTTGACCTAGTCGTCTTGGGCTACAGAGTACAGTGATTGCATTTCTGCCGAGGCGTAAGACTACTTCAACGTGAGGAATTTTCTCGCATTCTTGCATCAGCAAAACATACTGGAAGGCGTATGAATTCATATCAAGGAGAAATTATTTGAACGTCAGGTTGGTTTTTGATAAATAGATATATTTGTTTTGTTTTGTTTTTATGATGCATCAACTATTTTAAGTTATTTAATGCCAAATTCATTTTTATACATTTAACAGGTCCATTTCAAAGAATTCAGTTTAAGATCGGTACACAGTTTAAATGTCAAAAAACAGTTCCATTTCAAACCATTCAGTTTGGCATAAGTACACATTGAGTGTTAGCCAATATCCGGGAGACCGGAGTTCAATCTCAGGTCGAGTCACACCAAAGTCTCGAAAAATGGTACTTGATACCTCTTTGCTTAACACTCAACATTTTAAGGTAAGGATCAAGAGTAAAGTGGAGCAATCTAGGGAATGAAGTAGTGCCATCCCCAACACCTCGGTGTAGTAGCTATTTGAAAAGTGAGACTTCAGTTCACTCTCGACAATGGTCACCAACTTTACTTAGTTACACAGGTTCAAATTTAAAAACAGTTCTATTTCAAACAATTTAGTTTAGCATAAGTACACAGTTTAGTTCTATTCGACACATAGATAAGACCCTTTCAGGTGCTACCCCTTCAGGTCGGAGTGGGCCTGGGAGCAATGGCAATAAAGGGGTCCTTCGCATTCCCTAAAACTCTAGCATTACTGGGACCTCACCATTAAGTTGTTTAGTATTATATCCAGGACACGCGTTGTGGGGTTCTTACCCCGCTGCAGAGAAGCAGACCGTGTATTCTACAACCCCTGCCGACTGGGCTAAATAAATATAGTTCATATTATTTCACGGTATTATGAGTAAATAAAACACAAGTCGTTGTTATATAATTTGCTTTATTCACTTTTCTTTTTCACTTACTGATTTTCTATTTTTCTCTCTCGATCTCTCTCTACATCATCTTATTAATGTTCTTCAATTTTTCTCCTTTTTTTTGTCTTTGAAGGAGCGAATGAATCGGAAGAAAATCAATTATATTTACTTTGGAAATAGGAAGTAAAGCGTGAGGGATGCGCATTGATTCGTTTAAAAATGACGCCATCTTGTCAATAGCAGTTAGTCGTCTGCTGAATGAAAGAATCAAAATATGGGCCTTCAAGTCAAAATAATTAATGAGGCCCGTTTATTACGGATTAACTCTTAAATTTCCAGCATGAGAAATTAGAGCTGGTCTTTTCCACAAAAAATGTAGCCAATACACGTCTTCTTTTGTAACACTTTGTAGAAAAGGTTTTAAGAATAACATCCATTATCGAATATGAAATCTAGGCTAAGCTTAAAAAAACCGACAAATGCTCAGACTACTTGATCGAAACTGGGAATAATGAGGTACCTTTAGCGTAACAGATATAGCGTCGTTGGAAATGGTATCAGCAACCTGATTTCAAATAGTGGAAAGAGGCTCTTTGCGTTTCTTTTCGCACTAATACTCAAAGAAAAAAAAAGGCACTTCCTTCTCACTAAAGCTATCAGTGAATAGCAAGGAAGACTGGATTTTTTTAGCTTTGTTAAGGCAACAATTCTAGGAGAAGGAAAACTCTGAATTCAAACCAGATCTACCTTGGGCCGTACTGCTGCTGCTTTGTGGAGTCCCGCCTTCAAGACTTGTTCAATATTGCTCGCAGCATTCTTATATAGTTGCCGTCAAGCTTTTTCTCCATGTGTTTAGTTAGCGTCTATGTAGTGTATTTATATAGCAATATCGACACGACCGCTGCTTGGAAGAATCTGTTTTATCTTATCAGTCAGGTCTGACTTCCATATGACCGAAAGTCTATCTATACCTGTCCATGCCTTTGCTAGTCGTGCGTCGATGTCTGTCTCGGTTGATGAGACACTGCTTCCTAAGTAGGTGAACTTGTCAACTAGTTTCAGAGAGCTACCGTTTAGAGTGAAGATGTTGCCTGTGAGATTAAAACACATATATTCCGTCTTATGTGCATTGACATGGAAGCCGATGCCTGCAGCTGCTCGTTCCAGACTATGTAGCAGGGTTTCAGCTTTGGCTGGTGCGTTTGTTAGAAGCACCATATCATCGTTGTAGTTGGCGTCGGTAATTGTTTTTGCGGGGTACCTTCTGTTTCTTTTTTTTTTTTTTTTTTTTTTTTTGCTTGAAACCGTTTTATTTGATTTTATCAAAAGATGTTCTAAGCACATAATTATTCGCAATTGAATGGTTTTGACTAATAACAATAAGAACTAAATCATAGCTTTAAGTAAATATTCTTAATCTAAATAATTTACATACTGCTAAATATATTCAAGTATTTTTAGTTAATATTAATAATTCTTTATATTAATAATCATATGTTTGTACGCAGTTATATAGCATCACGTATTTCTATCTAACACAAATAATTTTCAAATAGAAAATTTTACCTATTCATAGTACCACTACTCCAGATCAGAGTGGACCTGGGAGTAATGGCAAAGAATGGGTACTCCACACACCCCAGATCTCCAAAACTGGAGCCTAATCATCAAATGCTAGTGTCCTACCAGTCGTCGCTTTGATCAACTGCAGAGGATACAGTCAGGGTGTTTTTAGCCTTACTGAGAGGCCTAACAAATAATTGGTTTGTTTTGGTTCATTTGTTTAATGGCACATCAACCCAGTATGGGTTATTTAATGACAAAATTTGATTATGAATGTTGTCATGAATATATTTTCAATTGCCCATCGTTTTGTTTTAATTGTATTCTTTTATTGTTTCTCTAATTTTTTTGCCGAGTTGTACAATATTATTACCATCTAATACGAATAATTTCCACACAGTTGTATGGTTTAATAAAAATAATTTTATCAGTTATATGGTTCCAAGTATTTCAATTTAGTACTAATAATTCAAAAAATTTTATATGACATCAAGTATTCAAATATGTAGGTGTGTGTGTGTATATGTGAGTGTTTGTGTGTTGGTGTAAATGTAATTATGCGTGTGTGTGTGTGTGTGTGTGCGAAATATATTCATTTGTATAAATTATGCTGATATGTGTATGAGATATATATATTTGTGAGGTTTAATTTCTTTCTTTCAATGTGTGTGTGTATATGTGTGTGTTCGCAAAATATATTTTCTTTATAGAACATATATATATATATGTGTGTGTGTGTGTGTGTGTGTGTGTGCGTTTGTATGAGTGTGTTTGCAGAATCAGAATCATATATATATATATATATATATATATATATATGTATATATATATTTCTTTAAGGAAAAACAAAAACCGAAGAAATTATTGCTCTGTTACATTGAGCTCTTTAACAGGAAAATTTAAATGTTCACTGTTGAATGTTTTTTTTTTGTCCTGATAGAATTACTCCCAACTCCAGTTTCACTGGACCAAATAATACACACACACACACTCACACACACACACTTATATATATATATATATATATATTATATATATATATATATATATATATATATATATCATTTGGTTATGAATGTTGTCATAAATATATTTTCAATTGCCCATCGTTTTCATTTACTTTCAGTTTTTATTTTTTTCTCTAATTTGTTTGTATAAGTAAAGTAAAATTTAGTCGAGGGTAACCCGAAGACTCCCTTTTCAACAGCTACTACACAGAGGTATAGGGGAAGGCGCAACTCCATTCCCAGAATTGCTCCACTTTACCCTTGATCCTCACCTTATAATGCTGAGTGATAAGCAAGGCGGCATCAAGTACCATTTTTCGAGTACTTGGTATGGCGTGATCTGAGATTGAACTCCGGTCTCCCGGACCATTGGCGAACACTCTACTCATTAGGACTATTGTACAATATTATTCCTATCCAATACAAATAATTTCCAAACTGTTGTATGGTTTAATACAAATCATTTCCTCGGTTGTATGTGTTTCAAGTATTCCAATTTATTACTAATAATTCAAACATTTTAAATGGTATCGAGTATTCCAATATCCAATGATTTATACGCAATTCGCAAATAACTATTTGTTTGCACATCGTTATCTGGTATCAAATATTCCTACGTAATATAAATTTCCATACAGTTGTATTGTTTCAAATGATCTTTTGTTATACCAATAATTCATACATATATATACTGTCAAGTAACTATTCCTATTTGATATCAATTACCATTTGTTTTCACACAACTAAATGTTTTTAAGTATTCTTATCCAATAATTAGAATTTTTAAACAGATTTTTTTAACGCTAGCTTGGACCTTAACAGGTACTACCACTCCAGGTCAAGATGGTTCTGGGAATAAGGGCTGTAAAGAGGTACTCCACACTCTCTAAAACTTCAGAACATGGGCCTTACCGCCGGATCACAAATCTATTTAACCCGTAGATGGGAACCAAACAACGTGTCCCCTAAATCTGTTGAAGTTTCAACGGAAGTAAAGAGAGCTCTTTACTAAATTTTTTTAAAGTTATTTATTGATTCTGAGAGGTTCTAAGATCTCTGGATAAAGCTGAAGTGATCCTCCGTACGCTACGGTGGGTGTAAACAAAGTAATAATCCGTAGTGTATAAATGATAAAAACAAATAAAATGTCCTTTTCATACTAAACGAGTAATCGCAAATGTTCTGGGTGACCGAGGTTCAATCGCAGGTCAAGTTATACCAAAGACTCAAAAAATGGTACTTGATACCTCTTTGCTTAGCACTCAGTATTATAAGGTAAAGATCAAGGGTAAAGTGTCGCAATCCAGGGAAGGAGTAGCACCCTCTCCTACACCACGGTGTAGTAGCTATTTGAAAAGGGAGCTTTCGGGTCACCCTCGAAAAAGGGAGACAACTTTACTTACTTTACATATAAACGCGATAATAGTTGCTTTACAACAAACACCTTATATTGGTAAATACTGTCAGTTATTATAAATAGCTGCTACATCTGATCAGTTTTACAAGAAAATGAATGATTTGATTTAGTCTGGTTACGTTCAATAATATATCAACGCTTGTGGGTTATTTAATGCCATATCCTGTTTAAACCTTTGGCCAAGGACCAAGGAGACAGGAGTTCAATCCGGAAGTAAAGAGAGCTCTTTACTGATATTTTTGTAAGTTATTTATTGATTCTGAGGGGTTCTGAGATCTCTGGATAAAGCTGAAGTGATCCTCCGTACGCTACGCTGGGTGTAAACAAAGTAGTAACCCGTAGTGTATAAATGATAAAAACAAATAAAATGTCCTTTACATACGAAAAATAATTCGATTGTCCTAATGAGTAGAGTGTTCACCAATGGTCTGGGAGACCGGCGTTAAATCCTTGGTCTAGTCATACCAAAGACTCAAAATTGGTACTTGATGCCGCCTTGCTTAACATTTGGCATTATAAGGTACGGATCAAGGCAAGCAGAACAATCCAGAGAATGGAGTAGCGTCCTCCTCTACACATCAGTTATTGAAAAGCAAGTCTTCGGGTCGTCCTCGATAACGGTCAGCCGACACATATATATATATATATATATAATTTGTGAGCGAATAGTTTGCAGGTAGCATTTTTTCATTTGTTTGCACACAGTTTAATGGTCACAAGTATTCCTATCCGGCACTGATACCTTAATTTGATATTAATCCTTTGTTTGCATACAGGTTAGGTAAGGTTATTTGATTTTAATGGCGCATCAACCTGTGTGAGTTATTTAATGCCAATTTCTGTATTTATAGATATGATTTGTTCTCACATTTATTATTCTACGCAATCTTAATTCTATGTTTGCGCTCTGTTAAATGGTTACAAGTATTCCTGTCTATCAGTAATAATTCTATTCAATATTAATTATTTGTTAGCGCTCAGTTAAACTGTTTCCAGCTACCTGTAATAACCCTTTAGCAAATGATTGAACAGTTCTATTTGAACCAAAGACAAGGACCCAGACAGTTATTTCTACTCGAGGTCAGATTGGACCTGGGAGTAATGCCAATAAAAGAGTACTTCGTCGTAGGAAATGGACACGGCGACACGAGTTCAAATCCTGGACGAGAATGATTGCATTTCACATAGCACTAATACCCTTGGGAAAGGTATGAATCCAATTATTCTCCCTCCAGCTATGGGTAAATAGTAGGACAGACTAGGTTCTTCAGCCTTGGTGAGGCAACTAGTTTAGGAGAAGGAAAACTCTGAATTCAAACCTGTTAAACTCCGCTTAAAAATTGACCTTGAGTCATATCCTGCCCGAGCGGGGGAGTGCTAAATATGATAAAAGAGTACTTCATGTTCCTTAAAATTTCAGTCTCACCATCAGATTGTTTAGTGTCATACCCAAGACATTCGTTGGGTGGGCGTCTTACACCTCTGCAGAGCTGCAATTGGCGTATTCTACAGACTCACCCGATAGGGAATTTGAAAAGTGAAATATTTGCAATGAAAGTTGTCATCACCATCATCATCATCATCATCATGTCGTACTGCTAGCTCAGATTTCCCTGACTCTCTCTCTCTCTCTCCCTCTCTCTCTCTCTCTCTCTCTCTCACCATTCGTCTCTACCGTCTATCGCTTCCGGCAGCTCCGCCAGACTACATCCTGTGTCCGTACAGAGCTGTTGTAGATAAGTTCGAGCTGGTCATCCAACACCTGCTCGTCCGTGTGAAGGGGTCCATGTCGCTTATGTGTTATTCTTTACTTCTCCAGCAGTGTCCTGAACGTCTTGTTCGTCTAATTTGCATACTTTCTCAGATGGGAAGTCGGTGGCCGTAGAGATGCTCTCCTGAGGGATGTTGCTACCAGGATTTCTTCAGTATAGCTAGTAGCACTCTCGTGTAATTGCTGTCAAGCCTTTTATGTATACCAAGTGGTGCATCCATATAGTAAAGCTAAGGCTGAGTTTGCTCGTGGCTGTGCGTTAGAATATCCGGCTGGCGTAAAGTCACCTAGGTTTCGATCCCAGCTTCAAGCATCTCGCGTGTCAAGCCACACTGATGAGATGGGATACAACGAAACAGCCTATCTGTAGATGACAGTGAATATATATATATATATATATATATATATATATATATATATATATATATATGTATATGTATATTTAGGCAGCATTTCTTCATTAATGCAAATTTCATTAGATATAATAGACATTTTATGTCTACATATTTTCTTTTGGATCCGTTCGAATTCCCGTATTACTTTTATCGTATTCAGGGGGAATTGATTTATGTATTGTCCATAGTTGTATGTATCCCTAGTCGGGCAGAAAGTACTAGGGATACATACAACTATGGACAATACATAAATCAATTCCCCCAGAATACAATAAAAGTAATACGGGAATTCGAACGGATCCAAAAGAAAATATGTAGACATAAAATGTCTATTATGTTTAATGAAATTTGCATATATATATATATATATATATATATATATATATATATATGTGTGTGTGTGTGTGTGTGTGTGTGTGTGTGTGTGTGTGTGTGTGTGTGTGTGTGTGTGTTTTATACCTATTCTATGATTCTAACAGTGTGAAATAAACCAAAATGATACAATATGTAAATAAAATTATTATTCTAATATCTGGGGAAAAAATTCCATAAAAAAGAAGACTAAAAACATTCGTACTGCATGAAAATAATCAACCAACACTTATGTCTTGTCCAAAGAAAAACACCGACAGAATGCTTAAAAATAACAGTGCTCGATACATTAAGTAGAGCGAGACACGAATACCTACAGAGTCAGAAGTAATCTACCTAAGTTTCACCAAACCGTATCATCAGGATAAATTCCAGTTAGAAAGGTTTTTTTTATACTTTCGAGTGGCCTTATAATCAATAAAATGCAATTGACCCAACCCTCTCTAGTCGGAATTTATCCAGATGATCCGGTTAGAGAATACCTTGTTAGATAACTTCCGACTATGTAGGTTTTCGTAGATTTTTGCATTATAATAAGCTTAAAAATCAAAATAACTGTGCTAACAAATGAATTCGTGATCATTACATGAAATATAATACAGCCAGTGCATCCTTATCAAAGGATAAAAAAAAAATTACCCAACTCTCTACTTTAAGTTTCACGGTCTTTTCATGATCAGGTAATTGTTAGAGATTTAACGTTTATATATATATATATATATATATATATATAATGATATGAAGATTGTTCAAAAAGTTCTAACTCTTATCCAGATTTGAGATATGTCACTCAATTCTTACCTTTTTATGTGCCTCAAATGCCTAGAAATAAAAACTGAAATCTGATTTTTTTTTCTTCTTTTAGTTTTATAAGAAGTCTCAATGTTTTGCCACAGGAAAAAATGTTTTACATTGGCTCTTATTTGTGGAATGAAGCTGAGAAATTTTTGAACGACCCTCGTATGCTGTTAAAACATGTCTTCAGATTAATATGCTGAGTAGATAAAAATCATCAAATCAAAGTCGATAAGATGAAAAAAGAATGAGGAAAATAATATAGCTGTCGAATACGAATGCATAGAACTTCTCTCTCTCTCTCTCTCGTCTTTATATATATATATATATATATATATATATATATGTGTGTGTGTGTGTGTGGACGTGTCTCTGATTTTATCTCATTAAGTCGACAGACACATTCATCTATTCAATTGACTATAAACTAGATGAATCGTGCAAATAAAACTCGCCTTTTCACTACAATTTAAAAGCGGTAGATTTGCCCACTGGATATTAAATATAAAATGAATAAACGTATTTCGTGGCCAGCACTAATGTCTGTCCAATTCTTTTCCGTTCCACATCAGAAATATGATTGTATTAGACACTGACGAAGAATCCAAATGATGTTGTCGTCCGCCTCGTGACTGAATTAGTCACGCATTTCTTCACAGGTGCCAGAGGTCAGATTTCCAGACCAGGTCAAAGTTTCCTTTTTCTATTGCGAATATTAGATTTTCCTAGAAAAAGTACTCAGGTGTAGAAGCTGTTCATCATAACTAACAGTACTTACCTTTATTACATACGCGTTATAAGATGGTCAATGCAAAAATAAAAGAAATATTGGCCACAGAGTTGCTTTGATTGATCGATTGATTTTACCAGTATGCCCACCCGTCTAGCGTTATACTAAAAAATTAGGGAATATCGTCTATCGTTCATTTAAATTTATATTCTTATGTAATTGTTTGGTAAACTTTTTTTTTCTCACGATTGTATCAAATATGAATGGTTTTTAAACAGTTTTAATTTACCCATAAACGGGAGCCTAACGCTGCGAATAATTGCAACAAAGAGTTACTCCGTACTCCCCAGACCTTCTGAACTGGAGCCTCATCATGAGATTCAGTTTAGTGTCATACCAAGGATATTGCATTTATGTTGCTCTACGACACAAAATAAAAAAAGGATTTCGTTACCGGAGTCAAATCGAAAGTTGTAACACAACACTATTCAAACCGACTCGGTTGGTTTCAGGACACGAAAATTTATTGTTACTCCTTTTTCAGGACACGAAAGTTTATTGTTACTCCTTTTTTCATAATAGTCACCGAAAAGAGAAAGAAAGAGAGATTATTGGAATCGCTACTGCATATTAGATATACTGGTAGAATAAGGAGTGCAAGACGAAAATGTAGACAGAGACATAATTATTATAATTCACGTTCCGGTCGCTTTCCTGAGCTTGCACGTAGTCAGCTGCGACCGACCCCGACCAGAGCCTCTTCGTGGTCTGTCGTCTCCAACTCCCGTCTTTTTTACTCTGACTATGACTCCGACTCTTACCCCGACTCCCCGTGTCTTTCAAATTTCCTTCTTATGTATTTTCTTTAAATTATTCTTTAACTAATGCTTTAATCACACGTAATGACTAAAACTTTTTAGTGACACGTCATTGCTAAATAACTGCTGATATCTATCTAATTCTTTATCTCAATATTTTTGCTCACAAACTAACTTGTCTATCTGATTTTGATATGCGTTGACATGTATACGCAAAACAAAGTTTTGACCTTTACATATCGAAAACCCACAACTACAAACTAAAAATTTAGTTAGAAAACAATTTATTATTTATTTGCTAAAATCCCTAATTATTTTATATTTAGAGGAGATTTCTACATGCTGCAGGGAATACATTGAGTTGGTAGGGCAAACACATGTGACACGATGGTTGGGTGTATAGTAGGTTAATAACCAGAAGAGAAAGAAACAAGTTTGTTTTATTTTTTTGTGTTTACTTTATTGGATATCAGATTAGTATTGAAGAGCTGTGGATGAGATCTAAAGCTACAAAAAAGACATTATGTTGTTTTTTTATAGAACGGCTTTATTTTAGGTCTGTCGAGTAATGAAAAAATTTATATGCAGGGTGGAGAGAGGAGTTGTTTCAAGATTTTTAAATAAATAGCTGTCAATCTGTCAGTCAGTTGAAGCAGTTAGAAGTTGGCGTTCAGAGAGTTTGGTCGAGCTGGGGGTCTCTTTTTATATGTTCATAGACCCTTACAGATTCTCTCTCTCTCTCTCTCTCTCTCTCTCTCTCTCTCTCTCTCTCTCTCTCTCTCTCCTACTGTATGCAGTCGGAACATCGAACAATAAATGATCGTTGATTGTTGACGGAGAGTTCTTTTTGTTTTTGAGTTGCCAACACCCAGGCAACTTTGTTCCAACAGATCAACAGATCAGAAGTTGCGGATGGTTTGTATCATTTTCTATCAGAGGATCTTTCAGACACAGCGTGGGCACAGAGAGGATTGATAAACAAACTAACTGGAAACGTATTTGGCGCTGGTATCGTAGTTGATAGTTATTACTGCGATATTGTCACACTGGTGGCATGCTCCAAACCATAGTATTACATTTGATAAACAGTACAAAACCATAGAATTACACACAGAGTTGCGTTTATAAAAGATTTTAAATGTCGATTGATATTCAAATCATAGTTATACTTGTTTTTGTCATGTATTCACTATGGAATACATGACGTGGCGTATGGAAGACGACTACAAATTTCTTTGAAGGTCTTAGAACCCCTAAACATTGATTAATAATTTGCAATAGATAAAAGTAAAGTGCTCTCTTCATTTCCGTAGAAACCCCAACAGAATTAAGGAGCACGCAAACTGTGGGCCAAAAAGATCTGTTTGAAAATTAATAGCATTGGATAGGAATACCCGAAACAAATAATGATTATTACTAAATAATGATTGTGTTATTTATTTACTAAAAGCTCTCTCAGTCATTCATTGGTCCCGTTTATAAGTTATGTTGCTATTCATAAAGCCAATCCAGGTGCCTAAAGGGGTGTATTGGTTTGCAAACTTTTATTGGGTGACACTTTCATACGCCCTTGTATAGCATCTAAACAAAAAAAAACGTTGTAAATTACTATATAGCCCATCCCTCTCCATGTTAGCGTTTGATTTGAGATTAATCTTCTTCAAGACCAGTTTGCCTTACTATGGATGTAAAATGTCGCCTTAAAAAGACAAAAAAATCTTTATAAACTTATCTTTGCAGAATTTTTTTAATTTTAAAAGTATTTATCTGTAAATAAATATTTGCTTTATAATGGAAGTAAAATCTAGTCATAAAAAATATTGCAAAAAATTAATGAATTCACCTTTGTAGATTTTTTGAGTTTCATGTGAAAATAGATATTTTTTGAGTGTCGTCTGAAAATAAATATTTTTGACTGTCGTCTGAAAATGAATATTTTTTTAGTGTCGTCTGATAATAAATATTTTTGAGTGTGGTCTGAAAATAAATATTTTATGAGTGTCGTCTAAAAATAAATATTTTTTGAGTGTCGTCTGAAAATGAACATTTTTTGAGTGTCGTGTGAAAATAAATATTTTTTTAATGTCGCCTGAAAATAGATATTTGCCTTACTATGGACGTAAAATGTTGACTTGAAAACGTAAAAACTTTATAAATTTATCTTTGCAGATTTTTTGAGTTCTGCATTGATGTATTTGTAAATACATTTTTGCCTTACAACAGAAGTAAAATATCGCTTTAAAAAAAGCAAAATCTTTATGAATTTATCTTTGCAGATTTTTTAAAAATTCTGTATATATTTATTTATTTATAAATAAATCTTTGCCTTACTATAGAAGTAAAATGTTGCCTTAAAAACGGTAAAAGACTTTATAAATTTATCTTAGTAAATATTAAGAGTTTAGTGTATATATATTTATAAGAAAGATCTTTACCATACTATCAAAGTCAAAATTAATCTTAGGGTAATTTGGGTCGCTTAAGAAAAGGTTTCTGACTTTGTTGTTGTTATCTCTTGGGTAATCTAGGTGATTATTTCTCCTGTTGCGGGGTGCATTACAGTGGATATAATTTAATGCATTTCTGCCTTTGTTGCTATGTATGATGGTTTGGTCAATTGCTTGTGTGTGTTGATATGCATTGGCATTATTCCTCCTTCTTTTTTTTTTTTGCATAAAAATGATTTCTTACTGAGTCTTTGTCGTTTTTTGGTTGATTTTTGAAGGGAAATGGCATATAAGCGTATAATTTTTTTTCTTTCTATGAGGTTGTGTACGTTAGGGTTGGTTTTGATAATTCCATCAGTTGTATCGTAGTAAGTTTTTTTCTATTGTACGGTTTTCTTTTGTAGTATACTACCGCTGGGGTTGACAACCAGCGAGGAATATGTATATATATAAAGATTAAATGTATTAAACACCACATAATTAGTTATGTTTTATAATTCAATATTCATTTGATATATTTGGTTTGGTTTGGTGGTTTATCAACTTTCTTGGGTTATTCAATGCCTTAGTCAATGAACAGTACTGTATTTAACCCATCGCTGGAGGATAGGAGTTCATGCTTTCCAAAAAGTATTATTCCGAAGGTGAAAGTAATAGCGTGACTGAAGTTCGAACTTGGTTAATACGATCTGGCAGCCCGACACGTTAGCCACTACGCCACGTTGACTTCCTCTAGTTTGGGGGGGGTCATTTACTAAGCGTTTTGCTTAGATGTAGCACAAGGTCATATGAATGGGGCACCTAATGAGACTCGAACTCACTCGTGTAGGTTTGCTTGTCTAGCTTGCTAACCATTACACCACCCTTGGGAGTGGATATAATTTGAATTTGGTTATAAGGGATGGGTCAAGTAAAATGTTAGAGAAACACAGGCTTAAAAGAGTTTTAATAAGGAAACTAGAAAGTAATAGTTATAAGTATTTATAAAAAAAAACGTTATTTTGTTTGTTTGGTTGTTTGTTTTGTCTTTATTGATTACGACCCCTAAAGGATTTTGAGCAATCGTATGAGAAGTCATCTGATTTCCATATCAAAAATATGTTAATTTTTGTGCCAAAAAAAAAAAAAAAAGCCTGAAAAGTTGTAGTTTTTGTGTTTTTGCATCTATTATCCAACCGGCACATTCGCGCTCGTTTTGAAATTCGAGATATTTCACAGATGAAAATATTTGACATACCGCAAAAAGATCAAGACCAAAAATAACTTTTGAAGTCTTTTCCTCTAATAATTAAAAATACAATTTCTTAGTCAGTTAGATTCAGAGATAAATCATCAAGTTTTAAACCTATTTCGAGCCTACGTAAATTGTGGAAATAAGCGATAACACGGTGGGTGTCATCGTGGTGTAATGGTTAAAGCCCCCTGGACTCCGTAATTCTAGTAAGCGAGTTCGAACTCCAGGCGCGCGATTACGTTCACTTTCGGACAAATACCCTTGGAAAAAGTATGAAATTCCTTATCTCCCGAGCTATGGGTTAAATAGTGCAACTACTGGTCCTCTTGAAGGATTGCTTAGTCATTAAATCAGCAGATAGTAAGAAATGAATTTTTACTTACTCAAATACCTTTCGATTTATTTCTTTCAAGTGAAAATCTACATCCTTTTCTTTCAAGAATACATTTCATTTCAACCCGTTTAATTTTTTGAAATTAACATCGTCTACATTTATTTTGGGATCAATAATTTTCATCTCTCTCTTCATAAAATATGTCCCTTTATTTTTACGTAACAATTACTGCTATATTTCATTACACGAACCCTAACTATCCCTATTTAAGAAATGTCTATGCACTGACTAATATTAATCTTTGCTTATAAAAAAAGATGTTGTGCTTTTGTTTTTCAGCAAACTTTTCACTCACTTTAAAGAAATAAAAATTTCAAATTTATCGAGCGGATTTTGATTCTTACAGTTTCTCCTTTATCCGCTTAAATAGGAACAAAATTAGTTAAGGATTTTTGGTAGTTCTGTCAGCCTTCTGATACTGATCGAAGCAGATGGCACATAATGGAAAGACATCTTGAGTAAATTGGACAAACTTGACCGATCAAAAAGATCGCTTCTGTCTCTTGTTCTTTGATTATCATTTGTCTGTTCTAATGAAAATGACCCAATTTTGACGTTCTTAAGAGAATTGCTCCTTCCCCTTCTCGGAATCATAAAAGGAGCTCTTGTCTTATTCAAGTTAGCAGATTAAAACCTTTTTCGATTTTCAATAAAAAAATGAACGGATCTTAGAAACTACAAATTCTTCTCATTTTGTCACATTATAGACGTTTTTTCATGCAATGCTCGAACAATACCTTTAAAATCTTTTTTTTTTTTCTTTCTTGCTGTTCACTGAATGTCGAGAGACAATACATTACTTTGCAAAGAAGAATTGCTTCGTCTTTTTCTGAGAAGAGGCAACAAGAGGAAACACTCTCACAAACACATACACATACATACACACATATATATGTATCTATTAGTTTTTTTATTTATATTTAACAGCATGGAGGCTTAACTGCGACGACTAGTTTCATACCGTCTCTTATATGGCAATCATCTGGCAGAAAAAAGAAAGATTTTGGAGAAATCGAAAAAATTGAAAAGATATAATCAAAATAATTTTTACATTAGACTGGTATATAAGTCTTCTTTGGGTGTGTGTGTGTGTGGTCGTAAACGTGATTGTGTGTGTGTGTGTGTGGTCGTAAACGTGATTGCGTGTGTGTGTGTGTGTGTGTGTGTGTGTGTGTGTGTGTGTGTGTGTGTGTGTGTTACATACGCCAAGAGTCAGATTTGAGGTTGTCTCGTGAATATATGGGCTGCGATGTATGGCAAAAGGTAGCAGAAGTTGAAAGATGGTTGGGAATTTAGCCGAATAAAAATTTCTATTGTGTATGGTGATGATTTTTTTCCAAGAGACAAAGTTATCATCATCATTGCATTATGAAGAAAATTAATTTTTGATTTAGGATGTGAGTACATTGCTGAGCTTAAAAGGTTAGAATAATAGGTGAGGTGGGAATATCATGGTATTATGAGACATGGTAGATTATTGTTTACTATGATGCATTATGCAATACTACCATTCGTATGTTGCTAAATTATTCTGCGTTAAATAGTAATATGTACTTTATAACAATTAAATATATATAAAAACTAATATATATTTATTTATTATTATATTATATAATAGCTCTATCACAGAAATTGAGAAATTATACCACATTTGGTCTGCTGCTAAACCACCAAATGAGATAGTCACAACCATATACTGTCATGATATATATGTATATATTAGATATTCAATGCAATAAATCCGGAGTAGGGAATAGTTCCAATCAGATCCAATAGAATATTCCAAAATAGAGTACTGAATATAAATAATCCTGGTAAAGAGCTTAATTCAAATAAAATTTACAGAGCAAATCATTGTCTCTTAAAAAAACAACAACAATCGGTCACATTATTATATAACCGATTGACGCTCCCCACCGGGGGTAAAGCACTGTGGCGAAGGAATTAACGTCTGCTACTCATGTAATGGGAAACTATTCGTATGAACTGAGCACTCTGGTACCCGGTAAGGCAAAATGGGAAGAAACTAAAGCTACTATATAAAGCCTTATAATTCCCGAGCTGACTTATTTCGACTGATGGCTGAGCGGTATGATACTAAGTCTAACGTAAAGTTTGCCGGGTTTCAATCCCAGCTTGAAGCGTCCTACGTCCTAACTACACTGAAGAGTTGATATAACGAAACAGCCTGTATGTGGATGACTATATATATATATATATATAGAGAGAGAGAGAGAGAGGAAGAGGAAATGCTTCTCAGAATATAACAAAAAATGTTTAAAAGAAAACAACAGATTATACTTCAAGCCAATGTTAAGCTTAAGTTTCAGACTTTCATGTCTTCTTTGGAGGTTCGATTAATCAATTGGTATGATTGTAATATAATTGCCGAGGGATTTTGTTTCGTATATCTTGCCTTTCGGTTTAGTTAGGCTGAGAACCTTTCGCTTAGCGCATGGGTTAATTAGGTGCAACATTAATGCAGGTGTTCACACGCATGCAGAGAGGATGTGTCATTCAGAGATGTCAAAATAAAATCCCAGATAGGAATTGACAGGGGATGTGAGTGACGTCACGCACCGGAAGCGTGGGCTAAGATTTGAGAAAAAGCAGTTAGTTGCGTTCCTGCGTCCGAACGGGATAGTTGAGATTCAGACCTGAGTGAGGCCAGACGAATGTGTGCGCTACGGGCGCCGCGCATTTGTTGGGTTGAGAGCTGACGATGTAAAAGCAGTCAGCATAGAAAGATTGTGTCTCTCTCTCTCCTCATGTCGAAAAACCTAATAAAGTTTCGTACCGGAACCAATTTCGTAAAGTTTCGTGTTTTTAGATTCCCTATATCTATTTCACACATCAGTATATTATGTGTATGTTACATAAGCATTTTAAAAAAAAACGCAAAATCTTTTTTAAAAAGATATTTTTATTGTATCAAGACATAGGATCAGTAAAAAAAAAACTTTGAGCAAAGTGATCAAAATTAGTATACCATTCTCGGTAATTCTTTCAACCTTTCTGATCCTGTTCAAAGTACCTAGTGCTGAATTCCACGAACAAAACGTACCTTTTTTTTTTTTCATTTTCTGCGTCAGATTGGAATTATCCATGTTAATGCACTTGATGCATCTGAAAAAGAAAATTTTATGACCAAATTTGACGAATGCCGTATACTATTACTTTCTATCATCTACAAACAATGCTCTCACTTCATTTCAAATTTTATAAAAGCACTTTTTTTACGTAGAAAAAAGAAAACAATATCCTGTCATAACTTCAATGTTTTGTGTTTTCCAATTTTGAGCAATATTGAAGAGATAAAACACCTGCATCTTTGACTGAACTTGTCTCATTTATTTATTCTCTTTGCTTCAACATTTTCTGATTTGTAACAGGTGAATTCATTTCTTCTTTAACAAAGATGTGAATAAATATCAGATGGTGACTCGGAGTTAGGCATGGTTTCGGAGCCAAAGCATCATTACCATAAACCCAAAGCACCATATCAGTATAATCCAATAAAATTCCAGATCAAGATTCGGCCTATTTGTAAAATCCTTTGTTGTATGCAAATTTTCCTCCAAGGAAATATCAATTAAAAGATATAAAACTTGACTTAACACTCATTACACTGAACGTGAACGCAGATTAAAAATTTCCATAATTATTTGTAAAGTTTGAGAAGATCGCGGGTTACGATTTAAGGGATTTTCCAATATGAATTTGGTAAACTTTAAAGTCATTTACATGTTTTTTTGTTTAACTTGCTAACCATTATACCACCCGAGAGGTACTCGGTTTCTTTGTTTAATGGCATATCAACCTTTGTAGGTTATTTAATGCTAGAAGAACAGTACTGGTATAATTTAACCCATAGCTGGGAGGATACGGGGGTTCATACCTTTCCCAAGGGTATTCGTCCGAAAGTGAACGTAATAGCGCAACTGGAGTTCGAACTCGCTTATTACGATTCCGCAATCCATCGCTTTAACCATTACACCACGAGGACACCTCCCCTTTTTTGTTTTTAATTTATATTATTAAAGACGTGTTTTGAGAATTATAACGTTTGAAAGTGTCTTAAAAAGACTTTATAACTTAATGATACAATAAGTCTTTACTTCCCTATCAACAACAGTGAAAAACCCACTGAAATCGCCGGCCTAATTATAGAAAAAATAAAAAAATAAAAAAGTAAGAACCATACAATAAATATCTGCTAATCAATTTCTTTGCTCACCTGAACAGAAATGACTATCTATGGGTTTCAAGTCATGTCAGAAAACAAGTGACAACAAGAGGCCTTCACCCCGAGAACATTACACATATCAGATACTATCACTCCGGGTCAGAATGGACCTGGAAGTAATTTCGATGAAGGGGTTATTCTACACTTTCCAAAGCTACAGAACTTCACAACCATGTGTCATATTAACGACACCCGTTTAGGGGTGGGGTCCTTGTTTGGTTTAGGTTTGGTTCGGTTTAGTTTTATGGCATATCAACCATTGTTGGTTATTTACAGCCAAATCCTATTTTTATATATATAAGAAATATGATTTGCAAACACATTTTGCAGATGCACACAGTAAAATGATCAAACAGTTCTATTTATAACCATTCAATTTAACATAAGTCTACAAAGTTAAATGATTCTGAGTATTGCAATGTATCACAAACAATTCAACTAAACATTCGTCATTTGTTTAGTCATAGTTAAATGATCAAACAGTTCCATTTCAAACAATTCAATTTAGCATAAGTGACCTGTTTGCATCCATTTTAAATGTCAAACAGTTCAATTTGACCCATAGATAAGGCCCTTTCATGTGTTACCACTCCGGGGAGAGTAGACCTGGGGACTATGTCAATGAAGAGGTACTCTGTATTACCTAAAGCTCCAGCATTACTGGAGCCTCAGCAGGTAGCTTTACCCCTCTACTGAGATGCAGTCGGTGTATTCTATAGTTCTAGCCGACTAAACTGGTGGTTGCGAATGACATAAAGATTGTCAATTGATCCCGGACAGAACTCTAAAACCGTCGATCGTCATTTTAAGTTCGGATGATGTAAAGAAGTTGACAAGTACATTTTTACATTCTCACGTTTATTTCAATATAGATTTCCTTAAAATAAACGGCAGTTTTTGTTCATGGGTAAATATCTTTACCGTCATTTCAGAGGGGGACTCTTTATCTAGTTAATTTCACAGTGGTATCCCCTTTTTATGTGGAAGGGGTCTAAATCTTAAATTTCATAAAGGCAAATGGTTCGCTTCGAGTTTTCATTACAACAGACTTTTAGAATCTAAATCCAAGACCCTCTTTGTTAACATGTGATATATCTCACCCAACTTGAATGCTACTCTATGAAAAAAACATTTCATTTTAGATTACTACTCCAGGACAGAATGGTTCAAGACCTCTGGCCGATAATTCAAACCTGCAGGTGTTGACCTCGAGGTCACATATGCTTTACAAACTTCTACTTCAGACTCTGCTATTTTATACGTGTCATTTTATATATGACATTTGAACGAACCACTTTCTCACTCTAGTTTTGGACAGAAAGAACTTGTAAACTTCGAGCAATTCAGAGTAATAAAAAAAGAATCTTTGAATTCCAACTAGAAAAACATTCATCCTCAGTAGATTCCATTTATACTGAGATGTTAGGGCTGTTCTAAATCCAGCTGAAGTTTTCCTCCTTTTGGATTCTTGTAATAAATCTATTTTTCATTGACAATGATTATATTATCGAAGAGTGACTTATATATATATATATATATATATATATATATATTGCTGGAGGAGATATACACGTTTTGAAAGGCCGGCCGATATTCGTTTATGCATGTTCATATGAAATCCATTTTCCTGACTTCTCCATTTTTCCTAATGCTTGTAAACGACATCATACAGTTGACTGATTGCACAAGCAATAAAAAAGTTGAATGAATATGAAAAGCATTCAGTATTCAGTGTGAAAATAAGAACCAGATTTGTAAATACCTCAGTGTTAAAGCTGACACAGGAATTTTGCATCAACAAAACTGATATATATATATAAATAGATATATGTATATATATATATATATGTGTGTGTGTGTGTGTGTGTGTGTGTGTGTGTGTGTGTGTGTGTGTGTGTGTGATCCAAACAATTATATATATATGTATACCTAATAAAAAATAGCATGATCAAACCTAATATATATATATATATATATATATATGTATGTATGTATATATTTGTGTGTGTGTATGTGTATCAGTAAAACTATATATATATATATATATATATATATATATATATATATATATATAGAGAGAGAGAGAGAGAGAGAGAGAGAGATCTACCGTAAATTAAGTTTCTAGCGATGTTTTCGAAAAAGTTAATTTTGTTCTCAACCAAAGATGCTGTGATTTTGTTATTTCTAGTGGAACTTTATGCAAACAAAACGAATACTATTAATAATTCGTGATTATAATAACGTACAGTAGAGAACTTCAGTAACTGCAAATAAAATTGCAAAAGCTGGTGTAAGATGCACTTATTTTTTAACTTTGTATATATACTTGTATTTGTGCATATTTCTAAGTGTGTGGTCGTATATGTCTGTGTCTGTATTTTGTGTGTTTGTGAGCGTATGTGGGTGAGAGAGAGAGAGAGAGAGAGAGAAAACGAGAGAGAGAGAGAGAAAACGAGAGAGAGAGTGAAAAAGAGTGATTATGCATTTGTTCGTTAGTGTTTTCATATTATATTCAGGAAAATATATCAGTCACACTGACTGGCTAGATAGATTGATAGATACAAACTAGGATAGATAGATAGATAGATAGATAGATAGATAGATAGATATTGTGAGCTTTTGCAAAAAAAATATGATTCTTAAGCATTGACATGTTTTTTGGGACTGTTTGGGCTTTTTATACATTTTGTTGTTTTTGTTCTAGTTAATGTTTCATCTCACACACACACACACACACACACACACACACATATATATATATATATATATATATATATATATATATATATATATACTTGAACTGGCAGTTTCAGAATTATTTTGAAATCCATGTATAAATTTAAAAAAGACACACACACACATACACATACATATATATATATATATATACACACATGTATATATATATGCATGTATGTATGTATGTATATGTATGTGTGTGTGTGTGTGTGTGTGTGTGTGTGTGTGTGTGTGTGTGTGTGTGTGTGTGTGTGTGTGTGTAAGTACGCATCTTTTGTTGTGATGAATGGTATTTTTGAGGCCATAAATGGAAAAATGGAAGCCAGAATTGAAAGAAATAAAATGAATTCGATATATATATATATATATATATATATATATATATATATATATATAGATAGATAGATAGATAGATAGATAGATAGATCATTTCCTTGGCGAAAAGTGGCGTTAAGTATATAAGTAAATAACGAAGTGACAATTTTTTTTTATATATATCATAACAGTGTATTAGTAAATAATAAGTTTGAATACGAATGTGGACATTGTGTGAAACCATTTTTGAATATTATCAAATGCTTTTATCGATCCTTAAAGGCCGCTAACTTGATACCTCCGCCCTTTATAAGTGCTTTGTCATGTTTCATACATATTTTAATATTTTGAGAAGTTTTTTTATGGATTTTTTTCCTTCTTCAAAGAAATAGTCGAGGCGTCATTTTCTATACCATTTCATGTTTTGAGTATTTTTTTAAATATTCCTATCTTGCTTAGCTGTAAATTTTAAGGCTGTTAATATTTTTTTTTCATTTTTTTTTCTGTTACTTTTATCATTTTACGAATTGTGTAACATCGTCATTTCATGGTTGTGTGCTTAAGAATGGGACCCGTTTCTTTTACTTTTCATCAATTATTCAAGTACGTGAGTTTTTCTTTTAATATCTATTCATGAGCACACACACACACACACACACTCACACACACACACACACATATATATATGTGTGTGTGTGTGTGTGTGTTTGTGTGTGTGTGTGTTTGTGTGTGTATGTGTGTGTGTGTTTGTGTGTGTATGTGTGTTTGTATGTGTGTGTGTATTTGTTTGTGTTTGTGTGTGTGTTTGTGTGTGTGTTTGTGTATGTATGTGTGTGTGTGTTTTTGTGTGTGTGTGTTTTTGTGTGGGTGTGTGTTTGTGTGAAAATGTATAGGGATGAAAAAAAAAACAATGTTTTCAGAGGATGATTTTATTTATAGAAATTTTTGACAGCGATAAACGTTTCGGCCTTTTAGACCTTCATCAGTGATGAAATGAGACGAAAAAATGAGAAAGCTTCTAAAATATTCCGCTTCCGCTTATAGCACTCCGTTTCGAACTTGTGTGATGCAACAAGCGTTCCAATATTTATTGAAAAAAAACATATCATGTTAATCTATCTATCTATCTATCTATGTTAATGTTTATATTATTGAATTCGTATCAATCTATTTTTAACGTTCCGTCATATATATATCCGTCTTTACCAGTGTTGATCATCTGTCTGTCTTTATCTGTTAAATACGAGTATCTGTTTATCTATCTATCTTTCTCAAAGTCTATAAATGGCGAAGTTGAATTTTTTTACATCAGGAATTCTGTAACTTTTCTGCACCAATCTGAACAAATAAGGAGACGAATTGAAAAAGAAAAACAGTGTCTATTTGCGAGTATTGTAGTTTGAAATTAGAAATTCAACAATTTTCCCGGATTTTTTATTTTATCATTTATATAGATTAACATCTTGGAACCTTAAAATTAAAGCTGTGGTTAGTTTCAAAATTATGTTTGACCAAACCTTTGTTTATGTCTGGTCTTTTTCCATCTCTTTCGAGCTCGTGAATTCGTTTATCAAAAATAAGGTTTGGCTACATATTCTTTAATACAATCCAGATATGGAATTTCATACATCCCTGCTCTGGATTTGATGTTGGTATTATATCAACTCGTCTGTACAACGAAATTCAGACGTTTCAATACAATATCACCTTCAGATTCGATACGTGAAAGTCAGAGTCGCGAATTTTTACCCAGTTTTGGTATTTTTTTTATTTTATAGATGAAATATGCTTCTGCATTTTTTTGCATAGAGCACTGAAATTCTATTGATTCAGAATGGTTTTAGCTATAAATTTTAACTTTATATATATATTTATATATATATTGACTGAGTGAGAAAGTGTTCAGAAGAGAGACAAGCTGCTTGATAGATGTATAGATAGGGTGATAGATTGACAGAGAGAGAAAGAGAGAGAGAGAGAAAAAAACATTTCTGAAAAATGAATATTTATTATCACCCATACATAATTACATCCCTGGCATTTTTTTTTTTTGATAAAATATTTTCTTCTAAACCAGATATGAGAATTTTATTATTTCTTGTACGATATAATGCAATCAGAAGGGAACTTGCAAGGTATTATAACCAAATTCTACTACCTTATAACTCTCTAAACACAAATAACACTATAATAATTCCGTAACCGAAAATAAAAGTTACCTATTAATGGACGGCTACATTGGCCCAGCGGTTAGAGTGTTCGCCAATGGCCCGGGAGACCTGGGTTCAATCCCAGGTCGAGTCATACCAAAGACTTTAAAAATGGAACTTGATACCACCTTGCTTAACACTCAGCATTATAAGGTACGGTTCAAGGGTAAAGTGGAGCAATCCAGGGAATGGAGTAGCGCCCTCCCCTACACCTTGGTGTAGTAGCTATCGAAAAGGGAGCCTTCGGGTCACCCTCGACTATGGTCGCTAACTTTACTTACTTTACATATTCTTATATTTGGTCTTCACGACTCAGTGACAATTTATTTAAAAAAATTTATCAGTCCAGTCTTGGTATTTTTTTATCAGTAGATTTTGGCAATATACAAGTTTGTGCAAAGGCAACGCTGTCCATACTCACGCAATCAAGCTTATAGCGATTTTTTCTGTCTTCCAAATTGGAAATATATATAAGAGTTTAAGGACGTGGAACGCATTAAAAGAATTACAACTTTGCCACTTCATACTTAAACAAAAGGGGTGCTTCAAACAAAGATTCTCTGGAATAAATGTTTAATGCTTAAGAGACTAATTTGGAGAAGATTAGTTCGGTTTTTTTTATTTGTTTTAACGGCGTATCAACCCTTGATGGTTATTTAATGCCAAATCATGTTTGTACATATATATATATATATATATATATATATATATATGTATGTGTGTGTGTGTGTGGTTTGCATGTGAATAGTTTGTTGATGGTATTATTTTTAAACGACACAGGACTCAATATTTTCAAGAATTACAATCAAACACAAATAATTCTATTTGCCCATAGTTAAATGGTTTTATGTGTTGCTATCAAACACAACTAATTCTGTTTTATATTTATATTTACCAACCCCTCCGCTCGGGCAGGATATGACACAAGGTCAATTTTTAAGCGAAGTTTAACAGGTTTGAATTCTGAGTTTTCCTTCTTCTAGACTAGTTGCCCTACTATTTCCCCATAGCTGGAGGGAGAATAATTGGATTCATACCTTTCCCAAGGGTATTAGTGCTATGTGAAATGCAATTAGTCTCGGCCAGGATTTGAACTCGTATCACCGTGTCCATTTCCTACAACGATAACCATTACACCACGGGCACCTCCCTTACTATTCTGTTTTATACTAATTATTTTTACTCGCCGTTAGATTCTTTCAAGAATAGTAAGTCGTTAAATACTCCTGTTTGACTCATTGATAGGATCGTTGAAGGAACTGCCACTCCAGTTCGGGGTATAACTAGGAGTTATAACCATAAAGGAGGTATGTAGAAGAATATGCCAACACCAACACGTGGGTCGAACACGGATCTCCAGCCAACAGATACAACTGTTGAAATGGATTGTGTTACTGGAGCTCGCGTGACTAGAAGTGGTGGATATATCGATGGGTCAGATAGAGGTCTAACGAAAGTAGAGAAGTATGCGATGTAAATGTGAAATACAGCATTGCGAGTTAGTATTGACTTAGCATTCCATATTCAGTTTTCGGCATTGTACGAGAAGGAAGAGATTATAAGTATCGGCCAAAATTTTTCCCCTCACCGAACATTACAAAAAAGGGTACTCCACATCGCCCAAAATTACAAGACTGGGGTCTTATCATTAGATGGTTTAGGGTCACGTACAGGACTACTCGTCAGTAGATATATAAACGGCATATTCTACAGCCCTAGCCAACTAGGCAGAGAATATCTTTTTCATTCAATGTTCATTGCTAATGAAGATATACGAAGATCATTAAATAAGTTTCCACACTTTTTTCCTGCGGGCACTTTTATTGATAGTACACACATGAAACTCTAGTCCCCTTCGAAGTAACCTCCTCCGGCTGCAATGCATTTGTACCGTTCCAACAACTTCTGAAAGACCCCATGGAAGTCCTCTTGTGTGAGCGTTCAATGACCCTCGTCACGGCCTCTTTCATCTCCTCAATTGTCTCATAACGACAGCCTCTGAGCTTAGGGAATAACCAAAAGTCACAGAGAGCAACGTCTGGAATCTAGGGAGGCTGAGGAACTGTCTTGATGCCCATCTTCGTCAAATAGTCTGTGACAAAGATGGGATTGTAGACTGGTACATTGTCCTGGTGGAAATGCCACTGACCCGATTTGAAGAGTGCTGGCCTCTTCCCTAGGAATCTCTTCCTGAACTCCCCTAAAACCTCAACATTGTAACCCTAACTCTAACCCTAACCCTTTGGCCTGTCAACTCTGGGGTATTGACTTCCTTACTCCTCCCACACCTCTCATCATCCCTCACAGACTCCCTGCCTTCCTTGAATCTCTTATGCCCCTCAAAAACAGATGCTCGATTAATGCAAGATTGTCCAAAAGCAGTCTGAAGCATTCCATACGTTTCTGTGGCATTTTTTCCAAGTTTAAAATAATTTTATTGCATATCGTTCTTCCTCACGTCCAGATTGTATTTTTGAAATTCACCAGTTGTGACAATCAGGATTTAGTAGGGTGTATTCCAATTGCTGCTGTAGGTGTCCTTTTGAACCTGAAATCATAAAAATTGGTCAGTCATCTCATAAGATGTATAGCAATAAGATACTGAATTTTCAAGAGTCTACGCCAATTTCAAATGCCTGTACCAAAAACGTCTGGAGACTTATAGAATACACCACGTAAGTTAGATTTTGCCTTAAGTTGTATTATATATTTATGATGATAAAAAATAAAAAACGGTGGAATCATATCTATTCATAATAAAAACATAACTCAAACACTTTATTCTCGAAAGGAGTCAAAGTTTCTGTGGCGTGAGTGAGAGAGACGGAAGGACGGAGACGAAAACAGACTGCCTTATTGACCCATAAATTCTTCTCTTGACCATACCACGCTGTGTTGTCATCAAGGCCCCCAATTAGCACTTCTTCTGCGTCTTGGCCGGGGATACTCAACCGGAGGCCCGCTGTGGGTGCTCTGTGGCACGCTGCCAAAGCGGGACACCCAGCTACTTGCTGGCACTCCCGTGACTGACTCAAGACTGAGACTCACACTGCTTCTATCATATGTGGGCATCTGTATATATTATTCCATAACACCCACACATTTCCGTTCAACCACGTGACAACTTCTGCTTATTTTTACAGGTGCTCGGTCAAGTGTCAATATGCAACAGTTACAACTCTGGACTCTCCAGTGAGCATTGAATCCCCAGTTGATTAATATATGAGACTAGCTTGCTAGTCAGCCACCACGAGGTGGTGTCTTGGTCTAAAAAAATGAAATGAACGGTTCGAAATTTTTTTAAGCAATAAAAGATCTTTTTATAGCTTGAATACAAATTCGGCTCAGATCAAGTTGAAGATGAACATTTTTATCCTGAGTTTATTTGCATTACAGCCTCGACCCAACCACTACCAATTCCTCTTTTTTCTGCAATTCGTGGACCATCGTATCGCGTCGGACTGACTGAGTGCCGAGAGGAATCTGGTTACCGAGGATCAGGGGGCGTCGACACTGGATTGCAAGTGAGCTTAGATATGACCAGTTATTCTCCGTGAAATCTATTTATACTACACTACTCATCAACAAACGCTTCATTCCCACCCAACTTTACCTTCACCCTACGGGCTTGATTTCCCTGTTCCCACCACCATTTTCTAGCGTTCGTAAAAGTAGTTCTCCCAAAAAACCGTACATCTGCCGCCACCTTCAGGATTGATATTCTTAACCTACACGCTCAGCGCGGATGACGTCATCGTCAAATTCGTCTTTTGATAGGAAGCTTGTTTAATTTTGTTGAAGCCTTGTCAAGTTTACTGCACGCCCCTCTCTCTCTCTCTCTCTCTCTCTCTATCTATCTATCTATCTATCTATCTCTCTCTGATTCTGTCTCTCTTTGGTTCTCTCTCTCCTCCTCCTCTTCCTCCTCCTCCTCCTCCTTTGCCTCTCTGAGTCTTTCGTGCTGATTTTTTCTTTCTTTTCTTTCTTCTTATCTCTTTATGCATTCTTCCTTCGCTGTCTCTTCTATTCTTTTTATACACTTCCACAAGCTCTTCCTCCTCCTCCATCTTTCTATCTGTCTTTCTTTATTAATGTCTGTTAGCCTGTCTTTCTCTCTCTCTCTCTCTCTCTCTCTCTCTCTCTCTCTCTCTCTCTCTCTCTCTCTCTCTCTCTCTCCCTTGTTTATTCCTTCTCTTTTCTTTGATCATCTCTTTATGCATCTTTATGCTCTGTTCCTTATTCTCCCCACTCATCTCAACTTTTTATCATCTCTCTCTCTCCCTCTCTCTCTCTCTCTCTCTCTCTCTCTTATCTTATCCTTATCTCCTTTTTTCTTCTTTTTTCCTTATCTCTTATGTATCTTTCCTTCTCTGCCTAATCTTTTCTCGCGCCATCTTCTCTTCCCTCTCTCTTTCCCTCCCTCCCTCTCTCTCTTCCCTCTCTCTTTCTCTCTCTCTCTCTCTCTTATACACACACACACACACATGTACACACTTTATTCTTCTCTCCTTTCCTTCCTCTCATCTTATGTATCATTTCTTCTCCCCCCTCTTCCAAGATTCTCATCTTTCTATAACTTTTTATTCCCCTTCTTTTTCTCTTATTTTTTCTTTCTTTTCTTTCTGTTTTGAAAGTTAGGCTCGAAGGTTAATAATTATGAACACAAACGATAAAAAAGAATTCAGATGATATTTAATTGCTAATTATCTTTAATTAAACCTGCAGCATCATAAATGTTATTTGCTACCCCGGTATAAGTGTCAGGACACACACACACACACACACACACACACGCACTTATATGTTTATATAGATGTATATATATATATATATATATATATATATAGAGAGAGAGAGAGAGAGAGAGAGAAAGAAAATGTATATGAGCACGTGGTTTACTTTATTGGCTATAATAATGGAGTTACTTACTCGGCTTTGATCGTTGTGACCTTTCTATGACTGAATGTGTCTCTACCAGCGTTCTTATATATGTGACAGCAAACTGCACTTGATCTGACCGTTACCTGGATATATAGGTAATACTTTGGTAATACTCAACAAGTGTTTGGGTATACCTAATTGAAACAAAACAAAAATATGTCAATTGAAAAAATGGAAAGTATCGTAAAACTCATTCTATTATTCTGTGCGCTGCGTCTAAAATTTGGAAGAAATATAAAAGAAATCATCATCATCATATCGCGCTGGTAGCACGGATATCCCTGACCCTCTCTCGCCACTCCTCCCTATCGTTCATCGCCCTAGGTAGGTCTTCAGGACAACAGCCTGTATCCTCACATAGCTGCTGAATGTACGTTCGAGCAGGTCGTCCTGCTTTTGCGCGGCCATGTGTGGGGATCCATAAGAGTACATCTCTTATGAGTTCATCTCTGCTTCTCCAGCAGTGTCCTGCATGTCTGGTTCGTCTAACTTGAATAGTTTTCGTGATAAGGGGCAGGTGGCCGTACAGTTGGTGTCTTGTGGGGTGCTGCTGCCAGGACTTGTTCAGGATTGCACGCAGCATTCTTGTGTAATTGCCATCCAGTTTCTTCTCCAGCCGTTTTGTTAGCGTCCATGTAGTGCATCCATATAGCAGTATCGATGTGACCGCTGCCTGGAAGAAGCTGCGTTTCATTTTATCGGTTAGGTCTGATTTCCATATAATCGATAGCCTATTGATAGCTGTCCATGCTTTCGTTAGCCTAATTTCGATGTCTTTTTCGGTTGATTCGACGCTGCTTCCTAGGTACGTGAATTTGTCTACTTGTTTAAGTGGGGTTCCTTCTAGAGTGGAGATGTCCCCCGTTTGGTTATAGTATGACACTTTCATTTAAGTGTCAAGGAGTTGGCTGGCGAAATTAATTAAAGGAAATTAATTAATTTTATTAAATCATGATAATAAGTATTTTATTAAAAATAAATTCATTTTTGGGTGTCCAAGTATTTTTTGAGAACCGTGTATAAAATAAATATCAAGTGATTAAGTACGAAAAAGTTTGAGATCCGATCAGGGCTTGTTGACCTATAAGTCTGTCACCAAAAAAATAAACATCCGCACAACTGCAAAAAGCTGTCAAGAGAGCCATCGGATTTCAAACTTTAAACAAAAAGATGTATTTTTAAAATAGCGGACAATTTGGGTTGGTGTCACCAAGTTTGGCACAAGGCCTTGAATCACTAAATCATTGGTCGGCTAACCACGGGACTGCTCCTTGTGGCCCCTCCCAATGACTGTGGCTGATTGGCCGATTGTCTAAACCAATCAGGGGCAAACCGGGGGGATTGTTACGATGATAGCCATTGGTCGGCAGTCCCCATTGGCTGACCAATCAGAAACTGATTATTCAGGATTCGGGCCCATAAATGGAGGACACCCAAAGCGAAAAATTGAGTTGGTTCAGGAATTCGCCGCTTAAAGAACCAAATCCGTTGCCATTGCATTCGCCATTGTGACACTGACTAGTTGCAATTAAAACTCCGCCAGTCAACTACTTTCACTCCCAGTTTGTGGTGTTTGACTAAAAATTATCTAAACAACTGTGTAAATAAACGTTTGTTACTGTTTATAACAAACGCCTTATTTTCGTCATTTTTTAAATTTGCTTGGCAACTTTTTCACCTCTCCAACACGAATTCCAACCTTCATCGACTGGACCTCAACCATCTTCTCTTTCCTCGGATCTGAAAGCAACGTGGGCGTGGAAAGAAACAGAGAAAGACCAGTCGACACATGTGGTAATCACGAAACCAGCGGCAAACTAGGTGTCGTGAAGCTATAGTACCACAATAGCACATATATTCCGTTTTGTGTGCATTAACATAGAGGCCTATGCTTGCTGTTGCTCGTTCCAAACTATGCAGAAGAGTTTCGTCTTGGTCAGGTGTATTTGCCAGTATCGCTATGTCATCGGCGTAGTCGGCATCGGTAATTGTTGTTGCGGGGTATCTTCTGCTTCTTTTCTTCGTCAGTTCGAAGCCATTCTTTTTGATTTTGTCAATCGATGTTCTAAGTACGTAGTCTAGACAAATGATAAAGAGATACGGGGCCAGCGTGTCCCCTTGTAGTACTCCTGCTACAATGTCAAAGTATTCTGTGTCTCCATCCGGTGATCGTACTTTTACTTTAGTGTTTCTATAGAGAATCGTTATTGCCGCTACGGTTTCTTTAGGTATGCCGTACGCTAGTAGGATTTGTTCCATCTTTCCTCTGTGAATGGAGTCGAAAGCCTTGGTAAAGTCGACAAATATTAATGTCGCTTGTAGGTTCTTTGCCCGTACACCTTCAAGGATTCTGCGGATGGTTAATATTTGTGAGGTCGTGGATCTATTTCTTCGTAAGCCATTTTGGTTTTTTCTAAGTATGATGTCGATTCTGGGTTCTATTCGGTTTCGTAGTAGGGCATTGTAGATATAAAAGAAATAATGTGGCTAGAATAAAGAAAACATATAAATAGACCACGAAATACATAAATGTTTTAAGAGAGAAAGTCAAAGCAATATAGCTTGAAAATAGAAAATGCTCAATGAAACAAATGTAAAAGAAAATATGTCGAAACAGAAGTGAATGTTTGTGTCAGAACCGTATGAATCAGCTGAATGAAATAGATTTTACAAAGAAAAAAGCAAAATGAAAACCAGCTCTAAAATACAAACACGGCGTGTGAATAATTGGATGAAAGTAATATTCAGTGATAAATCAAGAAACTGCATTTGTTGCATCGTCGGTAAATTGGAATTTGACAAATGGATTACTTTGTTAAAAGGACTGATGCCTTAGTAGCAAAAAGCTTAATGGATAAAGATGACATAGGCTTGCGGATATAGGAAATAAGTGACCAGCCGACAGATCAATTAACCCGTTGGTCTTGATACACTGAAATGAGAAATGAGATGATCTAGATATAAGACTACGGAAATAGCGGACAAAAGCCCCGAAACAAAAAGTGTCACCAGCCAGAAGGAAAATACTTTGGCGGCCTGACTGGATGTGAGTTGTCAACCTCGAGTAGATGTGTTTATAAAAGCTATTATGTTCAGATGTCAGAGAGAGTCCCAGCTGAATATGTATATATATATATATATAGTGAGACGCACACATGTATGAATATACATATATGTGAGAGGAAATAAAATGAAGCCGACAAAATATATGTAGAAAAAGATAAACGGACAATATAGATTTTAATAGAATGTTTTTGTATACGGCAAATTTGAGGTCGAAACACGTGTTGGCGAAAGCTTATAAATAGATAGATTGATGGTGAAGTTCATTATTTAACATCTATTTATCGATTGATTAGTTTTCGCCAACACGTGTTTCGACCTCAAATTTTCCGCATACAAAAACATTCTACATATATATATATATATATATATATATATATATATATATATATATATATCTGTAATATCGAAGAAAGAAAACTCAATGGATACATAATATGTCATTATATATCTATTTCGACGAGTTTGCCTCGTGAGATGGCTTATAAAAAGTGCAAAGAGAGATACACAAACACTTTATCCGGGGATAAAAAATTTTTAGATAAGAATGTTTAAATAAAATTCATGATCCAATGGATAAAATAATAAAAAAAAGTATTATAATAATTTTGATAAAAATAAGTTATATAAATCATATATATGTCTATATGTATACCTGCCTATTGGTCTAATGAGTAGAGTGTTCGCCAATGGTCCTAGAGACCGGGGTTCAATCCTAGGTCGAGTCATAACAAAATGGCAAAAAATGGTACATGATGCCGCATTGCTTAACACAAAGCATTATAAGGTACGGCTCAAGGGCAAAGTAGAGCTACTCAGGGAATGGAGTAGCGCCCTCCCCCAGACCTCAGTGTAGTAGCTATTGAAAAGGGAGACTTCGGGTCGCCCTCGTCTACGGTCTCCAACTTTACTTATATACGTATACACATATAAGGATCGTCCAAAGAATTCTATGCTTCCCCTAGAAAGAGGAGCCATTACTGAACATTTGTTTAGTAGCAACACACTTCAGTTTCTATTAAAAGTATGTGGGTGAGGACCATAGGAATGTGATAGTTCTTTATATTCGAGGTGCATACGATAAGTTTCCAGACTTTTTTCTTAGGGGCACTTTTATTGATAGTACACACAGGAAACTCTAGTCCCCTTCGAAGTAATCTCCTCCGGATGCAATGCACTTGTTGTACCGTTCAAAGTCCTCTTGTGTGAGCGTGTCAATGACCTTCGTCCCAGTCTCTTTCATCTCTTCAATTGTCTCATAACGACAGCCTCTGAGCTTAGGGAATAACCAAAAGTCACAGGAAGCAAGGTCTTGACTATAGGGAGGCTGAGGAACTGTCTTGATGCCCATCTTGGTCAAATAGTCTATGACAAGGATGGAGTTGAGGACTGGTATATTGTCCAGGTGGAAATGCCACTGACCCAATTTGAAGAGCGCTGGCCTCTTCCGATGGAATCTCTTCCTGAACTCCCCTAAAACCTCAACATTGTAACCCTAACCCTAACCCTTTGGCCAATCAACTCTGGTGTATTGACTTCCTTACTCCTGCCATACCTCTCATCGTTCCTCATAGACACCCTGCCATCCTTGAATCTCTTATGCCACTCAAAAACTGATGCTCGATTCATGCAAGATGGTCGAAAAGCGGTCTGAAGCATTCTATACATTTCTATGATACTTTTTCCAAGTTTAAAACAGAATTTTATTGCATATCGTTCTTCTAAAATGTCAGATTGCATTTTTGAAAATCACCAGCTGTGAAAATCAGGCTTTAGTAGGGTGTAGCTGTTGATTTGAAACTGAAATCATAAAAATTGGTCAGTCATCTCATAAGATGTATAGCAATAACATTGTGAATTTTCAAGAGTCTACGACAATTTCAAATGCCCATACGAAACCTGGAAACCTATCCTATGCACCTCAGATATATAAGAGAAGAGACTTGCCCCCGAAGTAGTTGTGAAATATTTACAAAAGCAAGTTCTGACACCCATGGAAATATATGAAGATATGGTGCAGATACTTGCTGAGGACTCCACTTCCTATGCAATTGGGAAGAAATGAGCAGCGAAAATTAAATGTGGCAGGGACAGCGTAAAAAAATAGCCCTAGATCAGTTCGTCCAAAAACATCAACCACTACTGAACAAAATGATGACATTCACCGCATGTTTTTGAATGTCAGAATTTTACTGTACTGCAATCAGATACTGAGTCCATAAGATTTAGTTCTAGTTCGGTCCATTCTGTTTTAACTGAAATCTTGAGGGATGAGAAAGCTGTCTGCAAGATTGGTCCCAAGAATGCTAATGCCATAGCACAAGCTGAAAAGGGTTGACATTTCAAGGACCCTTCTGATTCGCCTCCAGGCTAACCCTTAAATCTTCCACCAAAGATGAATAACTCAGGATAAAACTTTGGTTCAACTCTTCACAAAGCAAACTGCAGAAATACTTCTGTTCGCAATTCGCGGAGAAGTTATAGCGGATAGCATCTGTTAGCAAGGTGATAGTTTCTGTCATTTTTTATTATTATTCTGAAGACGTGATCATGATAGACTAGCTAGAAAGGGAAAAAAATCTATCAATGAACAGTACTATGAATTATAATAAGACAACAGACGGAAGCAATCAAGTCGAAGTACAGAGGGATGCTGAGGGTTGGTATGCTCTCGCTTAAACTGCTCAGATTGCAATTAGATGAAGCTGCCAACTGTGATCATGAATTGTTACCCCATCCACATTACTTAAAAATCTTAACTCCATCTGATTTCTACATTTTCTAAATTCAAATCCCACCAGCATGGTCACCATTTTGAAAACAATCATGAGATCACATTCGCAGTGGAGGAAATTATAAGGGACAAGAATGCTACTTTCTGTGATGAGATCGTTGTGTATTGATGTCAAAGGAGACTATTTTAAAAAATAGTGAAAACGGTCTTGTTTCTCTGACTCTTTCTTGACGAGGCTTAAAACTTTTCGATACTATTTACCAACCCCTCCGCTCGGGCAGGATATGACACAAGGTCAATTTTTAAGCAGAGTTTAACAGGTTTGAATTCAAAGTTTTCCTTCTCCTAGACTAGTTGCCTAACCAAGGTTGAAGAACCTATTCTGTCCAACTATTTACCCATAGCTGGAGGGAGAATAATTGGATTCATACCTTCCCCAAGGGTATTAGTGCTATGTGAAAATGCAATCAGTCAGGTCCAGGATTTGAACTCGTGTCGCCGTGTCCATTTCCTACGACGATAACGACTACACCACGGGCACCTCCAAAACTTAAAACTTTTCGATAGACGCTCACACATTGCACACGATTTTGTGTTGGTGTGTATGTCCAACCGTCGTTCAGTTAACCTAACCTGTTAGCTTGACCCGACTGAGTTCCTGGAACGTACACCGGTAAAATATGAAAAATTACACGGAGAATGGCTGATTAAAGAAATACATTTTATATCAGAGTGAAATGTCAAAGTTTTTATCGTCGGTTCGTCTTTGGCTCATTAAATCAAACTTGGATACCAATTATAGAAAAGAGATAATACATGAAAATTGCTCCTAAATTAATGCTTCTTATTCATAACGGAGAAAGATAGAGAAAACACAATAACACTGGATAAAGAAAGTTTTCAGCTAGAAAGTCATATAGACATCACAGACTTAACTGTTTTAAGTATACAGTAAAACTAATATTAAGTGGTGTGACCTTGTTATATGTGGTGGGGGACTGTAAGAGAAATTTGAAATAGAACTGTTGATATTTTTTTAAATTGATTTAGCATTAAATAACCTACTATCGTTGATGTGCCATAAAACCAAACAAAACATCAAACGTTCCTTTTTCTTATTATATATTCAATTAATCTTTCATTCATGTTTATATTTTCTCTCTTTGTTCCTTTTCTTCTTTTTCTTCTTTTTTTTTCCTCGTCTCATCTTTGCAAAGATTATATGACCTTCATCTATATGTGTCTTTCTTTCTTTCTTTCTTTCTTTCTTTCTCTACGGTCATTTCCTTTCCAAACAACCTTCCTTTCTTTGTCCCATTTTTTTTTTCATCTCTTGCAACTGTCCTCACTTCAATTTCATTTTGTTCGATTTTGTCTTTTTTATTGCCTTTACTTTTCTTTCTTTAATTATTTTTTATCTTCTTCTTCTTCTTCTTCTTCTTCTTCTTCTTCTTCTTCTTCTTTGCAACGATTATATGACCTTCATCTATTAGTTTCTTTCTTTCTTTCTTTCTTTCTTATCCGTTTCTCTTCTTCCCGTCCTTTCTTTCCTCTACGGTCATTATTTCCTTTCTAAACAGCCTTCCTTTCTTTACCCCGTTTTTTATTTTCTTCTCTTGCAACTATCTTCTCTTCAATTTTGTTTTGTTCGATTTTTTCTTTTACGTCCCTTCGATTTTGTCTCTTTTACTGTCTCTACTTTTATTTATTTATTGTTTATCTTCTTCTTCTTCTTCTTCTTCTTCTTCTTCTTCTTCTTCTTTCTTTCTTTCTTTCTTTCTTTCTTTTTTTCCTCATTTCTTCTTTGCAGCGATTATATGACCTTCATCTGTTTCTTTCTTTCTTTCTTTCTTTCTTTCTTTCTTTCTTTCTTTCTTTCCTCTCCAGTCGTCATTTCCTTTCCAAACAGCCTTCCTTTCTTTATCCCGTTTTTTCATCTTCTCTTGCAATTTTCTTCTCTTCAATTTTGTTTTATGTTCTTTTACGTCCCTTCGATTTTGTCTCTCTTACTCTATCTACTTTTCTTTCTTTCTTTCTTTCTTTATTTATTTCTTCTTCATCTTCTTCTTCTTCTAGGTCTTTCTTTATCATCTTCTTTTACTTTCGAACCAACCTTCTTTTTTTTCTTTATTTTTATATTATTTTTCCCTTACATTTCTTTTTCTTTTGCATCTTCAGTTTACTTTTGTTAGATTCTTTCTCTTACCTTCCTTTCTTTTTTTGTTTCTCGCACAACTTTTCTTCTTTCTTTCTTTCATTTTTTTGTTTTATTTTTTCTTCTCTCTCTCTCTCTCTCTCTCTTTCTCTCTCTCTCTCTCTCTCTCTCTATATATATATGTGTGTGTGTGTGTGTGTGTTCCTTTTGTCATTTCTCTCATTATTTCTAGCTTTTCCTATTCTCTTCTTCGTCAACGACTTTCGTTCACTTCCTTATTCATCTTCTTTTCTTTTTCTACCAATCTTCCTTTCTTTCTCTCGTTTCTTTTTTTTTTCTTCTTTCTTCTTCTCTTGTTTTGTTTTTTTTTTTTCGCTACCCTTTCATATTTTTATTTTCTTTTTTCTATTCTCTTTCCTTTCTATTTTTCTCTCTTTCTGCTTCTACGTTCATTCTGTAATTTTCTTTCTTTCTTTTTTCTTTCATTCTTTCTTTCTATTCCCATGTTCTCTTCTCTCTATATCCATCGTATTCCTTTTTTTTCTCTCCTTTTTCCCGACCTGCCTTCCTTCCTTTCTCTGCTTTCTTTCTCTCCATCTGCTTTTTCTTCCCCCCTCTCTCTCTCTCTTTCTCACCTTTTTCTTTCCTCTTATATTTTTTACCGTTTCTCTTCTCTTTAGCACTCCTTCTCAGCCTCTACTTTTCTTTGCTTCAGTCTCTCTCCCCCTCTCTCTCTCTCTCTCTTTCCATTCTTTTTCTCTTTTTATTTTATTTCACCCCCTACCTCCTTCTTCTTCCCTTTGCCTTTCTCCCCTCCTACCTTCCATCAGATTTCATCAATCATAATGTCTCAAACAAAGGAGTGTGCAAGAGGCCAGTAGAGGGTGAAGAGAAGGAGAAGGGGTGATTGATTGGGATGAAGACACATCGATACTTGCCAACAACCATTCCAGAATCCTAAAAGGAAAAAAAATGAGAAAACAAGAGAAAAAATATCCGACTGGACACATTTTTGCCAAAGGGAATTCAGATGCCGTACGAAGACTACATCAATTGATGGGTCCTGTAAGCTGGAGGCAGAGGAAGACGAATACTAGCAAAAAAAAAAAATGACTATATTATTTGCATATGAAGATGTGAACTATCTTTTTCTTCTTTTTTATTGTTTTTCAATTGCTCTATTTTTATTGATTTTTGTTGTTTTTTTTTATTTGTTTTCCTTTGCTTTGTTTTACGTTTTTTTAATCTTTTTTTTTTTTTCGACAGACTATTTGATTGACAGTCGAGAGGTCAGAGGTTTTAATGCAGGTATTGTACACACAAAATAAAGTTTGTCCATACATCTTACTTCATTTGTATCACACATTTTCTTCATATATATATATATATATATATATATACAATAGCGTAGACACAGAGTCCAGAGTACTCGGTAGCTGTTAGTTTCTCGCCTATGCGTTCATCCGGCCTGATAAATACATCCTAACATAAATATATACGCTTTATCAATGATATTAAGAACTCTTTATTTATAAATATAACTAACTCATTAATATATAGATATATATATATATTAGTAAAAAGTAAAGTTGGCGACCGTAATCGAGGGTGACCCAAAGGTTTTCTTTTCAATAGCTACTCACCAAGGTGGAGGAGAGGCCGCTACTCAATTCCCTGGATTGCTTCATTTACGCTTGATTCGTACCTGATAATTCTGAGTGTAAAACAAGGATGTATCAAATACCATATTTTGAGTCTTTGGTAACACTCGATCTGGGATTGAAACCTGGTCTCCCGGGACGTTGGCGAACTTTCTACTCACTAGGCCTATATCAGAGAAGAATAAAGAATTTTTTTTTGCTCTATAAAGAACACCTCAAAGTATTGTGACAGAGCAGAAGGTACCCCGCAAAAACAATTACCGACGCCGACTACACCGATGATATAGCGATACTGGCAAATACACCCAACCAAGCAGAAACACTGCTGCATAGTTTGGAACGAGCCGCCGCTGGCATTGGCCTCCATGTCAACGCACACAAAACGGAATACATGTGCTATAATCAAACAGGCGACATTTCCACACTAGACGGAACCTCTCTGAAACTGGTAGACAAGATTACCTACCCAGGAAGCAGAGTCTCATCAACCGAAAAAGACATCGATACACGGCTAACGAAGGCATGGACAGCTATCGATAGGCTATCGATCATATGGAAATCAGACCGGACCGATAAAATGAAACGCAGTTTCTTCCACGCAGCGGTCGTATCGATACTGCTGTATGGATGCACTACATGGACGCTAACAAAACGACTGGAGAAGAAGCTAGACGGCAATTACTCAAGAATGTTGTGAGCAATATTAAACAAGCCCAGGCGGCAACACCCCACAAGGCACCAACTATACGGCCACCTAACTCCCATCACGAAAACTATCCAAGTCAGACCAACAGACATGCTGGACTCAGCTGGAGAAGCAGGGACGAGGTCATAAGTGATGTACTCCTATGGACCCCCACATATGGCCGGGCAAAAGCAGGACGACCAGCTCAAACATACATACAGCGGCTCTGTGAGGATACGGGATGTAGCCCTGAAGACCTGCCAGAGGTGATGAACGATAGGGAGAAGTGGCGACAGAGGGTCAGGGATATCCTTGCTTGTGGCACATGATGATGATGATGATGATGATGACGGACTCTTTAAGTCCGTTACTTAAAGTTTCCCCTAGTTTACACAATTTTCCGACAGAAATGCGAGAAAATTGGATTATCAAGAGTTTATATAGCCTGTAGTATAGTCATGTGATAAGCTCTCAGTACACGTAACAATCGTACAAAATAGGTTTATTCATTTAATTTTGGGCACTATAAATAAATCATTGGAATCATCTGTTATCTTAGTAATAAGTCTTATGTAAAGTTAGGCGGGTTTCGATCCCAGCTTCAAGCGTCGTATGTGTCGAGCCACACTGAAGAGTTGTGATAAAACGAAACAGTCTGTCTGTGGATGACAATATATACATTCCCTTTATGGGGAATGAGCACTCTAGCAAAGGAATTTACGGCTGCCACTCGCATAATCCAAAGCACTTCGAACGAATTGAGCACTCTGGTATCCGGTAAGGTATAAATGTAAATAAACGAAGCTACTTCTTAATATCTTATAATTCCCGAGCTGGCGTTGTTCGCTTGATGGCTGAGCGGTAAGATACTAAGTCTAACGTAAAGTTGGGCGAGTTTCGATCCCAGCTTCAAGCGTCCTACGTGTCTAGTCACCCAGAAGAGTTGTGATTCAACGAAACAGTCTGTCTGTGGATGACAATGTACGAGTATATATATATATATATACACACACATGGGAAAATGAAAGTAAATCCGACGGTTTAAAAATGTACAAATTTGAAAAATTATCGTATACGGACGTCGATTTTATAAATAGCTGAATTATTTACCAACGTTAAATATTTTTTCTTTTGTTTGCTCTTTTTTTACATAAACCTTCATCAGGGCGTTTATGTGATATTGTATCTTCTGAATTTTATTTAGATAAATCTCAGAAGATACAGTATCACATATTTAAGCACCCTAATGAAGGTTTAACGAAAAAATACTGAAATGTTAAACGAGGGCAAAAAATGAAATCATCCCCTGAATGCCTTGTCTTATCACATTTGCACATTGGCCTAATGAGTAGAGGGTTCATCAATGGTGTGGGAGATCGGGTTCAATCCCCGGTCGAGTCATACCAAAGACTCAAAAAATGGTAATTGATGCTGTCTTAACACTCAGCACTTTAAGCCAAGGATCATGGGTAAAGGAGAGTAATCCTGGAAATGGAGTAGCACTCTCCCTTACACCTTGGTGCAGTAGCTATTGAAAAGGGAACCTTCAGATCACTCTCGACTAAGATCACCTACTAAATTACTTACATTTTCATATTTGCAAATTTTTAATATGCGTACATTTGTATATATATATATATATATATATAGGCTGGGTATTTTGATGAATTATCGTCGAACTCTTCTATATATATATATATATATATATATTAAAAAGTATTGCTCTGTAAAATTAATTACATTGAGCTCTCTACCAGGAAAATTTAAATGTTCAGCTCTTGAATGATTTTCTTGTCCTGAAGGAATTACTCCCAACTCTGGTTTAACTGGACCAAATAATACTATATATATATATATATATATATATATATATATATATATATATATATATATATATATATATATATATATATATATATATATTTATATATATATATATATATATATATATATATATATTCGAAGCCGCCGCTATCTCATTCTTTAATTCCCTAAATACTCGTCCTGGCTTTTATAATATTTCTCCTTACTTGAGCAAACACATTTTAGATAGCTATAACATATTCCATCCTTAGTAAATATTTTCCGTATATCTCATAATTTCCATGCTTTCTATTCTTCTTTTTGTTCTTTCTTTCTCTTCTTCCTTCTGACTCGAAATCTTTCTCGTTAAACAATGTACATAAATTCTATACAATATTCCTAATAAGTCAAATGACGTAATTTAAACATCAAACGCTGATTCGCCAGTTAAACGGCCAACTTTTTCTTACTATACATATTTTCCTCTAGGTTTTTGTATTTCACATTTCTAAACATCCATCGTTAACTTAAAATTATTAATATCTCCCCTCATGGTCCTGATGATGGTTCGAAACGCTATAGTGTCGACCTGTTAATAAATCATTCCTTCCACGTGGATCGTTCTTATCAGTTTTTCTACATATACGTATATTTAAAGTTTACAATAAGAAGAGTTCGACGATAATTCCTCAAAGTAAGAATACAGCCCAGAAAGCAATCAAATTATGTATACTAAGTTTAATGAGGTGTGCGTGTTTGAACCGGTTATATTCTATCTATTCAAATCTTTTTCTATTACAGTCTTTTCCTTTTCTAGTTAAATTGACCTGTCTCTTCCCCCCTGTTATCTATCTCTCCAAATCTATCTATCTATCCATATTTACCAACCCCTCCGCTCGGGCAGGATATGACACAAGGTCAATTTTTAAGCGAAGTTTAACAGGTTTGAATTCAGAGTTTTCCTTCTCCTAGGCTAGTTGCCTAACCAAAGCTGAAGAGCCAGTCTGCCCTACTATTTACCCATAGCTGGAGGAAGAAAAATTTGGATTGATACCTTTCCCAATGGTATGAGTGCTATGTGAAATGCAATCAGTCTCGTCCAAGATTTGAACTCGTGTCGCCGGGTTCATTTCCGACGACGATAACCATTACACCACAGGCACCTCCACAATCTATCTATCCATCTATCTATGAATTAGTGCGTTGAAACCATTCCGATCTATCTTTTTATCTCTTTTAAAGTGTCTACAGTCACCATCAAGTCTTTCTTATTGTACGGATTCTCTTGGCTTTCTCACACCATCCGTCCCTATTTGCCATCCCTCTTAGCTGATCCTCTAGACTGCATCCAGTGTCAGCACAAAGCTGATGAACGTAAGTCTATGCTGGGGGGGGGCTTACCCTGGTGAGTCCATCTATAGGAGTCCACAGGGAGAACGTCGGTTTTAAGTTCGTCTCTACTTCTTTAACATGCCTTGTTCGTCTTACTTTGATCATTTGTGATATGGGAGCTCGGTGACCATAAAACAGCTACTTTTTTCGGGGTGCTGCTTCCAGGATTTATTCAAAACAGCACGCATTATTCTTGTTATGTTCATCTATATTTTTCTCATAACGTTTCCTTAATTTCCCGGTGGTGTAGCCATACGGTAGTACTGACATAATTACACCTTGGAAGAATTCGATTTTACCTCATATGAAGGATAAGATTTCCATTTAGTCTATAAATTATCAATAATAGTCCATTTCTGTCCAATACGTATGTTGACATCGCTTTCAGTAGATGAGATATTTCACTTATTTCAGAGGCTTGCTAGTAAAACACATTAATTCTGTTTTATCTGAGTTAACGTAGATGTCAGTGGCCCTTGCTGCCAGCTGCTGGCCATGCAACAAAGATTCGACTTGAGCAGGTATATTTCATTCGATCTATTGACGTTCTTAGTACATAATCTAGTCAGATTTTAAATAGATATAGTGCTGATATACCCTCTGGTCAAACACCAGCGACAATTTTAAAGAAATCAGTGTCACCATCCAGAGATCTATTGCTTCCATGGTTTTGTTGAAAATCATTTGAGTAGTTTGTCTCTTTGGGGAGATCATAGGCTAGAAGTATTTGCCCCGTCTTTCCTCTGCGTGTAGAATCAAATCCCTTCTATAAACAAAAGTGCTGCCTCGAGATGTTTTGCACGAACTCCTTCAATTTTTCGACGAATAGTAAGAATCTGAGAAGTTGTAGATCAATTTCACTGAAGACTTTTCTAATTTTCTTTTTAAATCTTCTCAACTTCCAGTCAGATACGATTAAGAAACCGTTCATTCGCTGTCGATATTTTCCGAGATATCTCAATGATTACCAGCCTAAAATTAACTAAATAAAAAAATGTAGAGAAGCCCAATTTTGAAAAAAAAAAAGATTAAGATAATACTACCCCTTGAACTTGGTGAATAATAAAATTAAACATTTATTTGAATTATTAATTAATTTTTAGTAGTTTTGGAAGGTATGTGCGATTTCTGAATGTACCTGGATCCACCTTCTTTACCCCACGCACAGTATAAACAAAGCAGTAACGAGTTTAGGGAAACGATAAAAGCATAAAATCTGCTTTAGATACGAATAAGTAACGTAAACTTTACTCTACATCTTTTGTTTTCTTTATAATGTCCATATTTGTTATATATAAAAACGACTCATAAAAGTTGCTATTTTCTATGCTGTGCTATGCTTAGATAAAGGCCTCAGATTGCTTACAGTACAAGCGTTTGCTAAAGTGGTTACCCATCCAAATGTCAAAAGGACTCATTGCTGTTTAACTTCGATGAATTGATATATAAAGTTCTTAATTGTCTGTTTATCCCAATTTTAATAATTCGCTTTTTAGGAAGAAGTTTTACGTTAACTGAAGCGGTACTGGATATATGGTAATGTCGATTGGATGGAAGGGTTGTGCTCTTGTATGATTTACGGTCAAGATAACAAGTCAACATCTTTGCTTAGTTTTTCTGGGGTATGCATTCTTCGAATACTTTTCTGGGGTCTGCATTCTTTGAATGTTTTTCTGGGGTCTGCATTCTTCGAATGTTTTTCTGATGTTTGCATTCTTCGAATATTTTTCTGGGATATGCATTCTTCAAATGTTTTTCTGTGATCTGCATTCTTCGAATACTTTTCTGGGGTCTGCATTCTTCGAATGTTTTTCTGATGTTTGCATTCTTCGAATATTTTTCTGGGGTCTGCATTCTTTGAATGTTTTTCTGGGGTATGCATTCTTTGAATGTTTTTCTGATGTTTGCATTCTTCGAATATTTTTCTGGGGTATGCATTCTTTGAATGTTTTTCTGGGGTATGCATTCTTTGAATGTTTTTCTGATGTTTGCATTCTTCGAATATTTTTCTGGGGTATGCATTCTTCAAATGTTTTTCTGATGTTTGCATTCTTCGAATATTTTTCTGGGGTCTGCATTCTTTGAATGTCTTTCTGGGGTATGCATTCTTTGAATGTTTTTCTGATGCTTGCATTCTTCGAATATTTTTCTGGGGTCTGCATTCTTTGAATGTTTTTCTGGGGTCTGCATCCTTCGAATGTTTTTCTGGGGTATGCATTCTTTGAATGTTTTTCTGATGTTTGCATTCTTCGAATATTTTTCTGGGGTATGCATCCTTCGAATGTTTTTCTGGGGTCTGCATTCTTTGAATGTTTTTCTGGGGTCTGCATTCTTTGAATGTTTTTCTGGGGTCTGCATCCTTCGAATGTTTTTCTGGGGTATGCATTCTTTGAATGTTTTTCTGATGTTTGCATTCTTCGAATATTTTTCTGGGGTATGCATCCTTCGAATGTTTTTCTGGGGTCTGCATTCTTTGAATGTTTTTCTGATGTTTGCATTCTTCGAATATTTTTCTGGGGTATGCATTCTTTGAATGTTTTTCTGGGGTATGCATTCTTTGAATGTTTTTCTGATGTTTGCATTCTTCGAATATTTTTCTGGGGTCTGCATTCTTCAAATGTTTTTCTGATGTTTGCATTCTTCGAATATTTTTCTGGGGTCTGCATTCTTTGAATGTTTTTCTGGGATCTGCATTCTTCGAATGTTTTTCTGATGTTTGCATTCTTCGAATATTTTTCTGGGATATGCATTCTTCAAATGTTTTTCTGGGATCTGCATTCTTCGAATACTTTTCTGGGGTCTGCATTCTTCGAATGTTTTTCTGATGTTTGCATTCTTCGAATATTTTTCTGGGGTATGCATTCTTTGAATGTTTTTCTGGGGTATGCATTCTTTGAATGTTTTTCTGGGGTATGCATTCTTCGAATATTTTTCTGGGGTATGCATTCTTCAAATGTTTTTCTGGGGTCTGCATTCTTTGAATGTTTTTCTGATGTTTGCATTCTCCGAATATTTTTCTGGGGTCTGCATTCTTCGAATATTTTTCTGGGATCTGCATTCTTCGAATGTTTTTCTGATGTTTGCATTCTTCGAATATTTTTCTGGGGTCTGCATTCTTCGAATGTTTTTCTGATGTTTGCATTCTTCGAATGTTTTTCTGGGGTCTGCATTCTTCGAATGTTTTTCTGGGGTATGCATTCTTTGAATATTTTTATTTGGTATTTATTCTTTAATTGTTTTGGTGGAGCACGCACTCTTCGAATGTTTTTGTGGGATATGCGATTTTTGAATGTTTTTCTGAGTTATGCATTCTTAAAATGTTTTTCTGAGTTATGCATTCTTAAAATGTTTTTCTGAGTTATGCATTCTTCGAATGTTTTTCTGAGGTATGCATTCTTCGAATGTTTTGTGAGCTGTGTAGTGATTACACTACATTTGTAGATTTACAGATTCCCCCCCACCCTCTACCGAAAAAAATTTTCTAAATTGATAAAAAAAATCGTTTCGTAAAATCAGAAAACATAACTTCCGATTGATATATCAGTTTCAACAGATTCTCTGATCTTCAGTTACCCAAGTGACTTTTTTAGCCCAGTCAGCTTTTGCTTTAGAATACGTGGTGTATTCAATAAGTTTCCACACTTTTTTGTTCAGGTATTTAGAATAGTCGTAGACTCTTAAAAATTCCCTATGTTATTGCTATACATCTTATGAGATGACTGACTAGTTTTTTATGATTTCAGGTTACAATGAACAGCTACTGCAGCAATTGGAATACACCCTACTAAAGCCTGATTGTCACAGCTGGTGAATTTCAAAAATATAATCTGACACTTTAGAAGAACGATATGCAATGAAATTGTGTTTTAAACTTGGAAAAGATGTCACAGAAACGTATGGAATGCTTCAGATTGCTTTTCGACCATCTTGCATGAATCGGGCATCAGTTTTTGAGTGTCATAAGAGATTCAAGGAAGGCAGGGAGTCTGTGAGGGATGATGAGAGGTATGGAAGGAGTAAGGAAGTCAGAACACTAGAGTTGATTGGCCAAAGGGTTAGGGTTAGTGTTACTATATTGAGGTTTTAAGGGAGTCCAGGAAGAGATTCCATCGGATGAGGCCAGCACTCTTCAAATCGGGTCAGTAGCATATCCAACTGGACAATGCACCAGTCGACAACTCCATTCTTGTCTCAGACTATTTGACGAAGATGGGCATCAAGACAGTTCCTCAGCCTGTCTATAGTCCAGACCTTGCTCTCTGTGACTTTTGGTTATTCCCTACACTCAGAGGTTGCCGTTATGAGAGAATTGAGGAGATGAAAGAGGCTGTGACGTAGGTCATTGACACGCTCACACAAGAGGACTTCCATGGAGCCTTCCAGAAGTTGTTGGAACGGTACAACAAGTGCATTGCAGCCGGAGGAGCTTACTTCGAAGGGGACTAGAGTTTCATATGTGTACGATCAATCAAAGTGCCCCTACGAAAAAAGTCTGGAAACTTATCATATGCACCTCGTACACCGACTGCATCTCCGCTAAGGAGTAAGACCAAGCTACGAGTGTCCAGGATAAGAGACAAAAGATTCTTATGGTGATGTATCAGTAATACTGGAGCTTTGGGGAATGTGGAGTACCTCTTTATTGCCATTGCTCCCGGGTCCACTCTGATCCAAAGTGATAGCACCTAAAAGAGTCCTGTCTATTGTTCAAATTGAACTGTTTGACATTTAAACTCTGTGCAAACAATTGACTTATGCTAAATTGAATTGTTTAAAATAGAACTGTTTGATCATTTAATTGAATGTGAACAAATGACTGATATTTAATTGAATTCTCATGTATGCATAACAATTCTTGAATCATGTGCAAACGAATAACTACCGTTAATTAGAATAGTTTGTGTAAAATAGCAATACTTGTAACCACTTCACAGTGTGCAAACAAATGATTATAATTGAATAGAATTATAAGTGTTAGATAGCAAAAATTAAAACCATTTAACTGTGTGCTAATAAAATTAGCTCATGCTCGTTTTAAAATGTTATCAGCAAAATTTGTTTACAAATCAAATATTTTATATATATATATATATATATATATATATATATATATATAAACAGGATTTAGCATTAGATAACCTACAATGGTTGATATGCCATTCAACCAAACCAAAACAAGTGACTTTTTCAGGCCTTTGAGAACCGTTCATGGCGCACAACATTCTTCACATTCATCTTCTACAGATTGTTCTGCTCTCTTGTAAGATTCAAGCAGTTGCTTTTATTCATAAAAGCCATCTTATAACTTATAACTTATAACTTGTATGTAATATGAGCTAGTACTGCTATTTAAGGTTCATTAAGCTTTAAGTATGTGAAGGTGCCTTTGGTGTAATGGTTATCGTCGTAGGAAATGGACACGGCGACTCGAGTTCAAATCCTGGATGAGATTGATTGCATTTCACATAGCACTAATACCCTTGGGAAAGGTATGAATCCAATTATTCTCCCTCCAGCTATGGGTAAATAGTAGGACAGACTGGGTTCTTCAGCCTTGGTGAGGCAACTAGTCTAAGAAAAGGAAAACTCTGAATTCAAACCTGTTAAACTCCGCTTAAAAATTGACCTTGTGTCATATCCTGTCCGAGCGGAGGGGTTGGTAAATAGGATTAAGCTTCAAGTATATCGACAATGGTAAGTAAAGTTGGCGACCTAAGTCGAAGGTGACCCGAAAGCTCCTTTTTCAATAGCTACTACACCAATGTGTATGTGGAAGGCGCTACTCCTTCCCTAGATTGATCCACTTTACCCTTGATGCTTACCTTATAATGCTGAGTGTTAAGCAAGGTGGCATCAAGTGTTATTTTTTGACTCTTTGGTATGACTTGACCAAGGATTGAACCCCTTTCTGCCGGACCATTGACGAACACTCTACTCATTAAATCAATGGCCCGGTTAAATCAATATGAACAATAGAAAACCATAATGTACGAATTTACCCAATCCCTTCACCATGAGCAGGATGTGACACAAGGTCAATGGATTAAGAGGCTTACAGCTGGTTAGAATTAAAAGCTTTACTTCTCTTAGACTGGTTGCTATACCGCAACTAGAGAACTCAGTTTGCCGCACTATTTACTCATAGATGGAAGGAACAGTTGGATTCATGCCTTTCCTAAGTTTATTAGGGCGAAGTGAAACGCAAACAGCTTTGTCAAGGTTTGAACTCAAGTCATTGCGTCCATTTCCCACGACAGTTAAAGATATCATTACAGATGGATAATTTTTCAAGTTGTTCCCCGAGTAAAATAGGGCTTAACCGGTCATTTTTTTTTTTTTGGCTTTTTTTTTTTTTTGTTATTGTTGTTGCCAGTGAGGTGCATTTTATCTTTAACCCCCTGTAATATTTAATCTTGCGTTCAGGATAAGAATTGTCACATTCAACCAATTAAAAATGATTTCTAGTTTGTTCTTGTACTTAAACATTTAATCCAGCCGCCTCGTTACGTTTCCTCGCGAGACTAAAAACAATGGAAGCAAATTCGCCTTTAATTGATTCAGAAATTTCGCTTGGCAAATTGAATTTTAAAACCAAAACAAATTTGTATGATTTTTTAGAATTCAAGAAAGTAAAGTAAAAAGGATTTTTCTTTAATTTGTCAGCAGGGTTTTGAAAACGCTAACTGAATTCTCAGCAGCGGATTAACCCCACTACTCACACATTATGGGTCAAATAGAAGTATTCAAAATTTATTGGTATTAGATATGAATTGTTACTTGAATCTTTAATTGTTTACTTGGGATTGTGTTTGTTAATATTACTTTGCTACTTGTGAGATTTTCCCACTAGTTTTAACTGGAGGTTTTTCACTGGAGTCTAAGTAACAGTTAGTCTCCTCAGGTCTTCAGGACTCTTCTAAGTATCGTTGCTGATCTTAACAGTGCCGTAGTCTGAATGGTCTATATTCTCCTTTCGATGTCAAATTCCCCTACTGACTTTTCCAGGGTTTTGAGGACCGTTCAAAGGCACACAACATAATTGGTATCACCGTCACATTCATCTTCCACAGAATTTTCTGCACTCTAGTAAGTTCCAATCATTTATTTATTATTATTATTATTATTATTATTATTATTATTTACTCATTAGAGTTTTTCACATCAGCGTTAGATGATGGTCTTTCACTAGAGTTTGAGGACTCTTCTCAGTATTCTGGATGTTCTCAATAATGTAGTATTTTTGATGGTCTCCACTCATCCGCCAACTTCCAAATCCTCCAGTCCCTTTAGTAATCCTTTAGTTACTGTACCAAACGCACCAATTACAATTGGTATGATTGTCACCTGCATATTCCATAGTTTTTTCAATTCCCTGCAAGGTCAAGGTACTTATCCTTTTTTTTATATTCTTTCAGTTTTATTCTGTGGTCAACCGAGACAGCAAAGTCGACAATTTTGCAAGTTCTCTTTTTTTTTTCCTTGATTATTATAAAGTCTGGTCTTCTGGCCGAGATTAGGTGATCCGTGTGTATGTCAAAGTCCCATAGGAGTTTATGTGTGTTATTATCTAGGACAGGTGCAAGGTTGTGCATATACCATTTGTTCGTATGGTGAAATTTAAATTTCTTGCGCATCTCCCAGTGGATCACCTTGCCGACCCAGTCGTGTCTAGTCTTATATTCTTTCTGCGCTAATTTGCTGCGTTCGCTTATTATGTGATTGATGGTTTCATCTCTGTCACGGCATAGCCTACATTTGCTATTTTGTTGCGTCTTATCTATTCTCGCTTTGATACGATTGATTCTTACTGCGTTGTTTTGTGCTGTTATTAGGAGATATTCTGTTTCTCTCTTAAAGTTTCCTTTTCTTATACATGTTCAGGTTTTGTCGTGTGAGATGTTATTTATTAGTCGTTTAAACCGCCCATAGAGTTGTTTTCCTTCCCATTTTTGTTTCCTAGTTATTGTCATTCTGTTGTTCATAGCGTTTTCAGTATCGTTTCTGGTGGCTGTAATGAGTCCTCCTTCGTGTTTTTGTATATAGTCTTTGAGTCGTTGTATGGATGCGTCAACGCTGTCTTCAATGCTGGCAAGTCCTCTTCCTCTCTCTTTTCTTGATTATTATTATTATTATTATTATTATTATTATTATTATTATTATTATTATTATTATTATTATCTGATTAATCTGAATGGAAGCAAGTCTCCTCGGATCTCCAGGACTATTTTTATATTTATTATTCAATTTTCATCGGTATTTTCAGTTTTTTATTATCCTGAACCAAATCTTTAGCGGAGACCTAAGGTGAGGGAAGCAAGTGATTATATGTTTTCCGAGTAGTTGTTTTTTACTGCCTCTTTTAGGTGAAGTTTTTCAATCACTATGATAGCACTCTAATAAGGAGATGACCTTTTCCGCTAAGTGCAATATTTTGTATTTCATATAGGCTTTGACTGCCGGGTATCTTGTTCAGGTGTTTATCTGTTCCAATCTTGATCATACCCAGTGCTCCCACTATTATAGGCACCGTGGTAGTTTATGGTTCCATTTTTTTTTTCAAATATTTATTTCCAGGTGTTTGAATTTACTTATTTTATAATTTTATTTGACTGTTATGTTTTTCTTTTATAGACTTTAACCACTGTATCTTATCTGTTGCTCGTTATTTTCCTATGTGTTTAAATGGCAAAGTCCCAGAGAATTACAGCTCATTTGGATTCTGTTATTTGTTCAGACTGAAGTTTATTGTATTTTTCACAATCCAATATTCCATATTATTATTATTATCATTATTATTATTATTATTATTATTATTATTATTATTATTATTATTATACTCTTTGGACAGTTTTTCACACAAACGCTAACAGGTGGTTTCCCTCTGGAGTTTGTGTAACAGCAAGTCTCCTCAAGTCTCCAGGACTCTTCTCAGTATTCTGACCGATCTCTTTTCGCTTTCCTTCAGTTTTACACTGGAACGGCAAAGTGCACTGTAAGGTAGTTTCTCTTTTTTTATCTTTTTTTTGGGTGGGGGTGACTATGACTAGGTCTGTTTTTTTTTGTTTTTTGTTTTTTTATAACAATACAAAATTACGTAAACGCAGAGTGGGATAAAACTGGGACGCTGATGAACTTAAAAAACAAAACGCTATCAAAGGAAATAGAATGATATAAAAAAAATATTGAATATTTTAGAAAAAAATGTAATGTTGTTCAGTTTTGGGGGGATTTTTTTCAGTATTCGATATTGATAGCGTTCTGTTTTGTTTTGTTTTAACTTTCAAAAACTCTTTAAAAATTTTTTTATACATACAAGCAACCCCTGATGAAAGCCTATGAAAAGTCCGAAAACGCTCGGGACAATTTTAGTAAATTCATCTACCAATTCCAACCTGAAATCAAGACACTTATCAGGAAACTTGAAAGGATCTTAATGAAGTTATATAGACAAAATGTGTCATTATTTTTAATCAAACATGCTTAAATGAAACACTACTGTCCAATTACACACACACACACAGATACGCACGCACACACACACACACACACACACACATATATATATATATATATATATATATATGTTTGGATGTATGTAAGTACGGGTGTATGTATCTATTTTTCTCCTATTATCATTCTTTATCACTCTCTCTCTCTCTCTCTCTCTCTCTCTCTCTCTCTCCATATATCTCTCTATGTATGTATTTATGTATGTACGTCTCTCTCTCTCCATTTATTTCCCGATGTATGTATGCACGTATCTATCTATCTATCTATCTATTCTTTTATATATATATATATATATATATATATATATATATATATCACTCTATTTATGTATCACTCTATTTAAATATATGTATATCCATGTATCACTCTATTTACATATGTATGTATATATGTATGTATCCCTTGTCCTTCTTTTCATTTTTCTTATCCCTTTCGAAACCATTCTTTTGGCTTTTCTCATATTTATACACTAACTTTTTCTCCCTCTTTATATTATTTCTTTCTCTTTGCATACCATAATCTTAAAAACATATTTCGCACCCTTTTATTCCATTATATGCACAAATACAATCACACACCTTTCTATAACTATTTGACTCAGTTTATTTTCGGAAGCCATTGTTCCTTTCTTCTGGGCGCATGCGCAGAAATTCAATACAATGCCGCCTTTTTCTCTAACAAGAATCGACGTGGCAAATTAAGGGGAATTAATTCATTCCTGTTGCATTACGTCCACTGAACTAAAATAAATATCTTTGACATTTAAAATTTTGTGAGAATACGTGTAATTGTGCCTAGGTGGGCACGCGAATGTGTGTGTGTGTGTGATAGTGCGTGCGCGCGCACGCGCGTGTGTGTATTGGACTGTTGCATATACGTAGATCACTGCGAAAGTAACGCCTCCAACTCTCTAATGTCAGTTCACGAAGTCAGAAATGGATGTTGGTAGTATGACAATAGAGGTGGAACCTTCCGGCCAATGACCCATATTTTTTTGCCCTGTTACGCATAACAACTGTTAGAAGGTCGATTCAAAAGTAATACCTCCGATTTTAATATGTTAAATAACGACGTCGGAGGCAGATGTTGGTCGTATGACAGTTGAGGTGGAAACTTCTCGCCAATAACCCATGACCTTTTATGAGAGATAAATCTTAATATTTTATAATGGTTGAAGATTTTACTCATTGGGTTTCGTTGTGTCTCCAGTAAATTCAATAAGTTAACATTTTAGATTTCAAAAAGATATTCAGATTTATTTACAACGAAAGGTCTATTTTAGCTTATAGAAGGTACAAGATATAAACTAGTGGGAAGTAGATTAAATAAAGCTTCATTTTGTTTTCAAATCATGAATGTTAAATAGAAGAGGTAAGTTTAAAAGCACCATTAGGTAAATTTGATCATCTACGTATTGAAAAAGAAGTTAAAATAAAGCAAGACGTTGATTATGTAAATCAAAAACAAAGACTGGTCTGGTTAATGTCAGTAAAGGGAGATAATCTTGATTGGAATTACAACAGTTAATTAAGTGTGGGAAGAATTAAATCGACAGATAAAATGAATAATTCAAAAAATTCCTGAAGTTATTATAAAATTCTTTAAAGGAGATCGATTAGAAAAATTACATTGGGACAGTAATTGGCTATTATGCAAAAGATAAGGAAAAGATAAAGCTTGGAAAGAATTTTGTATCAAACCAAGTATGGAAAACCATCAAAATGCTTTATATAAGTAAAATGAATTTGAAAAATTGGAAGTAAGTAAAAGTTTTGAAGGAGAGAAAAATAGTTCGAAATATTTAATACAATTGTAAATCCTTATTCAAATAGATAAAAATAAAAGTTAAAATTCCCAAAAACGTTTGCACAGCAAAAAAAAAAAAATTAAGACAGATGAATTAAGAAATACATCAGTTGAACCAGCAGGTTAATTATGAACCTTTTTTTCACTTTGTTCATTCTCTGGAAAAGTTTGGTCCACAACAGGAATGTGTTTCTGAGGAGGGTACAAAAATACGGATGAATTGATAATAAGAGCAAAAGACAGAAAACTATTAAGTTGACTATGGCTAAATGAATGGAACATGGGACATTCTAGAATATTAGAATATTTATCATAAAATGAAAGTTTTCACAATGCAATTAATAAATTATTTGAGAAATGTATTGAACATGAAATTATTCCATACATTTAGTAAGCAATAATTATAATATCACTACATGAAAAATTTCGATAAAAGTAATTACCGACCAGTTTCTCTAATATTTATCTTGATTAAGGTTGCTCCATACTTCTTTATCATTTGTCTAGACTACGAACTTAGAACATCGATTGACAAAATCAGGGAGAACGGCTTTGAGCTGACAAAGAAAAGAAGCAGAAGGTACCCCGCAAAAACAATTACCGACGCCGACTACGCTGATGACATAGCGATACTGGCAAATACACCCGACCAAGCCGAAACACTACTGCATAGTTTGGAACGAGCAGCCACAGGCATAGGCCTCTATGTCAGAGCACACAAAACGGAATATATGTGCTATAATCAAACGGGGGACATCTCCACTCTAGAAGGAACCTCTCTTAAACTAGTAGACAAATTCACTTACCTAGGAAGCAGCGTCGCATCAACCGAAAAGGACATCGACACGAGGTTAACGAAAGCATGGTCAGCTATCAATAGGCTATTATATGGAAATCAGACCTAACCGATAGAATGAAACGCAGTTTCTTCCAGGCAGCGGTCATATCGATACTACTATATGGATGCACTACATGGACTCTAACAAAACGGCTGGAGAAGAAGCTAGACGGCAAATACACAAGAATGCTGCGAGCAATCTTGAACAAGTCCTGGCGGCAACACCCCACAAGACACCAACTGTACGGGCACCTGCCTCCTATCACGAAAACTATTCAAGTTAGACGAACCAGACATGCAGGATACTGCTGGAGAAGCAGGGACGAACTCATAAGTGATGCACTCTTATGGATCCCCACACATGGCCGTGCAAAAGCAGGACGACCAGCACGAACATACATTCAGCAACTATGTGAGGATACAGGTTGTTGTCCTGAAGACCTGCCTGAGGCGATGAACGATAGGGAAAAGTGGCGAGAGAGGGTCAGGGATATCCGTGCTACCAGCACGACATGATGATGATGAAGGTTTTTGAAAAATTGATTAGAAATCACGTATATAATTTTATCGTGAAGTTATAAATTGTACTCCATATAGTTTTTTCAATAGTAAATCAATATTATCTAATATTTTGCAAAGTGTTGATATTGCTAATAAATATTTGTTGAAATACAGATATTATATATTTGGATTTTAACAAGGCATTCCATACGATATCTCATTAACATTTACTGGCGAAAATGAAAAATTTAAGTATTTTTTTTTTTAATTGTAAATACAAGATATTTTTAACAGATGGAATTAAGAAATTGAAAATTGATAACAATTATTCTGAAAAACAGAATGTACCTTCAGGGATCAATATTGTGACCTTTGTTGTTTTTAATATTCATAAATGGTTTAACTAATGATTTGGTGATGATGTTAAACTACTTGTTACATACATCATTATCAAGAGACAACACAAATGGATATTAATAAAAGTTTGTATTAGGAAGAGATTCGGAAAGTACTTCATACTGGATCCCAAAGCATTATAGATTTATAGAAATTACACAAGGGGTAAATCAACATGACTGGTTGGTTGGTTGGTTGGTTGGTTGTGTTTTATCGCATATAAACCTTTGTAGGTTATTAAATGCCAAATACATTTTTATACAAATTAACAGTTCCATTTCAAACAATTCAGTTTAACATAAGCACACAGTTTTTCAAAAGCATTTCTATTTCAAGCTATTCAGTTTAGTCTAACAGTTTTAATTTAACCAATTCAGTTTACTATGAGTACAGATTTTGTTTACACACAGTCAAATGTCAAAACAGTTCTATATTAAACAATTCAGTTTAGCGTAAGTACAGTTTCAATGTTTAAGACAGTTTCATTTCAAACAATTCAGTTTGGCATACATACGCAGTTTAGTTCTATTTAACTCATAGATTGGAAACTATCAGATCCGACCACTCCGGGACAGAGTGGACCTAGGAAGGATGGCAATGAAGGGGTGCTCCGCATTCCCCTAAGCTCCGGCAATACTGGAACATCACCATCAGATTGTTTAGTGTCATATCCAGGACACTTGCTGGTGGGGTCTTACCTCTCTGCAAAGATGCAGTCGGTGTATTCTACAGCCCCAGCCGACTGGGCAAGGTGAATGAGGAATCTGATTTGGGGTTTGACTTTGATGATACATCTAAAGTTGATGCTCATCTTTTGTCTATTGTATCGAGGACAAGCGGAATGATTGGCAGGATAGTTGAAAACTTTATTTCAATTCTTTCAATTCTTGTTTCGAAAATATATTAAACCCTAATAAGACCTCATATAGAATACTGTGCCAGTATCTAAACATGGAAATCAGAAAGTAATATTGAGGTTGGAGAGCGTACAAAGAAGAGAGACAAAACTAATAAAAATAGTAAAAGATTACAGTTACAGGGAGAGATTGGAGAAATTAAAATTAACTACTTTAGAGAAAATAAGAATTGGAGATGATCTAATTGGAACATTCAAAATAATAAATAGACTTTTTAATTATCGATGACATTTCTTCGATATTTCTCGAACTGTAAATTTACTATTAACACAGATCTCAAAAATTACGTCTACTAGACAAGTAAATTTTTGGCTTATAGTGTAATATATTTTTGGAATGAATTGTCGATTTGGATGAAAATTTTAAGATTAAATTGGTTTCAGAAAAAAACTTAAGAAAAAGAATCTAGAAGAGAATTTGGAGGAACTATTGGAGGAATTATATGATAGAATTTTAAGATTAAATTGAAAAAACATAAGAAAAAGTTTTTGTGAGAATTTGGGGAGGAATATCGGGGGAATTATTTGAGAGGATTTTGTCTGTATGTACACCCAAAAGTTATCAGGAAAATCTTAAAAACTTCAATAATTAGAATTTCTTTAGAAAAAAATTTTGATGTCACAACAAAACATGAACAAACAGGATTCCGGGTGAGAGTGGACCTAGGAGCAATGGCAATGAAGAGGTACTCCACATACCCCAAAAGTCCAGCATTACTAGAGCCTAGCCATTAAATGTCATATCTAGGACGCTCGTTGAAAGTTGTTATCCCTCTGCAGAGATGCGGTCGGCGTATTCTGCAGAAACAGCCAACTGGGCAATCAAACGAAAAAGAAATGGGTTAAAACAGAAGTCAATGTTTTTGACAGAACTGTAATAAATCGACTAAATAGAATGGAATTTATATTAAGAAATGCCAAACGAAAAATAACTCTACCACATAGACAGAAGGATTCGAGTTAAAGTGGGCTAAAGAGAAACAATCATGACGTGTCGACAAATAAATGAACTGGTTATACGATTCTGAAATACAGACCCTATTCTATGACCTTGTGCCAAACTAAGGTAGGCTTAGTAAATAACAAAATTGTCTCATATGCCTAGCAGTATCATCTCGCTAACCAATTCCACAGAGTATTGCGGTAGATTCTCTTTGAGGAATTAAATACTGTGGTCAATCACCTAACAAGGCTTAATTTCTGAAATATATCTCAACTGTTACGAGGATCATTAAATAAGTTTCCAGACTTTTTCCGTATGGGCACTTTTATTGAAAGTACACACATGAAACTCTAGGCTCCTTCGAAGTAATCTCCTCCGGCTGCAATGCACTTGTTGTACCGTTCCAACAACTTCTGGATGGCCCCATGGAGGTCCTCTCTTGTGTGAGCGTGTCAATGACCTTCGTCACAGCCTCTTTCATCTCCTCAATTCTCTCATAACGACAGCCTCTGAGCTTAGGAAATAACTAAAAGTCCCAGGGAGAAAGGTCTGGACAATAGGGAGGGTGAGGAACTGTCTTGATGCCCATCTTGGTCAAATAGTCTGTGACAAGGATGGAGTTGTGGACTGGTGGATTGTCCGGGTGGAAATGCCACTGACCCGATTTGAAGAGTGGTGGCTTCTTCCGACGGAATCTCTTCCTGAACTCCCTTAAAACCTCAACATAGTAACCCTAACCCTTTGACCAATCAACTCTGGTGTATTGACTTCTTTACTCCTCCCACACCTCTCATCATCCCTCACAGGCTCCTTGCCTTCCTTGAATCTCTTATGCCACTCAAAAATTGATGCTCGATTCATGCAAGATTGTCGAAAAGCAGTTTGAAGCATTCTATACATTTCTGTGGCATTTTTTCCAAGATTAAAATACCATTTTATTGCATATCGTTCCTCTAAAGTGTCAGATTGCATTTTTGAAATTCACCAGCTGTGACAATCAGGTTTTAGTAGGGTGTATTCCAATTGCTGCTGTAGCTGTTCATTTGAACCTGAAATCATAAAAATTGGCCAGTCACCTCATAAGATATATAGCAATAACATACTGAATTTTTAAAAGTCTACGGCAATTTTAAATGCCTGTACAAAAAAAGTCTAGAAACTTATTAAAGGCACCACGTACCTCACCAAAGTGTAATATTTACGTCAGAAATATTTACGACTGTATCGTGTGTTCTATCCTGATTGAATACCTCATGTTCCATGGTCTTGTGCCAGGTAACATCATGGTTCATAAATATCTACCAATAAAAAGACACTGACAGACAGCGAACTCAACAAATATGCACAGACAAAAACACCTTCTCATGAACAAGTTCAGGAATCATACACGATTTCAAGTGCAACACATGATGCATGCTTTAAGCGTTCGCCTAGAGCGCCCAAGGTAGGCGTCTCTTGATCTGTGCAAATTCTTGCTGAGAGGCCTTTAGTGTTTGAACACTTTGAAGATTACTCTAATCCACTGATCACCAATCAATAAGTCGACAAAAGAATTTGACGTACTCTATCGACATGATCGTCTTCATATCTATATATCCTATATTCTTTATTATATACATATATATATATATATATATGTGTGTGTGTGTGTAAGAGAGAGAGTGCGTGCGCGCGCGCGTGTATGTGTGGTCTGTAAAAAAAATAATTGCGATTAAAACTATATATATGAAGACTTATATAAACAGTGAATGAAATGGTAATTTTCTTTGCCATTCAACTCACCTATTCCAGTGGGTTTTCCATTGATCGAAGCATCCTTGAAGCTTCTCATTTGATATGCCATAAAACTGAACCGTCGAATTCTTTTAATGTACTACGCAGCCTCCAATTCTACGCTTATACATATATATATATGTGAATGTGTGTGTATGTATATGTATATTCGTGCGTAATACTTATATATATATATATATATATATATATATATATATATATATATATATATATATATATATATAAATTGGTATTTGTATTGTTCGTTTGGATTTTAGCAATTTTTGTTTGAGCTATGTGGCTGATTTTTCGAACACTGAGGTCAGGGCTCCAACCTCAGCAGTAGGCAGCTCATTTTTACCCGTGCGAAGAGTGATGCAGTTTGGACATGTGGTTTGAGTGTGAGTCATGTTTATCTTTCGATGGCTGTTTTTATTCTCATCCACAGAAGCCACCCTTATAGATGAGCAGCAGTAGTTGCCCGATCGAACTAATCGATCCTGGCTGCTGAACAGTAAGATTCATACGCCCAGGACTGTGTTAGGCATTGCGTTGGGCCGTCAGAGGGTTTGCCTTTACGTCCACCATTCTGTTTCCCATGGCTTTCGAGAAAAAACATCTTTCAAAGTCTGTTTTTCATTATGAAGTATTTACTTAGTTAAAGTCTGTGATTACTTTTTAAAAATAAATTAGAGCATATTTTTAATGCTATTTAGCATCCTTATAGGCATTCTATTTTACGTTTACTTTGGTTTTGGGGTTCTAATAAGTCCAATAGTGTTAATTTCTTTGACTAGGTTCAAATTTTAATTTTATTTACAGTGAAATTGTACTTCCATTTAAGACACAGATAGTATACAGCACTGATTTTACAATGAAAAAACTAGATAAAATCGTACATGCATTTTAAATGACACTATAGTAAAAGGACAATATATTACTAAACAATTTTTGGACCCTTGTCTTGGAGTGGACGCGCTTCCTCTTCCCTAACTTATTTTCAAATGGTCTCTCTAGTATAATTTTTCAACTTTTATTAGCATCTATATAGATTTGGTTTCTCTGCTGTTTGATGGAGGGGGGAAAGTGTCATTTGCTAATTCGTTCCTACCCTACCGTTTTTTCTTTACATCTTTCAACTAAGAATTCGATACTAGTATGGGAGTCAAATAATTCTACCCTTGTTCTAAAAATAGACTTTCACGTTCAAATAGGTTTAGCTTTTGGACCAGGTTCAAATTTTAATTTGGATGTACGGTGAAATTGTACTTCCATTTAAGACACAAAATGCAAACGAACAATACAAAGAGTGACATCTAACGTTAGAACCTTAAATGAAATAGGACAACTACCGGAACTGACTGCATCGACCATAATTAATAACATAAACATAATATGCATTCAAGAAGAGATACACACATAGCGAAGATATCAAATATCACGATTCTGGCAAAGAATGGACGCTAGCCACTGCATCAGCGTGGAAAAATTATGTCATTGCCACAATAGGAGGTGTAGGTATGCCTATAGGACCACGAGCCCTAACATCAACTAAAGAACAGAGAGAAAATACAACCTTGGACGATGGTAGCTACTTTTAAAGGCAACCCTAGCGCAACAATGATCTCCTGCTACAGCCCTACCAATGTTAGTGAAGAAACTGAACGCATCGCCTTCTATGATGAGTTATCCTCTCTTGTTCGTAGCATCCTGAAACACAAAGTTCTCGTCATTTGTGGAGACACGAATGACAAAATTGATAAAAATGGACACCACAAATTCAGCCTACACAACTCGTCAAAGAGAAATGGACAACATCTAACAGATTTCACAATAGAAAATAGATTAACATGCCTCAATACAAACTTTCAGAAAAGGGAGGGAAAAATTTATGTTATATAATTGCGGAAGGATTTTTTTTATATTATCAATTTTCGTTTTGTATATCTTATCTTTCGGATTAGTTAGGCTGAGAACCTTTCGGCTTAGTGCATGGGTTAGTTAGGTGCATACATTGAGTGCAGGTGTTCACGAGCGGTGGGAGGATGTGACAATCACAGATGTCACAATAAAAACCCCAAATAGTAAATAGGACAGGGGATGTGAATGACGTCATGCCCGGAAGCGATGGGCTGAGGATTTTGGGATTTGAAAAAAAAGCAGGGAATTGAGATTTGGACTTGGACGAAGCGAGTTGATTTTCGGAGCTCGCCGAGGTGAGACCAGTTTGGGTCTATGGGATGCCCGCGCGTTGGTTGAGTCAGTGAGTTGAGAGCTGACGATGAACGAACAGTCAGCATAGCAAGAAATTGTGTCTCTCTCTCCTCATGTCGGAAAACCTTAAACTCAAAAAGGTAAATAAGTTTCGTACCTGAACCAAAAGAGAGTCGTCAAGTGTTTCGAGTATTTTCGGATTCCTATATACGTATGAATATTATGAACGTTTTATGCATGTGAATATCTTGGTCGTATTTTTGGACCTATGTATTATATTTGGACCTCCACATACGCAAACAATACTAAAGCACAGATAGACTACGTCTTTATAAACAAGAAATGGAATAATAGAAACACCAAAGTAAAAGCCCGTTCCCCGGATGGAGACACAGACTACTTCGACATTGTAGCATGTGTACTGCAAGGAGACACATTAGCCTCTTATCGCTTTATCATCTGTCTAGACTACATGCTTAGAACGTCTATCGATCAAATCAAAGAAAACGGTTTCAAGCTAACAAAAGAAAGAAGCAAAGGTACCCCATAAAAACAATTACCGACGCCGACTATGACGATGATATAGCGCTTCTGGCAAATGCACCCGCCCAAGCCGAAACCCAGCTACGTAGTCTAGAACGAACCGCTGCTGGCATCGGCCTCCATGTCAATGCACACAAGACGGAATATATGTGTTTTAATCAAACAGGCGACATCACCACACTAAGCGATAGCTCTCTGAAACTAGTTGACAAGTTCACCTGTCTAGGAAGCAGTGTCTCATCAACTGAGACAGACATCGACACGTGACTAGCAAAGGCATGGACAGCTATCGATTGGCTGTCGGTCATATCGAAATCAGACCTGACCGATAAAATAAAACGCAGTTTCTTCCAAGCAGCAGTCGTGTCGATACTGCTATATGGATGCACTACATGGACGGTAACTAAACGGATGGAGAAAAAGCTAGACGACAATTACACAAGAATTCTACGAGCAATATTGAACAAGTCCTGGAGGCAGCACTCCACAAAGTAACAGCTGTACGGGCACCTACCACCCATCACGAAAACTATCAAAGCTAGACGAACCAGACATGCGGGACACTGCTGGAGAAGTAGGGACGAGCTCATAAGTGATGTACTCCTGTAGACCCCATCACATGGACGAGCAAAGGCAGGACGACCAGCTCCAACCTATATACAGTACCACTGTGTCGATACGAGTTGTAGACCTGAAGATCCGTCGGAAGCAATGGACGATTGGGAGGGGTGGCGAGAGAGAGTTAGGGATATCCGCTCTGATAGCGTGATATGATATATATATATATATATATATATATATATATATATCCAAGGAAAGTAATCTAAGGATTAGACTAAAATGTAATAATCCAAACAGAATAGGAATATTCAGTTGAGTGGTGCTCAATGTCAACGGCAATCAAATATATAAGCAATGTAAGTGTTTCTACATTATGTTAAAATAAATAATGTATTTTGTCCATTCATTTCATCTAACCGAAATAAATTTATAATGGCATTACTAAATTGAATTCTTTTTTAATTCATTAATATATATATATATATATATATATATATGTATATATATATAATTTAATTCATTAAAAAATTGTTATATATATATATATATATATATAAGTAAGTAAAGTTGGCGACCGTAGTCGAGGACGACCAGAAGGCTCCCTTTTCAATAGCTACTACACCAAGGTGTAGGGGAGGGCGTTACTCTTTTCCCTGGATTGCTTCACTTTACCCTTGATACGTATCTTATATTGCTGAGTGTTAAGCAAGGAGGTATCAAGTACCATTTTTAAAGTCTTTGGTATGACACGACCTTGGGTTGAACCCAGGTCTCCCGGACCATTGGCGAACACTCTACCCACTTGACCAATGAGTCGGTGTAGTAGCTATTGAAAAGGGAGCCTTCTGGTCGCCAACTTTACTTACATATATATACTAAGAATATATATAGATGTAATGCATTATCTATCAATGTACCTATCTCCTAAAATTTTTACATCATCTTAAAAGCAATTATTTTGAAAACTACTTAGTGTTTATTTAAATCTATTTTTACTAGTACTACGATAAAATACATCGCTAGCTGATTGTTTCATTTAGCATACATAATTTACTGTAAAACTATGTACAGAGAGAACGTCGTTCTCTCTCTACATAGTTTTACACTCACAAATTTTTTTTTTGACAAACAAAAAACATTTCCTTTATTTTAATCAAAAAATCACTGTTATTCTTTATTCATTTCTTCTATTTCAAAAAAAATATGTTCTCACTAACATTATCTTCACCTACAAGAAAAGACTTTGTGCCTTCCGTTTTTCAACAAACGTTTCACTCAATTTATAGAAATATAATTTAAAAATGTGTAGATCGGACATTTATTCAACCATTTTACCCTTTTTTTAAATAAATGAATAAAAAATCTGAACACAGAATTTTATAATTTTTATTTCCTTAAACTGAATAAAAATTTTCTAGAAAACAAAAGCGCAAAATCTTTTCTTGTAAGCAACGATGATATTAGTTAGAGCGTAGATGTTTTTAATTGGTATAGTAAAGATTCGTGCAAAGAAATATAGCAGTAATTGTTATCTAAAAATAATGGAAGCTATTTTGTGAGTGTAAAATATCCTTGGTATTAAGGTGTCACTTCAAAGAGATATGTATTTATGACTTAACGTATATACGTCGCAGCTAATATTTTCTTGATCAATTTGGCTTGTAATATCAGTATGAATAAAATCGATGGAAGCACTAACTTATCCGATACATATATGAAGTTGAAATAAAATGCTTTTGACTCAGAAAAGAATGCTGATTTTCAGTTAAAAGAAATACATCCAAAGGTATTGAGTAACAATTTATTATTTACTGCTTGTTGAGTGAATATAGATAATCCCATACTAACTGAAGAAATATTTCTTTATCATATTTAAGTCGGCTCAAAATTAAATAAAAAAGTTGATTATTTATCTCTTATTCTAATTGACTGGGAAAAAGTATTTTTAGATTTTTTTTTAATTTTTGGAGGGAAAAGAGTTGTGAAATAATTTGTCAAATTATCGCAGTAAGTCAAATATTATCGTCTGCGAAATATTTTGAAATTTTAGTACAAGCCTGAATGCTAAAAAATTATAATATCTATAAATCAAAAATACAGAAACAAAAATTACCGCTTTAAGAGCCTATTTTCTTTCCACAAAAATTAACACTATCTTTTTGGATGGAAATTAGTTTAGTTTATATATATATATATATATATATATATATATATATATATATATATATATATATATATATATAAGTATGTATGTATATATAATGTTTATTCAGCAAATAAGGTGAACTTTTCCTAAGGATTTGACTTTATGGCATATCAACCATTGTAGGTTATTTTATGCCAAATCCTCTTTACACATATATATTGGATATATAGGATTTTATTCGGTTGGGTTTTATGGCATATCAACTACCATAATTTATTTTATACCAAATCCACTTTATACATATACATTACATACATAGGATTTGTTTGGTTGAGTTTTATGGCATATCCACCTCTAAAGTTTATTTTATACCAAATTCTGTTTATACATATATATCCAATAGAGTAAACAGTCCTAGTTTAATGTCTAATAGCTTACTAACAATTCTGGTGATTGGTTCATGTGTAACTTTCGGTGGGTTACCGAGTAGATTCTCGAAATGCTGTTTCCACAGCTTTATTCTTTCTTGTTGGTTTGTAGCTTGCAATTTAGCTTTGGCTGTGCTCTTCCTTTTACTCCCTTCGTTTATCGTTTGCTACGCTATCCTAGATTGCCTATCTTCCATTGAGTCTCTAATCTTATCTATCTGATTTTGTATGTGTTCTGTCTGTTCTTTTAGATATATGCTTGCTAATTCATTTTGTGCCTTTTTTAGTTTCAGGGCATTTGCGTTCGTTAGGTTCTTCCTATTGCATTTGGAGGCTGTTTTCACGTCTGCACGTTTTTCTCTAACTGCCCGCTGTTGCCTCGAGGTGTGCGTTGACGAAATGCTCATATTCATCATTCGGGGTACGTATTTCTGTCTTCTCCTGTAGTTCATCGAATTTGATTATCAATGCTAACACATATTTATCTTTAATACCCCCGTCGTTAAGAAGGGCCCAGTCGTATTGTTTGGTGGTCGCTGTTCGTGTGGCGTTTCTTCGTAGGGTCAGTCGTATTTTGCCGTGACAATTCTGTGGTCGAAGGACACACCTTAGGAAAAACCAAAATGGCTTCCGAAGAAATAGATCCACAACCTCACAAATATTGACTATACGTAGGATCCTTCAAGTTGTACGGGTAAAAAACTTACAGGCGACAATACTATTTGTCAACTTTACCAAGGCCTTTGATTCCAATCACAACGGGAAGATGCGACAAATTATACTTGTATACGGCCTACCAAAAGAGACCGTCGCAGCAACAACGATTCTCTATAGAAACACCAAAGTGAAAGTACGTTCTCCGGATGGAGACACAGACTACTTCGACATAGTAGCAGGAGTACTGCAAGGAGACATACTGGCCCCATACCTCTTTATCGTCCGTCTAGACTACGTGCTTAGAGCATCGATTGATAAAATCAAACGGTTTCGAGCTAACAAAGAAATAAGTAGAAGGTACCCCGCAAAAACAATTACCGACGCCGACTACGCCGATGACATAGCGATTCTGACAAATACACCAGCCCAAACCGAAACGTAGTATGGAACGAGCTACTGCAGGCATTGGCCTTCATATGAATGCACACAAAACGGAATACATGCGCTTTAATCAAACAGGCGACATCTCCACACTACGCGGTAGCTCTCTGAAACTTGTAGACAAGTTCACCTACCTAGGAAGCAGTATCTCATCAAAAGACATCAACACGCGGCTAACAAAGGCATAGACAGCTATCGGTAAACTCTCGATCATATGGAAATCAGACCAGACCGATAAAATGAAACGCAGTTTCTGCCAAGCAGCGGTCTTGTTGATACTACTATATGGATGCACAACATGGACGCTGACTAAATGGATGGAGAAAAGGTTTGACGGCAACTACATAAGAATGTTGTGAGCAATTTTGAACAAGTCCTGGAGGCAACACCCCACAAAGCCCCAACTTTACGACCACCTACCTCCCATTACGAAAACTATCAAAGTTAGACGAACTAGACATGCAGGACATTGCTGGAGAAGCAGCGACGAGCTCATAAGTAATATTCTCCTATGGGCCCGTCATATATCCGAACAAAAGCAGGAAGACCAGCTCGAACCGACATACAGCAGCTCTGTGAGGATACGGGATGTAGCCCTGCGGACCTACCAGAAGCGATGAACAATAGGGAGGAGTGGAGAGAGAGGGTCAGGGATATCCGTGCTAGCGGCATGACGTGATGATGATGATGATGATGATGATGCCTTAATGTAATATCAGTATATTTATGCCTTAATCTAATATGCCTTAATGTAATATCAGTATATTACAGACATACATATTATATACATATATCAAAACACATACAGGCGGACTCTGTTGCTTCAGATACGAACGGTATATTAATTTCCGACTTCGGACCATTGTGACACGAGGAGAGAGACACAATTCTTAATATGTTAACCCCATCCCAACGCACGGCGCATCTTGTGATGTTTAAGATTTCTGTCGGTAGAGATCCGAAAAACTCAACTACATCTTTCAACGGTTAAAATCCAACTCTCTCCTCAATGGTCCGATCTCAACTGACTCTTTTTCAAAATCCTCAAATTCTCCGGACTATCTGGGCATGAAGTTATCCACACCCCAGCCCCATTTCCTGTCTGATGGTTTATTATGACAAATAGTGATTGTCATATCCTTTGTGCCCGAGGGTAAAACTGTACCCAATGACTATGCCTCTGGACTCATAAGAGACTCGAATATTTACCAAACTGAAAGATTAAATGTAATTAACGAAAAATGATTGATATAAAAAAATCATTCTTTAATTATATGACATGTCGATTTTCACTCAAAAGTGATAAACCAAAATGTGATTCAGAAAATAATAATTCATTACTTGCTGTTAATTGAGTAAGTATAGATAATTTCATTCTTTCTTTAAAAATATTTATTTCTCCTATTCATAGAATTTAAGTATGCTCGAATTTAAATTTTTTTTTAAAATTGATTATTTCTCTATGGTTCTAATCGGCTAAAAAGTTGAAGACATACATTTATTTAAGAGGAAACTATATCATAAATTTTGATTACTATGACCCGAAAATCCGGCTAGAACTACGTGTGACATACGGAATAACTGGACAAGTTGTTTCGACCTTATTTGGTCTCATCAGCAATGTATACGGTGATCTACTCCACCGGTGATCGAACCCGCGACCACAGAAGGCAGAACCGAAACGCTATCACTGAACTACTGGTCCACATGACGGCCAATTAACATGATTTGTCTTCTCGGGTTAATTGGCCGCACATTTACCATGACTAGTTATTATGGCATCTCGTGTGTGTGATGTGGACCTGTGGCTCTATGCTCACTGGTTCAATCTCTTGTGGGAGAGATCACGGTATACACAGCCAATGAGACCTAATAAGGTCGAAACAGCTGCCCAGTGGTTCCTTGTCACGCACAGTGCTTACAAGATTTTCAGGTCATTCAAATTTATAAAAATAAATGCATTTTTAACATCCTTAGAGGGCAAAAAAATTTCTTAAATTATTTTGGGTTTTGATCCTTGAAATTTTTTCGCGGTTAGTCAAATATTGTCGAAAGCCTCGATTGGTTAATAAACGCAAAAATGCAAATACAGAAATTACAGATTTTGGAGCCTCCCTCTTATTCAAAAATTACTGTTATATAATAGCCGAGGGATTTCGGTTCATGACTTTGAGTTTAGTAAGCTAAGAACCTTTCGGCTCGGCGCATGGGTTAGCTGGGTGCAACATTGAGGCAGGTGTTAACGCGGGTGCGCGCGGGCGAATGGAGGTGTCACTCAGATGTCATAATAGTCCGAGACGAAACGGGGTGACAGGGTGCGGGTGACGTCACGCACCGGAAGCGCGCGGAGGTTTGTGTGAGAATTTGAAGAAAGAGAGTTGGGTACTAGACGCCCAACGAGAAGGATCGACTTTTGGAGCTCGCAGACGCGAAGCGAACTTGCGCCCTATAGGAGGCCGCTCGAGTTGGGGGCCTAATGAATAAGACAGCATAGAAGATTGTGTCTCTCCTCCTTACGTCGAAACCTTTAACTCAAAGTTAATAAAAAGGTTTCGTACCTAAACAAAAAGTCGTTACGTGTTTTCGAATTCCGAGATTCCTATGTTCTTTAAATGAATTATCGTAATGAACATTATATGTCTATTTCCCAAATAGCCGTATCTGCTGATGGTACATTACCACTTCTTTTTAGTATGGAAACCAGTTGAGTTCCCATGTTAATATTTACATATATATACGGTGGACAACTTGCTATAGAATTCCACACATTGGGTTATCGATCTTTTAAGAAATCTGCTCTATACGATAGAATAAAACAGGATATCTTCCAAACTCTTGCTGTGTCCATACAACAATATGAATATTCCGCATAAGCAATCTCAAAGGTAAATAAGAACTATACTAGAACCTTGCATCCTGCTTAACAAATCCTGAAACCAACAACTCACAAAAAACAAACTATACGGCCACCTGCTTCTCATCTTACAAATCATCCAAATAAAATAAAGAAGGCTTGAAGCAAGGTCAAACTCATAAGCGTCATTCTATTGTGGACTCCTGAACATGGACGTGCCAAAGTTGGCCAACCAGCAAAGAGTGACTATATCAGCTCAGTGCGGACACTGGGTGCAGTCCAGAAGAACTACCAGGAACGATGGATTATAGAAATGGATGGCTAAAGAGATTCAGGGAAATCCATGCTGTCAAAGTTACAAATTTAAATAACAAGTGAATTTCCCATTACTCCTTAATAATACGAGATAGAACAAGCAGTGTATACACTACACGTGCATATTTACACACACAAATATATATATATATATATATATATATATATATATATATATACACACACTTATAGTGTTTATTGATTTAAATACACATATATTTACACATATTGATATGTGTGCGGGCATGTATGTATATATGTGAATTTCTGTGTATATATGCGTGTGTGTATATATACATATATATGCGATTGTGTATACGCAAATATATACGCGAGTGTGTATATATATGTATATGGGGTGTGGGTATATAGGTGTGTTTGTGTGTGTATATATATATATATATATATATATATGCATGTGTTGTGACGGTGCCATTAAATATTTATCCCAGGACGGGAGTTTATTCTTCGCACGTTTGAAGTCGGGACAGTCTGGTACTTGATCCCTCGCAGAATAAGTTCCAGTTAAGATTCCATTTTTGGGCGTAAAGGAACTGGCAGATTATGAGGGGGTTAATTCGAGGCTAGACTGACCGTCACTGGCAAGGGGTTTCCAAATTTCACGTTACAAACACACCCACCAGGCCACTACCTCTTCCTACCCCTAGGATAATGGAAGTTATGGGCCTCTAGGTTTAGATATGATATTATTATTTGTCGTAGTCGACAATTCCAATTTCCCGTGTAATACTCTTAAAGGCGAACAGGACATTTAGCGAGAATAAATTGCGGCGAATGAAGCTGAAAAGGAACATGCAAAAGACAACTTGATAGACAGACAACACAATGAATAAATTTCGACACGAGGAGAGATATAAAATATAACAAGGTTTTTAATATATGCGGACACACATATTTAACGTGTCGGCTATATTATCAGCGAATAATATCAAAATATAAATGTCTCCCTTCCTTATTCTTTTCTTTCTTCATTCTTTACATTGAGAGAGAGAATATGTATCTGCAATACTTAGGAAGCGTGGAGGAAGAAAACAGCCTTAAGATTTACTTAGCTTTTTGACGGGTCCCTTCTGAGAGTATTTTTCTCTTTTACGGGCTAGTGGGATTTTATATAGCTTGGCTTGAAGGCGTCTGTCATCCCCTTGTCCAAGATTCTCTCCACTTTTCCCCGGGATTTCGGCGACAGTTTCAGTTCATTTTATCACATCAAATGCCGTCCTGAAATCCCTGGCTCTGCTTCTTCGCCCGGAGTTTGGCATGAGATTCGCCCGTCCGTTCACGGCGACCTCCGTCCACTAAACTAAATTCTTTATCCCTATTTCCGCAGACGAAAAGGGTGCTATTTCCGCTTTAGGGTTCTGACTAATCATTTAGCCTCTTTCTTCTTCATTCGCCCTGTCAGGCGATTCGTTCCGACAACAATCTCTTCCCAGTATATCCCCTTCTTTATCCATCCGGTCACAGAATGCAAACATCTGTTGGCTTTCATTCTGACCCGGATTTGTTACTTCGGCCGCGAGGAATTGACCTACATTCCTTATTCCTCTTTTAACGGTCAGTCTTTGGCGGCCTGTTAATTCAAAAATGGAGGGGTAGGGGAAATTTCTTATTTCTCTCCTCTCTGGGTTAGACCACGTTACAGTGTCTATATAAGTGTCTATATATATACAGATATATCAGTGTATATATATGTATATCTGCATATATATATATATATATATATATATATATATATATATGCGTATGTGATGTATACGTGTGCGCATGTATGCGTATATATATATATGTAAATCACTTTACTGTTCGGATTGCTAATATGGAGGAATTTGGTTTAAATTGACTGATATATATATATATATATATATATATATGTGTGTGTGTGTGTGTGTGTGTGTGTGTGTGTGTGTGTGTGTGTGTGTGTGATCTGTTTCTATGTGTATGTACATGTGAAATGCATACATTTAGGGATATATTCGTAGAAATATACGTATGTGTATGTGTGTCTGAATATCTGTGTTTCTATGCATGTCCTTACAATATACATACAGCTCGGACCCCGTATATATATATATATATATATATATAGTGGATAAGTTTCTGATCTGTCTGTGTTTCTGTGTGAAGAGACTGCTGCTTTGGTCTGGTGTGTGTCTGCATATGGGTGGTTGTTTCGATTTTGATTGATTTGCAATGACGGTTTTCAAGTGCCCCCACCGTCTCTGACGTGCTGATTGTTTTGTCTTTATTGAATTCCTCTTCATCCTGAACGACCTTTCATTTTCACTAAACGCACACACACACACACAGGGACCACACAATACATATACACTCACACACACACGCACACACACATATATATATATATATATATATATATTGCCGCAATTTACGTTCGATTTTTACGATTAGAGTTTAGAAATTATAAATTTTACTGACTGATTCAATATGACTATACATATGACTGACTGATTCTGTTTGACGGTATATCAACCCTTGAAGGTTTTTTAATGCGAAATCCCGTTTATAAATGTATAATAAATGTATAATTTGTAAATGAATAGTTTGTAGATAACAATTTTTAAAAAAGCCAAAGCTCATTTGTTTGTACACAGTTAAAGGGTTTCAAGTATTACTTTCCAACACTAATAGTTTTATTTGCACACATTTAAATTCTTCGGTCGGTTTCTTTGTTTAATAGCATATCAACCCAACTAAACCAAATCATATATATGTATAAAGAGGATTTGGCATTAAATAACCTACAATGGTTGATAGGACATAAAACGCAACCAAACAAATTAGTCATTTATTTACTCTTTTTCTGACAATTGGATTCAACGTAAGTCATTTGCTTGCACTCAGTTTAAATGTCAAACAGTTCAATTTGACCCATAGACAGGACCCTATCAGGTGTTGCCATTGCGGATCCGAGTGGACCTGGGAGCGATGACCATGAAGGGATACTCTTCATTCCCCAATGCTCCAGCATTACTGAAACCTCACGATCAGTTTATTTAATGTCATATCTTAACACTCGTTGAGAGTCTGACCATTCTGCAGAGGTGCAGTCGATGTATTCAACAGCCAGCCATCTGGGCCGGATTCCATTTGTAGAATTCTTGATCCCTTACGGCCGGCTGCTATTTTTTCTCCATACTCGATTCTTCTTTCTCACCGAAAAAGATCTCCCCACAAAAAAGTTCCACTTTGAAAGCATCTTGCATTTCAAAATAACATATATATTTATATATATACCCAACCCTTCTGCTACAGTCAAAGTGTGATACAAGGTCAATTTATAAAAGTAAATCACAAAATCAAATCACATTCATCCAACATTAAAAGCGTTTGTTTTAAGTGAGTTACCGTAGAAAGCAAGCCTCCCGGTTGTTGGGTGTTCTAAGAATACCTCAAATCTGTCGGCATTGTCTTTTCTTGACACCTGTGACACTGGACAATAAATCAAACCCTTACCCGTTTTAGAGGAGGGGCCAGCGGCTTCCTGGAAAGAAGGGTCCCAATATTCCCAAATCAAACCAGCCCTACCTCGAAGTTTTATGCGACCCAAGGTTGGTTTAATGTGGGGTGCCTTGTTGAAAACAAGCCATGCGGGAGGGTTTCAAAACAGATCAAGTTCTCTCGGCATTTCTTTCTAATAGATGCCTCAGGCACCGAGCAATTAACCAAACATTTATTTCATTTAGATGAGGGGGTAAATGCTCGCCCAACATTCCAAAATCGAATGCACTTTCTAGCGAAGGGTTGCTCTGGCTTTCATGTAGCTTGGTCGTTTACGTTATGTCATGCAAAAAATTAGCTTGTCGATGGCTCAATGAAATACGGTGTTGTAACGTTTTTCACATTTGTAATAGCATAAGGCTTTCAAAAGAATATGGTTGTATCTCGCCTTAAGTTCATAAAAAGAATTAAATGCAACTGATCTTTTGTGTCTTTCAAAATCATAAACTAAAATATGAACTAACGACATACTTATGCTAAACTGAATAGCTTGACTAAACTGAATAGCTTGAAATAGAAATGTCTTGACAATGGCACAAAGTTTTCGATAATATCCAACAAAAATGTAAGTGTAGTTTTATTTGGAGGGACATTTTGTTGGTTTTGTGAGGAAAGGGGATTGTTGTTTTTTTTTTGTCTTTGGAAGGGGCATATTTTCGTGGTTTTTTGGTTGTGGGATATTTTGTTGGTTTTTGTGGGGAGTGGGGATCATTAAGGGGAAGGAGGATTTTTTTTTTTTTTAAGGTGAGAGGATATTGTGTTGGTTTTGGTGGGCACGGGGATTGTTTTGAGGAGGGAGGATATATTGCTGTTTGGTGGGGAAGGGAATTATTTTCAGGAGGAAGGATATTTCGTTGGTTTTTTGGGGAGGGGTATTGGTTTGTGGAAGGAGGATATTTTGCTGTTTTTGGGGAGAGGAGTCTGTTAAAAGGTAGAATATATTTTGCTGTTTTTTTAGGGAGACAAGATTGTTTTGGGGAGGAAGAATATTTTGTCGTCTTTTGGGGGAGCTGGAGGATATTTTGCTGGTTTTGGGTGGGAGGGGAGATTGTTTGGGGGAGGGAGGATATTTTGTTGGTTTTTGGTGGGGAGATGGATTGTTTTGGTTGGTTGGTTGGGTTTTATGGCATATCAACAATCATAGGTTATTTAACGCCGAATACATTTTTATACAAATAGTCTATTCGATTTCAAATAATTCCGTCTAGAATGAGTACACAGTTTAATTGTCAAAAACATTTCTATTTCAAACTATTCAGTTTATTCAAACAGTTCTAATTCAGCTAATTTTGTTTACACACAGATAAATTTCAAAACAGTTCTATATATATGACAATTCAGTTTAGCGTAAGTACAGTTTTAATGTCGAAAACAGTTCCATTTCAAACAATTCTTTTTAACATAAGCACGTAGTTTAAATGTAAGTACGGTTTAATTGTCAAGAACATTTCTATTTCAAGCTATTCAGTTTAAACATTTCTATCTTAAACAAATCAGTTTAGCATAAATACGTAGTTTAAATGCAAAAATCAGTATTATGAAGGAAGCACGGTTTAGTTCTATTTAACCCATAGATGGGACCCTTATCAGGTGTTACCACTCCGGGTCAGAGTGGACCTGGGAACGATGGCAATGAAGGGGTGCTCCGTATTACCCACACCTCCAGCATTACTGGAACCACACCATCAGATTGTTTAGTGTCCTATCCAGGACACTCGTTTGGATGGGGTCTTACCCCTCTGCAGAGGTGCAGTCGGTGTACTCTACCTCCCCATCCGACTGGGCAATGATTGTTTGGGGGATGGACGATTTTATGTTGGTTTTTGTTGGGAGGATGGATTGTTTTAGGATGGGAGGATATTTTGTATGTTTTTACGGAGAAGGGGGATTTTTTGGTGTGGGAGGATATTTTGTTATTTTTTTTATAGGGGGAGGGTTGATTATTTTGGGAATGGAGAATAATTTGCTGCTTATTTTTGGTAGGGGAATGTTTTCGGCCAGGAGGATATTTTGTTGTTTTTTTGGGAAGGAGGGCTGCTTCTTTTTGGGGAGGGCGATATTTTGTGCTTTTTTAATTTTTGGAGAAGGGGTTGTTTTCGGGAAGGGGGATAATTTGTTTCTTTTGTTTGGTTTGTTCGGGTTTTTATTTTTGCTTTTGTTTTTCTTTTTTTTTTTTTTCGTATTTTGTTTTGCTTTTTTTTTTTTTTGGTGGGGTGGTTTCACGGAATTTTACAGACGATTTTATTATTATTTTTTTCAACTAATAAGAACTAGAAATTTCAATTTTGTTGTCAGCTCTTATCCTGTCAAAAATCAAAAATGTGGACTCATCCAAGAATCATTAAAAATATAGAAATGTTCAAAAACCGTAAAAATCAACCTTACCTGATCATTGGTTATTATGAAATTTTCTGAAAATAATAAGTCATGTGCTACCTGTCCTTGATTAGACAAAAGAGAAAATGGGTGTTCATCTCGAACGCTGTTCTTAGCAATTCAATCAACCCAACTGTTCATAAAAGGATTGAGTAAAAATCACTGCATCATATCACGTGACCGCCTAGTTATGTGGAAATAATAATATGATTTCACTTCTTCATGCTAATTGCCACTTGCAAAACGAATGTATTCGACATTTGAAGTTTTAATCAAATAACAAAAATGTCTCAGAAATGTTTCAAACGATTTAGTTCAGCATAAGTACATAGTTTTGATATCAAAAATAGTTTTATTTCGAACAATTCAGTTTAGTATAAGTACACAGTTTCGATGTCAAAAAGATGTTCTATTTCAAATAATTCAGTTTAACATAAGTACACATTTTAAATGTCAAAAACATTTCTATTTCAAGCAATTCAGTTTAGCATAAGTACACAGTTTAGTTCTATTTAACCCATAGAAAGGACCCTATCAGGTGCTACCACTCCTGGCCAGAGTAGACAGGGGAGCTATGGCAATGAAATGGTACTCTGCATTCCCCAAAGCTCCAGCATTACTGGGACCTCACAATCAGATTGTTTAGTGTTATAACCAGGACACTTGAGTGGGGAGTTTTACCCCTCTGCAGCGATGCAGTCGGTATACTGTACATAAAAAAGATCTATTAGAATTAAAGACAATGACACAGCAAGACAATATATATATATATATATATATATATATATATATATATATATATATATATATATATATTGTTACCTCAAGTTATCCGTCGACTGTGGTGCCGGCTATTCTTGGGATTCTTGTTTCATGTCACGTATCTTTCCACTGATATTGACTAGATTTGGTCTTTTTTTATTTTTAACTATTTAAAAAGTTTTCTCATTGGAAATTAATCTCGTTTCTAAAGAAAAATAAAATTTCAAATAAGAAAGAAAGAAAGAAAGAAAGAAACTTTTAAAAAACGGAGAAAGATAAAAAGAAACTTTTAAAAAACGGAAAAAGAAAGAACGGTGACAAATTTTTTTTTAAACGGAGAAAGAAAGAAAGAAAGAAAGAAAGAAAGAAAGAAAGAAAGAAAGGTGATTATTAAGTCGAAGAAAATGAAAAAAGGTGGAAAACAAATACAAGGAATTGAAAGAAAGAAAGAAGGAAAGAAAGGAAAAAAGAAAGAAAGAAAGAAAGAAAGAAAAAAGAAAGAAAGAAAGGTAAGAGACATAGGTAACGAAAAAAGAAAGAAAGAAAGAAAGATAAATGAAATCCAAAACGTTTATAAAGAAAAAATTTTTAAAGGGTCATAAAGAAAGTAAATGTTCGGCAGATTAAAAAAAGGCTTATCAACTCTTTTCTTTAATTAAACTAAAAAAAAGAACTTGTGAACAATTTCCAAAAAAAAAAACAAAAAAAGAACAAGAGATTGAACAGCTTTTAATGAAGAAACGATTGTAAAATAATAGAAAAATCATTTGTGATGACGCCAACGGCTCCGATCAGTCTGGACATAGTGGAAATATTTTATTGCTCTACCGGGATGTATCAGAGATTTGACAAGTATACGAACTTATAGGTTTCAAAAATAATATAAAGATTATGTAGCACCAGCGTCTCCAAAAGATTATTTTCGTGGTAGATATATGTAGATAAACATGAGATAATTTTACAGCTGTGTATCACATATTTTATTAGAATAATTACGAGTTTATTACAAGTGGATGATTCAATTGTACAGAAATAATGTTTTCATAATAAAAACTCTGGTTTTCGAATTTAGTTAATTAATTTGTAGAGAGTGCGCATTAATTAGTCAATATTAATTAATTAATCAATTTGCTTAAGAATGGGGTTAACACATATGACGAGAACAAAATGGGTGAGATTAGTAAAGAGTGATTTCTTTTCTTTCCTTTATGTGTCCAGTGACCTAACATCATATGGCGGGAAAAACTATTGATACCAAAAAAATATGACTAATCCTATTTACCAACCCCTCCGCTCGGGCAGAATATGACACAAGGTCAATTTTTAAGCAGAGTTTAACAGGTTTGAATTCAGAGTTTTCCTTCTCCTAGACTAGTTTCCTCACCAAGGCTGAAGAACCAAGTCTGTCCTACTATTTACCCATAGCTGGTGGGAGAATACTTGGATTCATACCTTTCTCAAGGGTATTAGTGCTATGTGAAATGCAATCAGTCTCGTCCAGGATTTGAACTCGTGTCGCCGTTTCCATTTCCTACGACCTCCAATTTAAAAATATGACTAATAAGTCATTTTCTCGCCTCGTAATGTTAATTGTGAGCAAACTAGATTAGCCGACCATTAAAACTGAATTCGATTCCCTTTGGCTGATAACTTTTCCGTCTGACGATTTTGAAAACCTTGTGAAATATAAGGTCATGGAATTTAGGAGTTCATAATTTAGATATTTTAGATTTTAGATCTGCTCAGACAATGTTTTATGCGCTTTACGTAAGTGTATTATGTATTTTCGTTATATATATATATATATATATATATATATATATATATATATATATAAACTATTATATAAATGTAGTGTGACGTGGTATAAAATAATTCTTTTTATATCCTTTGCAAATGATTCAAATTTTAGTATGTTATTATGGATGATAACGACTACCAGTTGTCAAAATTTCAGCTTTTCACAATTGTTATTTCTAAATATAAGGTCTTAAAATTTTGTCCCTTAGTTTTCGACGCTACTGTATATATGTATACATATATACATATATGCATGTGAATATGCTGTTGAATATATATAAACTAATATACATCTATATATTTATTTATTATTCATTATCTATAATTTCATTATATAATAGCTGCATCACAGATATGGAGCAATCTCCAAATTATACCGCATTTGGTCTGTTATAAACTCACCAAGTGAGATAGTAACAACCGTACACTGTTGTTATATATATATATATATATATATATATATATATATATATATATGTATAACAGCTAATCAGTAATATATATGGTGTGAGTGGAGTTTGGCCAGCGACAAGATGTTAGGTAACTGGACACACAAACGAAAGAAAAGAAATTAGTCTTAATTTATCTTACCCATCATATGAGTCAAATTTATTCTCATACGAATTAATTAATTTTTACTAATTAAGGCACACTCTCTATAACCATAATATATATATATATATATATATATATAACCATACAC
>OY757917.1:19232372-19312372 GCA_963585895.1 Sepioteuthis lessoniana | reverse complement strand
AAAAATTGACCTTGTGTCATATCCTGCCCGAGCGGAGGGGTTGGTAAATATGATAAAAGTTGCTGGATTTTTCGATTCGCTTTATTGGATGGCTGGAGACCTAAATGAGTCAAGTGGAAGCGTTGACGAAAATGTGTGGAGAACTTGGTGTTTTTATAAAAATCAACATACAAGTGACTACAGTTGAGCGATGACTAGAATATCATTTGGCAATAATTCTTTTTTAATTGATGTTTCACGGCTATAGCCCAGCTTCAGGGTTTAGATGGCTTGGTAAATACTACGTTTAGCAAAGAATTATAGAATACAGTAATTATTGCTGTCTCCACTAGTCGTTTAAATAAAATGCAATTCCATATAATGAATAACTAGGAAAATTAATCTATTTTCTTCAGGTAATCATTTTTGTATATTTCATTAGAACGGCACCAGACAAAAGCTCCAGCATGATCACTTTAGCCATTAAAAATTATTGATTTATTACTGAATATCACTTTCATCCAAGTGTCCACACGCCATGATTGTTTCTCTTTAGCCCACTTAAGACTTATTTTCTGCTGTTTGTTTGTTCCTGCTGGTTTTCTTTTGGCTTCTCTAAGTGTAAATCCCATTTCATTCAGCCAATTTCTTTTAGTTCTGTCCCAAATGTTGACTCCCGTTTCAACCCGTTTGTTTTTCATTTGTTATGCAGTACATTTTCTGTGTTCAAGGCATATTGCTTTAGGTTTTTTATCCTGGTGCTAGGAAGACTTTCGTGGTTGACCAAAAGTGGTAATTTACTAAGCTTTTTGCCTAGATGTGACACAAGGCCGAATGAATGAGGCACCCAATGAGACTTGAACGCACTCGTGAAAGTTTGCTAATCTGGCGTGCTAAGCATTACACCATCCGAGGCGCCCCTACACCACCCGAGGCGTTCATTTCACCACCCGAGGAACTCTGTGTGACCAAAAGTATCATCGAAGCGTTTGGCTTTTTTTTTCATAATGAATCTATTCGGGACACGTGACCAATCGCTTTCAATGTTGCACCTTCTCATAATCACGTTTCAACTAGGAGTGGTTATTCAATCGAAATACAGGTATTCTCAAAATTAGAATTAGATTCACTATTTTAGCAATAGATAACCCATTTAAAGTTTGGCATGCCTCTATACGAATCAGCCAAAGCAAAAAGTGTATTAAAACACAAGCAAGGTGATTGATTTACTCAATATTTATTTAATATACCTTAAGTGTCGTTCTGCTGAGGTAAGATTCTTTAATATTTATAGTGAACTGATCCGAGGGGAGAAGACAATTATGTTTCACTTCTCCGCACGCACTTTATGCCATGTGACTTCGTTTCAACTAACCCATGCCTTTCGTTGAAATTACTACCACATGAGAAAAATGAGTTTCCCCGTTCACTGCACGTACACACGTTGACCCTGTTGGCATGCCATGAAAATAACTATGGTGATTTCAAAATGGTATTGAAGTTAGTTATATGATCACACACACACACACACTATTTACTAAGTGTTAGAAATTCCATTAGAAACTGACCTATCTTGATCGAGAATTTGCAACTCTGGGCAGGATGTACAACAACAGTTTTAAATAACCTTTACCTTCTTTTCGGTCTTAGATGTCCCGAGACACCCAATAGTACGGCAAATAGCTTTTCAGACCAATGAGATTAAGTGCTGTAAATTTTAGCCAATGAAAACGATTTCTGGGAGGAGGAGAATCTTTGGAGGTCAACAACAAAACAAAAAAACGAAGATTACTTCGAAAGAGGAAATATTCTTAAAGATTATTCTATCCGTTATTCTTTTCTTTTTTTTTTAATTTCTATTTGGTTTTAGTGATGTGTGCGTTTGTCTTGGGGAGAGGGTTATTTTTTATATAACTTATTTTGGTTTTTGGGTTATTTTTCAGTGGAATTGGAAAGGAGACTAGGTGATTTTAATCGCTTGATTTTAAGAACGTCGTAAAAGTTTAAGGCCGGGGAAAAAAGAGTTCCCTCGAGATGAACATTGAATGAGTTCTTCACGTTTGAATAATGGGCTGAGAAAAAGGCCGCAAATGTGCGACGCCATTAAAAAGAAAAAAAAGCCATTTCATACACACACTCGCACGTGCATACACACACACCCACACACGTTATATATATATATATGTATATATAAAGTCATTTTTTTAGCATGGAGTTCAATGACTCTTTCTCTCTCTCTCTCTCTCTCTCTCTCTCTCGCCATCCGTCTCTATCAGCCATCGTTCCTGACAGATCCTCTAGACTGCATCCTGTGGCTGCACAGAGCTGAGGTAAGTCTTTGCTGATCGGCCAATAGTATTATGTCCATGTGATGGATTTCATTAAAAGAACGACGCTTATGAGTTCGTCTTTACTTCTGTTGCAGTGTCTTGATCTACTTGTGAGATGGGAGGTAAGTGGCCGTACAGCTGCTGCTTTGTAGGTTGCTTTATTCAGGATTTGTTCATTACAGCACGTAGTACTCTTGAGTTGCTACCATTTAGCTTTTTCACAATGTTTGTTGGTGCATCCATACAGTAGTATTGACATAGCCACAGCTTGAATGAAATCCCATTTTATTTCATCAGAACGATCAGATTTCCATATCCTCAATGACCTGTCAATAGCGGTCCCAGCCTTCCCTATGCGTATATCTACATCGCTTTCAGAAGATGAGATATTACTGTCAAGGTATGTTAACTGGTCAACTTACTTCAGAGGACAGTTTACCGAAGAAGCGCCTAAATGCAGTATTGAAAAAGCTTGAAGGCAGAAAAACTGCAATTACTTCCGATATAACTGTGAACTCTGGAAGTCAAGAAAATTTGATGATTTACTTCTCCGATTATACAACGTAGTCAGTAAACAAACCACGACAGAAAATTGGGCCAAAAGTTGCATCCTTCCTTTCTTTAAGAAACAAGATCTCGGAATCACGAAGAACTACAGAGGAATAGCTTTTATTGCTATAGCTGTTTGGGTTTATAAGAAGCTGCTTCTCAATGATATTGAACAAGCCCTGGCGGCAACACCCCATAAGACACCAACTATACGGTCACCTGCCCCCCATCACGAAAACTATCCAAGTTAGACGAACTAGACATGCAGGACACTGCTGGAGAAGCAGGGACGAGCTCATAAGTGATGTACTCCTATGGACCCCTACATATGACCGGGCAAAAGCAGGACGACCAGCTCGAACATACATACAGCAGCTCTGTGAGGATATGGGATGTAGCCCTGAAGACTTGCCAGAGGCGATGAACGATAGGGAGAAGTGGCGAGATAGGGTCAGGGATAACCGTGCCTGTGGCACGATATGATGATGATGATGATGCTTCTCAATCGTATCCGACCCGAAATCTAGAAAATTCTCAGTAAAAACCAGAATAACTTTCGAAAGAATTGTTCTACAACTGCACATTTTCTGACAATCCCTCGGATCTTCGAAGAAGTACGAGCAAAGAATCTCAAGGCAACACAACTGTGCGTTGATTTCTACTAGATCGAGCAAATATTACTTGCATATGGTCTACCTAAAAAACTGTTATTAATACTTTTCAAAAAACCAAAGCAATGGTTTGCTCACCTGATGAAGATACCGTCATCTTTGATATTATCGCTGAAGTCTTTATTCTCTGTCTAGATTACATACTTCGAACATCCATAGATCTAATAAAAGAAAAGGTTTTTACATTGAAAAAGGCAAGAAGCAGACAGTATCCCGCAGAAATTATGACAGACGCGGACTACCCAGATGGCCAAGCACTTCTCACAATTACACCAGCCCAAGCATTATATCTATTGCATAACCTAAAGCTAGTAGCAGAAGGTATTGACCTCTACGTGAATGTTAATAAAACTGAATTTATGTTTAAAGCAAAAAGACGCCATCTTCACTTTGGTAGCAAGCTTAGATACTTAGACAGCGACATCTCATTAACTGAAAATTTTGTCAACATACGCTTAGCAAAGGCTATTGACAAGGTAGCGATCATATGGGAATACAATCAATTCGGTAAAGTAAAACGATATTTAATACAAGTTGAAGCTGTAACCCTACTACGATATGGATGCACCATTTTGACATTAGCAAAACGCATACAGAAAACGCTAGATGAGAACTATGCAGGAATGATACGTGCTGCCTTGAACAAATTCAGGAAGCAGCACCCTACCAGAGAGTCGCTGTACGGCCACGTACCTCTTGTCTCACAAACCACCATAGTAAGACGAAAAAAACACGCGGAATACTGCGGAAGAAACAAGGACGAACACATAAACGACGTTCTCATATGGACTCCTACTCATGGACACACCAGTGTTGGTCGACTGGCTAAGACTTACATACATCAGCTCTATACGGACATAGGATGCAACCGAGAAGACCTGCCAGCAGCGATGTGTGATAGGGATGGATGGCGAGAGAGAGACACAAAGAACTTAATGATGAAGACGACTGATTTCTTATTGTTTGCCTTAATTTTAATGAATATTACCAAAAATCATGTCAATAATCCTTAAAAGAAATGTGTTGCAGTTCTCTTTAAGGGGTTGGTAATGACCCCTTAACTATCAGCATGAGTCCGTGGTTACCTGATAGTGAGAAAGAAGTCAAGCACAAATCGCTTCCGTTTGTCCTTCATATATGAAATTTATTCGTTGCCAGACCGTTTACGGTAAATAAATTTGGTGACCCTAATCAAAGCTGACCTGAAGGCTCCTTTTTCAATAGCTTCAACACCGTGGTGTAGGAGAGGGCGCTACTCCTTTCCCTGGATTGCTCCACTTTACCCTTGATACGTTCCTTATATTGCTGAGTGTTAAGCAAGGAGGTATCAAGTACAATTTTTTGAGTCTTTGGTATGACTCGACCTGGGATCGAACCCCGTTCTTCCGGACCATTGGCGAACACTCTACTCATTAGGCTAACCAGCCGAAAATAGTGAACTGCCAGAAAGAAGACACAAAGTACACAGAGAAACAGAAAGAGTGTGTGAGTGAGATAGAGAGAGAGAGAGAGAGACGACCGGTTCTGTGTGTGCGTGATTCCTCTTCCGTGTTTTCACCGTCTCCATCCCACTGTACGTCTCTCGTCGTCTCTCTTCCCTGTCTCAGAATCCATCCTTATATATACATCCCAAAAAATTATTTATAATGTAATAATTCTTCCTAAAATGACACGTAACCACCAAATTCTCAGTATCAACTGATTCTAACCAGTTGTTTATATATAAATATTTTCCTAACTTTCCAAATTCGCAAACAAACGCTTATTATTATATGTTTTGCATTCCTAAGTATAAACAAATGCCTATTCTAGCCTATTCTGACCTAAACAACAAAGGAAATTTTGCAGCTCAGTTTAAAACTCAAAGTTTAAATAAAAAAAGAATTGAATACTGAAATAATTAATTGAAAATTTTACTTATTTTACAGAAATCCATTAGCAAAGAAAAAATATTTTTGAAAGTTTATCCTTTATTGCCAAATTCAGTTAAACTGTTAAATTATGAAAATTTAGCAACTAAAGCTGGGAGTGATGGGAAGAGATAGCGCCCAGGCTAATTCTCTTTTATAACCCTTATGTTTCAAATAATTTTAACGTAATGATTAATATTTTATATAGAAGTTAGTTAAAATAGAATTTAGAAAATAGCTACAAAGCTTTTATATGCGTTCTTTAGTTCCGTTAGTCTCTCTAATTTTATATATTTCACTCTATTAAGACTTAGATGCTTGTGCCGGGAGGCCGTATATTTGATCTAGAACTAATAATTTTCAAGCAGTTCTAATTGACTAATAAATGGGACCCTAATAATTACGAAAATTTTGGATTAGAGTGGATCTGAGAGTAATGGAAATGAACTGACACTCGACATTCTCTAGATCTCCAGAACTGGATTCTCACTCTCAACTGCTGTTTAGGGCCAGACCCAAGACCTTTGTTGGTGGGTAGGAGGTCTTACCCCACTGCAGGGACTACAGTCAGCATATTCTACGCCTCGTCGACAGTGCGGTAGAATGGATAAGTATACAAATAAAGTGGATATTTACTAGGGTTCATTTAGTATCAAACTCTACTGCATTAAAACTCTGTGGTTAAATATCAATAAAAAAATAAACTTGAAATAAGTACACCTCTTATATATTCATGTTATTTTAATTTTGATTCCAGAATTTTAATGCAGATGAGTTTGGCAATAAATCATCATCATCATCATGTCGTGCCGCTAACACGGATATCCCTGACCCTTTCTCGCCACTTTTCCCTGTCGTTCATTGCCTCTGGCAGGTCTTCAGGGCTACATCCCGTATCCAGATCAAACTTTGGTTTCCTGGACCATTCTCGAACACTCTACTCATTCCCTTTGTATTATTCATCTCTGGCCCTCCAAGTCACAAAAAATTAGATAAAAAAACTACAAGATCCTTTATTCCGATTAGATTATTTAATTAATAATCTATATTTATACTTATTTTTTATGTTATTCGACTATATTTCAAATAATAATTATAAATTACAGACCATAAAAATACCTAATTTAGTCGAAATACAAAAACAAAAGTTAAAAGTTAAAACATTTTTACTATGAAAAATAGTAAAAAATTCAAGAACTACGCACAAATTCGTTAATTTTAAAAATTCTTAAAATCTATAATAATTACGTTACTCTTTAAAATAAAATTTTGGAGATTCCAGGCCATTGGTCTCATGAGTAGAGTGTTCGCTGATGGTCCAGGAGACCAGGGTTCAATCTCAGGTCGAGTCATACCAAAGACTCAAAGAATGGTACTTGTGACCGCCTTGCTTAGCACTCAGCACTATAAGGTAAAGACCAAGGGTAAAGTGGAGCAATCCTGGGAATAGAGTAGCACCCTCTCCTACAACTCGGTGTAGTAGCTATTGAAAAGTGAGTCTTCGGGTCACCCGTGGCTAAGGTCGCCAAATTTACTTTAATGTGGCTTACATTTGAAACAGAACTAATTGTAATAAAATACAGAAAAGATTTCCTCAATTTTTCAATTCAATTTAAAATTAGAATAACATTCAGAAGACACAACATTACATATTAACATTATCTTGATGAAGGTTCAATTCAAAAACCGAAACGTGTAACATTGGTGGATTATTTAACAGTGAATAAACTCATCCTCTACATGCTTTGTTTTCTTCATATTCTTATAAATATATATATATATATATATATATATATATACCCAACCCTCCATTGTAAAAAGACTAAAGGACCTAGTCTCTCCAACTATTTATCCGTATCTGGAGGGAAGGGATAGATTCATGCCTTTCCAAGGAAATTTGCATGAAGTTTCCGCAAAACTTTCCGAATAGGCTGCTGTTGAATTTACATTTCCTGACCTGTGCTTCATCATAGTTTATTGTCGTTGGTGTAGGTAATTAACACGAACACGCTCCAAATGTTCTCCCAAGGCATTTACTTTTACGTAAACATCCATTTTTTATATTTTGTACCAATGATTTATAGATTTTTTTGTCGGCGGGGATTTTCCGAAATATTTCCGAAAAATGCAAAATAGTAAAAAGGATTTGTTTTGATAAATTTCCGCAGACAAAATGACTTCTCTCTATGTAGAACTGAAAATATGCTGATTGTATACCTTGCAAAGAGGGTAAGACCCACTCACAAAAAGAGTATCCTGGTATGACAGTAAACAGCAACTAGAGGTGAGGCTATGTTATATAATTAAGGAATGATTTTTATATCTATCATTTTTCGTTAATTATATTTTATCATTCAGTTTAGTAAGGCTTTGAACCACTCAGGTCTCTTAGTGCAGGCACATAGTCAGATGGTGCAGTCTTACGCCCGTGAGGAAAGGATATTACAATCACCATTTGTCATGATAAACCCTCAGTCAGGAAATGGCGCTGGAGTGTGGATGACGTCATACCCAGAAGAGATGGTCCGGAAAATCTAAGGATTTTGGAAAGACAGCAGTTGAGATTCGATCATTAAAGAAGGGCAGTTGGGTTTTCTACTGTTGAGGCGTGCGGTTGAGTTTTTCGGATCTCGACCGGCAGAGATGAATTGAGATCTTAAACATCACAAGATGCGCCGCGCGTCGGAGTGGGGTCAGCATAGTATGCTTAGACTTTTAAGAACTGTGTCTCTCTCCTCGTGTCGCTATGGACCGAAGCCAGAAATTAATAAACACGTTCGTCTCTGAAACGATAGAGTCCGCCTGTATTTGCATATGTATTGTAATACTGTTGTCATTGATATATTTATGGCTATACAACAGCTACTCTTCTGAATCTCCGAGAGATCATTACCAGCCCCACTCTGATCTGATCTGAAGTGTAAGTACCTGTTAGGGTCTCATTCATGAATGAAATAAAACTGTGCAAATTATTTTTGTTTGATGAGAATACTTGATATAATATAACCGTGTACAAAAAAAAGAAAAAGAAAACAAACAAAACAACAACAACAAAAACAAATTAAGAAACAGAATAAGAAAAAATGTGATGGTGAAAGTAAAATATACTCAATCCCCGAACCTTTGGGCATAAAATAACCCTAAAACATTTAATGTGCCTTCAAAATTGACACACAATATACGAGGCGCATACGATAAGTTTCCAGACTTTTTTCGTATGAGCACTTTTATTGATAGTACACACATGAAACTCTAGTCCCCTTCAAAGTAATCTCCTCCGGCTGCAATGCACTTGTTGTACCGTACCAACAACCTCTGGAAGGCCCCATGGAAATCCTCTTGTGTGAGCGTGTCAATGACCTTCGTTCCAGCCTCTTTCATCTTCTCAATTGTCTCATAACGACAGCCTCTGAGCTTAAGGAATAAGCAAAAGTCACAGGGAGCAAGGTCTGGACTATAGGGAGAGTGAGAAACTGTCTTGATACCCATCTTAGTCAAATAGTCTGTGACAAGGATGGAGTCGTGGACTAGAGCATTGTCCTAGTGGAAATGCCACTGACCCGATTTGAAGAGTGCTGGGCTCTTCCAATGGAATCTCTTCCTGAACTCCCTTAAAACCTCAACATAATAACCAACCCTAACCCTAACCCTTTGTCCAATCAACTCTGGTCTATTGACTTCCTTACTCCTCCCGCACTTCTCATCATCCCTCACAGACTCCGTGCCTTCCTTGAATCTCTTATGCCATTCAAAAACTGATGCTCCATTCATGCAAGATGGTCGAAAGCAATCTGAAGCTTTCTATACGTTGCTGTGGCATTTTTCCAAGTTTAAAACGGAATTTTATTGCATATCGTTCTTCTAACGTGTCAGATTGCATTTTTGAAATTCACCAGCTGTGACAATTAGGACACTGCTGGAGAAGCAGAGATGAACTCATAAGAGATGTACTCTTATGGATCCCCACACATGGCCGCGCAAAAGCAGGACGACCAGCTCGAACGTACATTCAGCAGCTATGTGAGGATACAGGATGTTGTCCTGAAGACCTACCTAGGGCGATGAACGATAGGGAGGAGTGGCGAGAGAGGGTCAGGGATATCCGTGCTACCAGCGCGATATGATGATGATGATGATTCCAATTGCTGCTGTAGCTGTTCATTTGAAGCTAAAATAAAAAAAAAAATTGACCAATCATCTCATAAGATGTATGGCAATAACATAGTGAATTTTCAAGAGTCTACGACAATTTTAAATGCCCATACGATAAAAGTCTGGAAACTTATCGTATGCTCCTCGTATATTCATATATAAGTAAAAGTAAAGTTGTCTCCCTTTAGTCGAGGGCGACTAGGCCTACATCCTCACATAGCTGCTGTATGTATGTTCGAGATGGTCGTCCTGCTTTTGCTCGGCCATATATGGGGGTCCATAGGAGTACATCACTTATTAGCTCGTCCCTGATTCTCCAGCAGTGTCCTGCATGTCTGTTTCGTCTAACTTGGATAGTTTTCGTGATGGGAGGCAGGTGGCCATATAGTCGGTGCTTTGTGGGGTGATGCCCCCAAGACTTGATCAATATTGCTCGCAGCATTCTTGCGTAATTGCCGTCAGGCTTTTTCTCCAGCCGTTTTGTTAGCGTCCAAGTATGTACTACTATATATATATATATACTATATTCACATTTCATAATTAGCTCCCTTCTATCTATAATCTAAATGATTAAAAGTGTGACACAAATTCCACAAAATTATCATTAAACTGTAAATTGTCAGCGATACTTCTTTATATTCTAAGTTGGAACGGTTTAAGTGCATTGCTCTGATAAAAACACGACTAACACAGTTTTCTGGTTTGTTATGGTCAGATACATACAAACCTATTGAGAACTTTAACAATATATAATCATTCTCCTCAAGTTGTGCTGACAGCCTGTATCAACTTGACTCTATCACCATCTGTCCCTATCGACCATCTCTCTTATTAAGTCCTCTAGATGGCACCCAGCATCCCAAAGGTTCTGATGAATGTAAATTTTTATTAATCGGTCAAATCTTGTGTGTCTATGTGTACGAGTCGAAAGGAGGCTGTCGCTTCTGAATTTACCCTTACTTCCTTTGCAGAACACACTATGTATCCTAAGGTCTTACCTGGGTAGTTTGTAAGATGAGAGGCAAGTGGCTATACAGCTGCTATTTTGTGGGGTGCTGTTTCCAGGATTTGTTCAAAACAGCACGCAACAACTTTGTAGTTATATCTATCGTTTTTCTCTTAGGATTTTGGAAAAGTCCTAGTAGTGCAGCCATACAATAGTACTGACACGGCTACAGCTTGAAAGAATTCTCATGTTATTTCATGAGACAGATCAATAACCTTCCTAGCCTTTCCTATGCATATGTTGACATCGTTTTCTGTAGATGAGATATTGCTACTGAAGTATGTAAACTGGTCTATTAATTACAGAGGTTTGTCATTTAATAAGGAGATGGCACCATTTTAATCAAACCACATCACCTCGGTTTTATCTAAGTTTACATAGAGACCAATGCCTCTAGCTATCTGCTCCAGCAGGGATTCAGCTTGAGCTCGTGTATTTGCAAGAAGTACTCGATCGTCAGCATCAGTGATAATTTCTGCAGGATATCTTCTGCTTCTGTCCTTTTTATTTAGTTTGAAACCTTTTTTGTTTTGTTTTGTTTTTGTTTTTTGTTTTTTCATTATATCTATTGACTTTCATTTCTCGTAATCTTGGCTGATTGTGAATGACGAGATGTAAATGTCATTGGAAAGTCGAGATCTTGTTCTATGTTGTTCAAGTTCAAACGACCAACTTTTTAAAACTAGCAATCCGTACCGAACAATCAACGCTCGTAAAATTAAAAGAAAGAAAGAAAGAAAGCAAGAAAGAAAGAAAGAAAAGCAAACGCAGCAATCAACTGTCGAAAAAGAGAAAAAGCAAAAGAAGGAAGGAATGAAAAATATAAAGAAAATAGAAATAAAAAGTCAAGAAGCAATCAACACTTTTGAAAATAAAAACATAAAAAAAAAACATAAAATCTACTAGCACCTCTGGTGATGTAATGGTTAACTAGCTAGATTAGCAAACCAACACGAGTGAGTTCGATTCTCATTGGGTGCCCCATTCAATCGGCCTTGTGGAACATCGAAGCAAAAGTGCTTCATGAATTACTAAAATCTACTAGCAAAGCTTGCTGAAAGAAAGAAACAAAGGAACAAAGAGATTAGTACTTAAGAAAGAAAGAAAGAAACAAACAAACAAACAATGAAAGAAAGAAAGAGACGAACAAAGAGATTAGCACTTAAGAAAGAAAGAAAGAAAGAAAGAAAGAAAGAAAGAAAGAAAGAGACAAACAAACAATGAAAGAAAGAAACAAAGAGATTAGCACTTAAGAAAGAAAGAAAGAAAGAAAGAAAGAAAGAAAGAAAGAAAGAAAGAAAGAAAGAAAGAAAGAGACAAACAAACAATGAAAGAAAGAAACAAAGAGATTAGCACTTAAGAAAGAAAGAAAGAAAGAAAGAAAGAAAGAAAGAAAGAAAGAAAGAAAGAAAGAGACAAACAAACAATGAAAGAAAGAAACAAAGAGATTAGCACTTAAGAAAGAAAGAAAGAAAGAAAGAAAGAAAGAAAGAAAGAAAGAAAGAGAAAACAAACAATGAAAGAAAGAAACAAAGAGATTAGCACTTAAGAAAGAAAGAAAGAAAGAAAGAAAGAAAGAAAGAAAGAAAGAGACAAACAAACAATGAATGAAAGAAAAAAAAAACAGATTATTAATGTCCACCAGATAACCATTTGAAAGAAGATGATTGAAATTGTATTATATTGTAAGAATCAATTAATTCGGTGACATGAAAAGTTGAAAGCGGATCACGTGGCTATGAATGTCAAAGATGAGCGATAAAAGATGTCAGAAGCGCAGCGGGAACTTCCGGTTTTTATGAGCTTGACTACCAGTTATAGTGAAGTCTCGGTTGTCCACGACAAGAAAGCATATCAAAACTTGATGTTATTAGAAGAAATAACAAAAAAAGATTTTTTTAAATGAAGGAAACTAGAAAAATCATTAAAAGAGAAGGGAAAAAAAGAAAGAAAGAAATGAAGTCAAGAAAGAAAGAAAGAAATGAAATGAATTGAATTAAATGGAAAAAGAAAGAAAGAAATAAAATGAAAAGAGAAACAAGGCAAAAATGCCTCTAGAAATAGAAGTATTTATCAACATTTTCTGTGGATTTCTTTCAAAAGAGTTTTTTCTTTTTTTTTTTTTTTGCACACAGTCCTATTGAATCCGAATAATTTTTCAACTCTTCTACTGACCCATACATGGGCTGCTAGCCACTACTACCACTCCCAGCCTGAGTAGACTGGGATGGAATGGCAAGGAAAAGTACCCCACATTCCATAAAGCTCCGCAACACGAACCTCACCATCAAATGCAGTTTAATGTCATACCCAGAAAACCCCTTTTGCGGGTATCTTATATCTCCACGAAGTATTGGCCGCACGTACAGGGCGGCTGTTTTCCGAATCGATTTTTCATCATTCAAATGCGTTTTTTACTCCGGAAAGTTTGTAGTTCAAATAGGGCACCTAGTTTAGCTTAGGTGTTTGCTGATGGGGCACCCACTGAGAATCGAAATCATTAACCATGGTTTCCTAATTCAGCTATACTAACCATTACACTATGCGAAGTGCCTATGCAGTATTCATTTACTGGCTTTTTTCTTCTTGATTTTCCATCTGGTTTTCGCCTTTTGTCTATATATGTATATTTTCCTCTTCTAAGAGTCTCTCGTTCTTTTTCTTGACTTCGACCCCAGTGGCTGGGGCTGCAGAATACACCGACTGCATCCCTGAAGAGAAGTATCCCCTCCCAAAGAATCTCCTGTATATGACACAAAACAATCTGAGGGTGAGTTTCCAATAATGCTGGAGCTTTGGGAAACGCGGAGTACTCTTTCATTGCCATTGCTCTCAGGCTCACTCAGACCCGAAATGGTAGCACCTGATCGGGTCCCATCTCTGGATCAAATAGAACTGTTTGACATTCAAACTGAGTGCAAAAAAAATGACTTATGCAAAATTGATTGGTTAGAAATATAATTGTTTTATCATTTAACTGTGCGTAAACAAATGAACGATTTTTATCTTTAAGAATTTTCTGACTATTGTCTTCATCTTTACTATTATATCTGTATTGTTATTTGCCAGCAGGACACATAGTGTAACGGTTATAGGCGTTGGTTCCCTGAGATTCTAAGGAGACAATCATCTGAAGGTTGCAGGTTCAATCCAGACTGCATGCGAGTAACAATACAGGAATTCTTAACACTTATACCCGGTTATGGCTAACGGAATCAGAACAGGTGACCCCAGTGGATTCAATGAATGACGTACTTTGAAGTTCCGTGTAGGTTTCCAAGTTCGACAAACACCTGAAGAAGGCCGTGGAAATAACAATAAAGATGAAGACAATGGCCAGAATAACCTTAATGATAAAAATCATCAAGCTTCGTCTTAGAAATTCAGACAACAAACACATGAAGAAGGCCGGAAGACATATCGGCCGAAACGTTGTGGAAATAACAATAAAGATGAAGACAATAGTCAGAAAACCCTTAATGATAAAAATCATTAAGCTTCGTCACAGAAATTCAGACAACAAATAACTGATGTTTAATTGAATTGTTATTGATGCATAGCAATACTTGGAACAATGAAACTGAGCAAAAATAAGCTCAGGCTCGATTAAAAATGTTATCAAGGAAATGTTTACAAATCATATATATCTAATATATATGTACAAAAAAGATTTAGCCTTGAATAACCTACAAGTGTTGATATGCCATAAAACCAAACCAATTTTCTTGATTTCTTAGTGGGGTTGAGGTCCCTTTTTACCATCTTAATGTTCTTTTCTGCTTCTAGTTACCCAGTAAAGAATCCCCAATGATGTTAGGGCGGCGAAGCACAATCAGCTTTAATTGTGTTGTGTAGGAAACCAAAAATGTCAACTCCAAAGCGAGGCACGTCGTCGTTTACTACTCCTCAAAATGGCGGACGGACGTATGCCGCTTTCATTTATTGCCTTATAAATCAAACGAACGGTTTTCTGCATTCACATGAACGTTTCTTTCTTTCTCTTTTCCTGTCGTCTGTTTCATAGTTATTTCCTAGGGTATTTTTTGGTTTTGCTTTGTTTTGCCTGTTTTTTTCTTCTTTTTTTTTTGTTTGTTTTTTTTTTTTTTTGTTCATTTGTTTGTTTGTTGTTGTTTTTTTTTCAAAAGTATGTACGTGTGTGTTCGTCAAATTTAAATGTTAATTCCTTCTCAATGGGAACGGTTCAATAATAGAAATTATTTTTATTCGAATAGTCCCTCCGACCGCCATATTGTGTACAAAGAGTAACTGTATTGATTTCCTGATTGTGCCAACATCTCGTGTTTGTATTCGACAGCAATAGACAAAGACGTCTTTCACTTCCTGGCAAAAATCTTCTACGCTTAATTCGAAAAAGATGATTATAATATTTAAACATCACGAGACGACCCCTGAACTTGTGTTTAACTACTGCTGCTGCTACTAATAATGATTATGCTTCTATTTAGGAAGGAGTATAGGAATCGAATTAGTATTCCAAGGACATTTTCGTTAAATGAAGAATTTGGACGAATAAGAAATGATGTTCCTTACTCTGTTGACCTCCCAAAATTATCAGAGAGGTGTCCTCGCAGCGTAACGGTTCAAGAGCTTGACTACATGTTCGAACTCCAGTTTTTCCTTAACGTCCACTTTCGGACAAATACTTCTTTGAAAAATATGAATCAATTTATAACCCTCACCTATGAATAAAATAATATCACTACTGTTCTTCAACAAGGATGGCTTTGGCATTAGATAACCTGTAACATACCCATACATGAATATGCGAAATGGACATATAATGTTCATATATATATATATAACATAGAACATAGGAATCTCGAAACACGAAAAACACTTACGACTTCTTAGTTCAAGTACGAAACCTTTTATTACCTTTGAGTTTAAAGGTTCTTCGACATAAGGAGAGAGATACACATTCTTTCTATTCTGGCTTTTTCATTTGCTCCCCCCCCCCATCTCGTGCGACACCTGCCCAAGGCCTCGACGAGCAAGCGAAAGTCAACCGTCTTCTCCCGAGACAGGACTCAACTCAACTAATTGACTTTTTCAAAATCCCCAAAATCCTCCGCGCGCTTCCGGTGCGTGACGTCACCCACAAACTGGAGCCCCGTTATCCATCTGGTTTATTGTGACATCTCTGAGTGACTCGTCCGCTCCGCGCGCGCGCGTGTAAACACCTGTGTTAATGTTGCTCCTAAGTAACCCATGCACTGAGACGAAAGGTTCTCAGCCTAACTAAACCCAAAGGCATAAAACGAAATCCCTCGGCTATTTTTATTACAAACCCACGAAAATTATAATGGCATTAAAAACCAAAGCAAACCAAACCATACAGCAATTGTAAGTGGAAATTGGTTATTGTTATCTAACAAAGTATTTTAAGTGCAGTTTACTCATAAAAATCTCTCGGCAGAGAGGTAAGACCTTCTCTAACGAGTGTCCCAGATATGACACTAAACAATCTGATGATCAGGTTCCAGTCTTAAAGCTTTGGGGAATGTGGAGTACTCCTTCATTGCCATCGCTCCGAGGTCCTCTCTAGCCCGAAATGGTAGCACCTTGATAGGGTCCTATCTATGGGGCAAATTGGACTTTTTGACATTTAAACCATGGAAACAAATTACTTTTGTCAAATTAAATTGTTATGAAAAGAACTGATCATTTAACTGTGTGTAAATAAATGACTGATATTTAATTGAATTGTTAATGATATATAACAATACATAAAATTCTTAAGCTGGGTGACTAAATTGAATTATGGATATTGCATAGCAATACTTGGAACCATTTGACTGTACGTAAATGAATGAATAGTTAGTTATCAGAAGTGACCCACGTGGATAAAGGAAAGGATGTGGTTCGAAGTTCTGTGTAGTTCGACATGAAACAACTGAAGAAGGCCGGAGGACACATCGGCCGAAACGTTGGGAATATAACAAGCAGCATGAAGACAATATTCTGAAAACCCTGATTTACCGCGACCTCGAATAGGAATGCTGAGTCTTGTAACCGTATCCCCAGTAATCACCTGAAGAAGGCCAGAGGGGAAATTTGACCGAAACGTAGTGAAAGAAGAAACAACACAAAAACTACGAAGATGAGGACAAAAAGTCCGCAATAGATAAAAATTAATTCTTAGCTTAGGCTTATTTAAGAATGTTATCAACAAAATGTTTTACTAATTATATATTTAATATATATGAATTAACAGGATTTGGCGTCAAATAACCTGCAATGGTTGATATTTCATAAAACCCTACCAAACCAAACTAAATCATAAAAACCGGCCCTTCGACCAAGTAGGTAGGGTGTACGCCAATGACCCGCGAGACGAGAGTTCAATCCCTGGTCGAGTCATACCAAAGACTAAAAAATGGTACTTGATGCTGATTTGCTTAGCACAAAGAATTATAAGTTACGTATCAAGGGTAAAGTTAAGAAATCCAGGAAAAGGAGTAGCGCTCTTCCCTAAACCTCGATGAAGTAGCTAAGGAAAATGGAGCCGACTGGTCTCCCTCGACTACGGTCGCCAACTTTACTTTATTTACTATATATATTGATAGATTGATATATAGAGAGAGGTGTAATTAAAAAGGAAAATGACTTATCGGAAAAGGAAAAAAACGAACAAGTCACAATGATTATTCGGTCAGAAAAAATCATTATAAAACTGAGTTATTCACAATAGAATAATTATTGAAAAAGTGCTGAAGACCGAGAACCGAACAAGTAACAGCTTACAAACCGGATTTCAACGAAAAAGATCTACAAACAAGTAGAAACATATTGAGCAATTTTTTTCAGTATTACCTTTGTACATATATATATATATATATATGTGTGTGTGTGTGTATGTGTGTGTGTTTGTGTGTGTGTGTGTGTGTGTGTTATATGTAGGTATATACAATCCCTCAGGCTATTCGGACTATTGACTTTATTTTTATTGTTATATTTACAACGTTTCAGCCAATGCGTCCTTTCCCGTCTTCAGGTATTTCATTGAACCCGTTATTTAATCCACGGAGATAGATTGTCCTAATCCCATTAATCATGACCGGATACAAGCATATTATCTATTGTAAGTATTCCTTGATATTCTTAACTGTAGTTTAGATTGAACCTAAAGCCTCCGGATGATATTACTTAGAGGTACTTTTAACCAAACGCCTCTTTCCGTTGAACCAAGTGTCCCGGACACTTGCCACATTTTTCTACTACTTTAGCATTGATATATATATATATATATATATATATATATATATATATATATTATCAGAATGCGCTGATAGCACGGGGTTCTCTGACTCTCTCACGTAATTCGTTCCTATCTTCCATTGCGCCCGGTAGGTCCTTTAGACTAGAGCTAGTGTCATCACAGAGTTGATATATGTAACTCCTTCCTGATCAGCCAACACTGGTGTGTCCATAAGTAGGAGTCCATTAGAGAACGTCGCTTATGAGATCGTCCTTACCTCGCCAGCAGTGCTCAGTATATCTCGTTCGTCTTGTTTGCATGGTTTATTAGATGGGAGCTAACTAGCCGTACAGCAACTGTTTTGTGGGTAGCTGCTTCCAGGATTTCTTCAAGATATTTTGTAACATACTTGTATAGTTGCTATCAAGCTTTTTCCCCATGAGTTTAATTGCGGTTTCTGACTAATTCCTTTAGGAAAGTATGAACTTGCCTACATCAGGTCTGTATGGACAGTCTAGAAGAACTGTTTCGCTATAGGACTGACCAAAAAAAAACGAATGGCAAGAAAGAATTAGGAAATTCCGTTTTATCTGCACGATTTATATATATATATATATATATATATATATATATATATATATATATATATCACTCTGAAATTAAAAAAAAGGAAGTTCTTATGAAATAATTGAACTTTTTTCTTACTTTCTTATAAAAGCATATTAAACATAATCTTCCAATAAAAGCAGGCGATTTCCCTCAGCTTCTTGGCGTTGAGTTTTTCATTCGACCTTGTTTCTCCTTTAAGCAAGAAAGCAAATTCCCAGTAGACCTTACAAGAATGATTTTGAGAACAAAGTAATCAGATATGTCTAATTACTGCGACGATTTTTGCTGTAAGAGGGCGCCATTAAAAGTCAACAATAGTCAAACGAGATAGTCGGCCGGTTACATTCTACGCATGCGCGACTAGTGGTATCCTTAATGTTGGTGTAGATGAAATTACTTTATGGACGTATTACAGGTTAGAATTTAAGCACTTTTATTCCATAGAGACGGCCCAGTGCAATAAGATGGAATTCTAGGTCTCTCTTCAATTAAACTCGAAATATCTCAGTGTTTGTTGCGTGGCCAGTCAGTCAAATTAAATCTGTAAGCCATATTGAAAAACAAAATTATAAAGCTGTAGTGTACGTCAATTTTCCCGGGCTCTACTGAGTGTATAATTTTGCTTGCGTTACTCAGGTGACAGTTTAAAATCTGGCAGGTATTTCCGTCGCGCCCTGTACATGAAATTATGTGAACAGAGAAAAGCTTCTTTCCTGTCTTACAAGAGGCAGAAGCAAAATTAGGAATACTCTAATATAATTATAAACGACACTATTATAAAACAAGATCAAATTTGATTTTTAAAAAAAAACAAGAAAATAGACATAAAACACTTAACTTACTCTATATCACCGCCATTTTTTTTTTAAATTATTGTATCAACATGCCTTCAAAACGATTAGCACGCCTTCAAAAAAATTCTTCCGACATTTTATTCCATTCCTCCTCAATAGCAGTCTTAAATGAACCAATATTTGGATGGGAAGTTGCGTCTGTTTTTGTTTTTCTTTAACACTCCATATAGCGTAATTAAGAGGGTTAAGGATGGGCTTGATGGAGGCCATAAAGAAACTCCAATTATTTCGGAAATATTTTTGGCCTGGTTTCGGTGTAAAGCAAATCATAGATTCTTTATCGTTTCATTTCTTGTTCATTTATATAGGGTTGAATTTTTATTTCAAAAAAGTGCTTGAAAAACAGAGTTAATCATAAAAATTTAGATTTATCGTGTTTTGCTTTTTTTTACTCGGACTAATCAGACCAAAAAAAAATTTTTTTTAATTGTTCCATTTTTTGCTTCCACACTCTGTAGTATATATCCTTCCCGTCGACTGTAACTATAAAATACATCGACTTCACCTCTGCAGAAAATAAAGCCCCTCCCCTACACCTGTTGGTGACCCGTAATGCTTAAGGACGGAACTCTGGTGGCTGAGCAGTCAGCGACCCGGCAACCAAAGTGATAAAGTGACCTACAACACTCCATTTTAGCGATTATTTAAGAGAGGCCCGAACTGATCAATCTACTGATCATGTCAAGACCAAAATTATTGTTTTCATGGCATTCTTCAAATTGCTCTTGTGGCAAAAAAGTACCCAATCCTGTTTTATCTTAAAGATGTTAGAAGGCAGTGGTTCAAGGTCAATTGTGCTGAAATAGCAATACATGAAACCATTTAGTAATTTACTGAGCTTTCTGACAAGATGTAGCCTGAGAAGATTCGAACTTACACATGAAGGCTTGCTAACCATGACACCAGATTATTCAACTGCGTGAAAACAAATGATTAATATTAAAGAGAATTAATAGTGTTAGATCGCAATACTTAAGACCATTTAAATGTGTGCCGCTTGCTGCAGGGCTGGACGAGATTCCTCCAGAAGTATGGAAGACCAGACAATTCGACGACATACTGCTCCGACAATGCAACGCAGTATACAATCAAAATCCGATAGATAGATGGATGAAGGGATGCATACTCCCCTTCTCTAAAAGGGGGACCTCGGATTAGCCAAAAACTACCGAGGCATAACACTTACATCCATAGCAGCCAAAATCTACAATGCCCAACTACGAAACCGCATAATCGACAACATACTTGGGAAAAACCAAAATGGCTTCCGAAGAAATAGATCCACGACCTCACAAATATTAACCATTCGTAGAATCCTTGAAGGTGTACGAGCAAAAAACCTACAAGCGACATTAATATTTGTCGACTTTACCAAGGCCTTCGACTCCATTCACAGAGGAAAGATGGAACAAATCCTACTAGCATACGGCATACCTAAAGAAACCGTAGCAGCAATAACGATTCTCTATAGAAACACCAAAGTAAAAGTACGATCACCAGATGGAGACATTGTAGCAGGAGTACTACAAGGGGACACGCTGGCTCCGTACCTCTTTATCATTTGTCTAGACTACGTACTTAGAACATCGATTGACAAAATCAGAGAGAATGGCTTCGAGCTGACGAAGAAAAGAAGCAGAAGGTACCCCGCAAAAACAATTACCGACGCCGACTACGCTGATGACATAGTGATACTGGCAAATACACCCGACCAAGCCGAAACACTACTGCATAGCTTGGAACGAGCAGCCGCAGGCATAGGCCTCTATGTTAATGCACACAAAACGGAATATATGTGCTATAATCAAACGGGAGACATCTCCACTCAAGATGGAACCCCTCTTAAACTAGTAGAAAAATTCACTTACCTAGGAAGCAGCGTCGAATCAACCGAAAAGGACATCGACAAGAGGTTAACGAAAGCATGGACAGCTATCAATAGGCTATCGACTATATGGAAATCAGACCTAACCGATAAAATGAAACGCAGTTTCTTCCAGGCAGCGGTCACATCGATACTGCTACATGGACGCTAACAAAACGGCTGGAGAAGAAGCTAGACGGCAATTACACAAGAATTCTGCGTGCAATCTTGAACAAGTGCTGGCGGCAACACCCCACAAGACACCAACTGTACGGCCACCTGCCTCCTATCACGAAAACTATTCAAGTTAGACGAACCAAACATGCAGGACACTGCTGGAGAAGCAGGGACGAACTCATAATTGATGTACCCTTATGGACCCCCACATATGGCCGTGCAAAAGCAGGACGACCAGCACGGACATACATTCAGCAGCTATGTGAGGATACGGGATGTTGTCCTGAAGACCTGCCTAGGGCGATGAAAGATAGGGAGGAGTGGCGAAAGAGGGTCAGGGATATCCGTGCTACCAGCGCGACTTGATGATGATGATGAAATGTTTGGCAAAGAATGATTGATATTTAAATGAATTGCTAGGGCTTCATAGCAATACTTAAAAACCATTTAAATGAACAGGGTGGAACGATAAAATTGTCGCCCTAGAAAAGACGTCATGATTCCATTTCTGTTTAAAGAAAACCGGTTTTCTTTTTCTTTTTCTTTTTTTTTTTTTTCTTTTTTTTTTTTTTTTGTTGCAGACCATCTACTAGTTGACCAGTTGTGTACAAATCCCAAGAGTGATAGGAGCCTTATATCATGTCTAAAAGTGACACAATGTTCAACGAGCGAGATCGGAGATGCACCGATGTACAACTCATCCTCTCTACTGATCCAAGTTATGACAACAGGACCATTGCCAACACCCTCAAAATGCAAATCCAGACGGTTCAACGCTTGAGGGCACAGCTCAACGCATCAGACGACCCTTAGGAGGTAGTGGAGCGGAAGGACACCCCAGGAAGACCCGGACCAAGGAGTTCATCGAAAAGGTCCAAGCAATCATTGATGAAACTCCCCAGCGGCCTATTCGGCAACTGTGAATGCATGTCTGAAGGAGGACTTGGTCCAACAGGCGCTAGACAAGCCAGATCTTGACTGGGAAGTCAAAGAACCTCAGGCTAATCAAGTCCGTCAGGCCCCCTCCTCCCCCGACCTGAACCCGCTGGACTACTTCGTTTGGTCGTATGTCGAGAACATCATCAACATGACCTCCCACAACACCAAAGCCAGCCTGATCGCCGCCATCCACCAAGTATTCGCAGAGCTCCCGCCGGCGCTTGTGGAAAAGGCATGCTCCCAGTTCTGGATCCGTATCGAGGCGGTGATTGAGGCTGAAGGCGGCTACATGGAATAGATGTCAGCTCTACTACATAATCAAGTTACCTGAATTGATTTTTTTAATAAAAGTTTTAAAATAAAGCTATAGTGTTGTTTTCTTTGGGACGACAATTTAATCGTTTCACCCTGTAGACAAATAGAATTATTAGTTTTAGATAGCAGAACTTTAAGCCATTTAACTGTGTGCGAACAAATGATTAATATTAGATAGAATTATTAGAATTGTATTGAAATAATTTAGAATTATTAATATCAACAATACTTGAAACCATTTCTGTGCTAACAAATAAGCTCAGGCTCGTTTAAAAACAATGTTACCTACAAGCTCTTTGCTTACAAATTATACGTGTATATATATATAGATGGTTGTTGTAGGCCCAAAGAAAGAATAAGGATATATTTTAAAATAAGAAGGTCCACGAAGAGATTTGTATTTTTTTAATCTATTTTTTTTTTTGTTCTTACATGCGTGTTATATATATGTTTCCAGCTTGTTGCTTTCGTCAGAGAACATATGTGGCACAAGGCCATTTTAATGGGGTACTCAATGAGACTTGAACTCACTCTTGTTTCCAGTATAAATGACCTTTGGTTAGTTAAACTGGTTTATATAGGGGTCGTTGTTCCTCTTTCCTGGAGTGTGTTTACTTTGGTCTGCTTTACCCGTCTTTGATATTTGATATGTTTATAGTTGTGTGTGTGTGTGTGTGTATTGGCGTTGGAGTGGTTTTTGGTTTCACTAAGACCGTTTTTTTTGTGTGTGTAAGTTTACATATATATATATATATATATATATATATATATATATATATATATAAAAGTAGGATTTCACATTGAATAGTCCACAAGGCTTGATATGCCAGAAAACAAAATCTAACTAAACAAAAAACTTATATGTAGTGTTTTGGATATATCTTATTTTTATAAGTATTATTATATGATTGGTTTCTTTGTTTTATGGTATATCAACCTTCGTGGGCTATTTGATGCCAGAGCCATCCTTGTTGAAGAACAGTGATACTATTTTATGTATAGGTGGGAGGACAAGAAGATTCATGGCTCTTGAGTTCGAACCCAGCTTACATCGAAGCCGTAGTCCAGTAGCATTTCGCTACAAATATACTTATATATTACAAACTGAAGCCGTTTAACTGTTTAATTTGCAACAATCACATAGAACTTAATGCCTGTAATGGTTATCGTCGAAGGAAATGGACACGGCGACACGAGTTCAAATCCTGGACAAGACTGATTGCATTTCACATAGCACTAATACTCTTGGGAAAGGTATGAATCCAATTATTCTCCCTCCAGCTATGGGTAAATAGAAGGACAGACTAGGTTCTTCAGCCTTGGTGAGGCAACTAGTCTAGGAGAAGGAAAACTCAGAATCCAAACCCCTAAAACTCCGCTTTAAAAAAATTGACCTTGTGTCATATTCTGCCGGAGCGGAGGGGTTGGGTAAATAGGATCACATAGAACTTAAGCTGAATAATTTATTTCAAATATCAAACATAATAATTATTTCCTTATGTACAATATAGCAAAAAAGTGAAATAAATTAAACAAATTCAACAACTGAAATATATATATATATATATATATATATATATATATATATATATACTGCCTGGTTGTTGGGTTGGTAGGTTGGTTGGTTGGTTGGTTTTTATTGCATGTCAACTCCAATTTGTTTATTTAATGCCAAGTCTATTTTTTATTTAATTTTATCTTCTGAGCTGCTATGTATCCATCGCTGGTGAGAGAAGAAATGGGTTCATGCCTTTCCCAAAAGCAATAACACGGAGAAATAGCACAATCCAGAAGAAAGGAGACAATGTGGAGAACAAGATTTTAAATCTGGAAATATCTGTGTTTATTTTGGTACTTTCTGCGTGCTTAGAAAATCTCTAGTTAAAATTGCCCAGTCGGCTGGGGCTGTAGAGTACACCGAATGCACCTCTGCAGAGGGGTACCCCCCCCAATGAGTATCCTGGATATGACACTAAACAATCTGATGGTAAGGTTCCAGTGATGCTGTGGCTTTGGGGAATAATGAGCACCCCTTCATTGCCATTGCTCCCAGGTCCACTCTGGCCCGGCGTGGTAGCACCTGATAGGGCTCATTCTATGAGTTAAATAGAGCTCACAGCATTCTTATGCTAAACTGAATTATTTGACTAAACTGAATAACTTGGAATAGAAATTTTATTGACAATTAAACCGTAATTACATTTAAACTGCGTGCTAATGTTAAACTGAATTAATTGAAATGGAACTTTTTTGACAATGAAACTGTATTTAAACTAAATTGTTAAATATAGAACTGTTTTGACATGTAACTGTGTGTAAACAAAATCTATATTTATACTAAACTGAATTAGCTGAATTAGAACTGCATGACTAAACTGAATAGCTTGAAATAGAAATGTTTTTTCACAATTAAACTGTACTTACATTTAAACTGCGTGCTTATGCTAAACTGAATCGTTTGTAATAGAAGTGATTATTTACATAAAAATGGATTTGGCGTTAAATAACCTACAAAGGTCGATATGCCATAAAACCAACCAACCAATCATCTTATTAAAAAAAACATTAGTTTTTGACCAGCCTGCGTATTCGAATTTTTGTCCTTTTTATAAACCATTTGAATAAAATACGGGATTCCATTTGTTCTAAATAAAGTTATTTTGGGAAAAAGTAGTCTCCAGATTTTCTGAATTCCTACATGATTTGTTCGTTGTAATTACAATTACCGGAGAAATTAATTTGAAAATAAAACTTTTAATTAATTAATTAATTATATTGTATTTTATATTTTGTTTTCGCTTGAGAAATTTAGTTATTTGCATGCATATAATGCAAGTGGAAAAATAAGAAAGTTGCGGTGTATGTGAGTTAGAGCAAGGTTTTTTCGAGGTTGTTAGAATTACGTCTTTTCAAGCGTCTCCAGTGGGGTGCGGGTCAAGGATCCGAGCACAGGGAATCCAGTGTTTCCAATGTTTATTTCTAAATACTAACTACTCTTCTGAAATGTTGATGCAACCCAGGCTTCCTTCAACCTCAGAGCTCCGGGTTAAAAGTGAATGTTAGATAATCGAAGTAGTCACGAATGTCAAATTCAAAGATAAAGATTTAGAATACTTCTTTTCATGGGTTTCATTCTGTGGATCTTATTTTTATATACAGCAGTATTGTGCCACATTTTATTTATACGTGTTACTGACACTCTAAGATTCCTAAATTAAATGATGAAAATTCTAATCAGTAAACTATGAATATATTTCGAGATTTGAACTATTGTTTGGTAATTTTTTTATCATTCGGGTCAGGATGAAGTAGCAAATAGTGTAGTAGAAACTTATTTTCATGTCTGCATTTTGACTCGAGTTCTGAATTTAAAAAGAGATTGTGTCAGTTTGATAATATGAAATTTCAAATTGGCGTAGACTCTTGAAAATTCACTATGTTACTACTATACATCTTATATGATGACAGGCCAATTTTTATGATTTCAGGTTTAAAGGAACAGCTACAGAAGGAATTCGAATACATCCTACTAAAACCTGATTGTCACAGCTGGGGAATTTCAAAAATGCAATCTGGACGTGAGGAAGAACGATATGCAATAAAATTCTGTTTTAAACTTGGAAAAAATGCCAAAATATGAATGCAATGCTTCAGACTGTTTTTGGACCATCTTGCATGAATCGAGCATCAGTCTTTTAGTAGCATCAGAGATTCAAGGAATGCAGGGAGATGTGAGGGATGATGAGAAGTGTGGGAGGAGTAAGGAGGTCAATACACCAAAGTTGACTGGCCAAAGGGTTAGGGTTAGGGTTACTATGTTGAGGTTTTAAGGGAGTTCAGGTAGATTTTCCGTCGGAAGAGGCCAGCACTCTTCAAATCTTCAATCGGCATTTCCCCAGGACAATACACCAGTCCATAACTCCATCCTTGTCACAGACTATTTGACCAAGAGGGGCATCAAGACAGTTCCTTAACCTCCTTATAGTCCAGACGTTGCTCCCGGTGACTTTTGGTTATTCCCTACACTCAGAGGCTATCGTTATGAGACAATTATGGAAATGAAAGAGGCTGTGACGAACATCTTTGACACGCTCACACAAGAGGACTTCCATGAGGCCTTCCAGAAGTTGTTGGAACGGTATAACTAGTATATTGCTGCCGGAGGAGATTACTTTGAAGGGGACTAGAGTTTCATGTGTGTACTATCAATAAAAGTACCCATAAGAAAATAGTCTGGAAACCTATTTAATGATCCTCGTATGTATACATATATATATATATATATACTCATATATGTATACACACACATACGGTAACATATGTATACACACACACATAAGGTAACGATCTGGATATGTACCCGGCTACAACCTGTGATTGAATCAGAAAATTTAACAGCTTGTGAGGGTCACAAATTCACAAGGCGCGCTGGTGCGAACAACGTAATTTTCCTACCGGAGAATGTAAATCAGGATTACCCCCCACCCAGTATTCACGTGCCCATTGCTGAACATCAGCGTCTTGGAGACATTCCTAGCAAGCCAAGAATTTAGTGGCCCAAGGGTGATCAGAGAGCTACCTGGACAAACTTAGACCAGGAGCTTTGTTTTTTACTCACCACCCATCTTGAGGGCCCCATTGATCAACTAATAACATCTTTCAGCAGAATTATATATGACGTTTGTCTCGAGTGCTTTCGTGCAGTAACGCAAAAAAAGATTACACTGAAGGAAAACGAACTGAATAGATGACGGATATAGAAAGCATTTCAACATGAATGCAATGCACGTGGAGCCACCATTCCCGTATGATTACGCAAAATCAAGAAACAGTTGCTATGACACCAACGGCTGAAGGTAAACGCACTTTTAAATCAGAAACTGCACTAAAATGAAGATAAACGAACGTCCAATGTAATGTCTGCTTTAGTTGATCTGGCGTATATATAGATATGTATATATATATATTTTAAATACCCTGTCCGGTGGCAAAAGCTGCTTGGTAGTGCCAGGAGTGGCAGTACCGCTTGAGCTACCGAAACTGTGTTATCACCCTGGTTTGCGACTGATGAGGATTGGGTGTCGCACGTGCTTTCACACGTTGTATGATAAAAAAAATACTCATATCTGTATACACACACAAACACACACACACACACACACACACACACATATATATATATATATATATATATATGAGAAAAATAAGTGGTAAAGTTGATAAACCAAGCACTGACAAATAATTCAAAAGAAAAATGACAGAAAAAAAAAGGCGGAGCTAGAAATATATATCTCTATCTCTCCCTTTTCCTTCCCTTTCGTTTTTTGTTTTCTCATGACCCCCCCCTCTCCTCATATTTTTCTTATTCACTCATCGAAATAATCCATCTTTGCTGGGCAAATTTTTGTTGAAAATTGATATGCTTGACGGATGATTTAGCTTCCCCACATCTGCTCAGCCGTAGACATCTGCCCAGATGGTCACAGTCACAACCCCTGCCGCCATCTCTCAAACATATATCTCGATCTCTCCCTTTCTTTCTTTCTTTCTTTTTCTGCCTCTTTTCTTTCGACCCCTACCTCCTTTTAGTTTTGTCTTTATTTTATTTATCTATTTCCTTCAATGCTGAACTTTAGAAAAAACCATTTTTATTCTGAAGAAGTTCTTTTTTTAGAAAAGACGAAATATAATTGGTGAATAAGTTGTCACTACTTTTTTTATCCACTTTTCCACTTATTTTTCTTATCTTGTCAGATTTACCGAATGCTACCATTTCATCATATATATATATATTGTAACAGTGTTGGTTGTCACTAATTCACTTTGTGGGTTTGTGGCAAACCAAGTGCGATATAGTTTGGAGAGTGCTTAATATCTGAGATAGAGCAATTATATAATAATGATAAATACATATATATTAGACTTATATATTTAATGCTATGGAAGTTTGTCTGCGACCTTAGGTTTCATGAAGTTTTACAAATAACAATGACCAGGAAGATAACGAAATAAAATGAAGAAATCGAAAAAATCGTAACTAAAAGTCAAAAACCGTTGAAATTCAGTACAAATCTTTATGTGTGTGTGGGGAGTTATAGTTGCACATTATTGTGTGTGGATGTGTAAGTGGTGTTTAGTGTATGTGTATATATATATATATATATATATATATATATATGTGTGTGTGTGTGTGTGTGTGTGTTTGTGTGTGTATTTATATGTGTGTGTATTTATATGTTTGTGTATTTATATGTGTGTGTATTTATATATATGAGTGTGTGTGTGAGAGAGAGAGAGAGAGAGAGAGAGAGATAATCAGAGAGCGAGAGAGCGAGAAAGAGAGAGAGAGAGAGTTTGTTGGCAAATGGTTTGTTGAAATTCTGTACAAATCTTTATGTGTGTGTAGGGAGTTATAGTTACGCATTATTGTGTGTGGGTGTGTAAATGGTGTTTAATGTATGTGTGTGTGTATAATATATATATATATATATGTGTGTGTGTGTGTGTGTGTGTATTTATATGTGTGTATATTTATATATATGAGTGTGATCGCGCGAGAGAGAGAGAATGAGCGAACAAGAGAGAGAGAAAGTTTGTTGGCAAATAGTTTGTTGGTAACATTATTTTTAAACGTTAAATGATTTCAAGTATTGTAATTTAACAATTATAATAATATCTTTTTTTAATAATCCCTATCTTGAACAAACAATTTTTACATAGTTGCATAGTTTTAAATAACTAATAATAAATCCTTAGAAAATGATTGAACAGTTCCACAGTTATATGATTTCGTGTACCTAATGATACTTATCCTGAGTAAGCAGTTGTATCTACAAATAACTATTTTAATACAAATAATTTCACATGGTTATTTGGTTTATTTTGGTGTAGTTTCTTATTGTAATGACATGTCAACCTTCAAGGGTTATTTAATGCCAAAATTCATTCACGTAAAAGAACAGTAGTTGTACTATTTTACTCATCGCTGGAGGAAATAAGAATCTTGCCTTTCCCAAAGGTATTTGTCTGAAAGTGAACGTAATAGCGCGACTGGGGTTCGATCTCGCTTATTTCGTAATCGCAGTGCGGCACGTTAGCTACCACACCGCGTAGACTTCCTTCAGTTTCCCGTAACCATATTTACCAACCCCTCCACTCGGGCAGGATGTGACACAAGGTCAATTTTCAAGCGGAGTTTAACAGGTTAGAATTCAGAGTTTTCCTTCTCTTAGACTAGTTGGCTCACCAAGGCTGAAGAAACCAGTCTGCCCTACTATTTACCCAGAGCTGGAGGGAAAATAATTAGATTCATACCTTTACCAAGCAAAGTTTCCCGTAACTAATAATTATAACCTTTCGTAAAGCAATCATAGCATCTAGAAACTATTCTTAATACAAATTATTTGCTATCATTCATATGATTTTAACTATTCTATCAAATGCCTTTGCCCAGTCGGCTTGGGGCTGTAGAATACACCGCCTGAATCAATGAGAAGGGTAAGACTCCACCAACGAACGTCCTGGTTTGGACAATAAACAATCTCATTGTAAACCTTCACTAGTGCTGAAGTTTTGGAGAATATGGAATACCCCTTCACTGACAACGCACCCAATTCCACTTTGGCCTGGAGTGGTAGCACCTGATAGAGTCCTATCTATGGGTCAAATAGAACTAAACTATGTTGTTATGCTAAACTTAATTGCTTGAAATAGAACTGTTTATATGTATAAAAATGGATTTAGCATTAAATAACCAACAAGGGTTGATATGCCATAAAACAAAACAAAACAAAAACAAAACTAATACATATAATTTACATGGCTTCAAATTACTATTTCTTTTAATATTATTTAATATCATATTCAATTAATATGTTATATTATTTAATATTATATTTAATTAATATTAATTAATATATTAATTTAATATTATGTTTTGTTTGAACACAGCTGTATGGTTTCAAGTATTTCTATCTAATACTAATAATCTGAATAAAATAGTATAGTTTAAAGTATTTCAGGGAATAATACAGTTTCAAGCAGTTCATAATAATAAGCATCTTATTATTGTTGGTGTTGTGGTCTTCGGATAAGACCGGTGGAAGAACAACTCAAACAACGGGTGATATGTGAACGTTATTGTATTAGCAGAAAAAGGAATTCATACAAAGGAAGTACTAGCCGTTCTCGGCTTGTCAAATGTCTCGTAAGAAACGAAGTTATCGTCTCCGAGCGAGCTAAGCTCGGCGAATATGTTTAGGTTGGACGAGTCCATCTATGGGGTAGGATAGGATATGTCCCCAGAACAATTACTATTAGACTCTTAGTTATATATGGATGTTATTTTCAATACAAAAATGTCCTGTTGGCAGGGGCTATAGAATGGGCGAACTATATCTCTACTGAGGCTTAAGACCTCCCTGAGTGTCCTAGATATGGCAATAATATATCTGATGATGAGGCTCCAATCCGAGAACTTTACAGAATGTAGAGTACCTCTTCACAGACATTACTCACAGGTTCACTCAGACTCGTTGTGATAGCTCCTGATAGGTTCCTATCCATGGGTCAAATAGAACTTTTTGTTAATCTAGGTATAAACAATTAAAATTTTAAGTAACTATTTTTAATACAAATAATTTTCCCGCTATTATATGGTTTCAAATATTCCTGTCAAGTACAAATAATTTTCCGACCCAGATGGCAGCGACTGCAGAATACACTGACTGCATCTCTGCAGAGGGGTAAGACTCCTTCAACAAGTGTCTTGGATGATGCGTTCTGGTTAGTGAACGTTTGTAATATTAAATAAAGGACAAACTACGATATGAGAGGAAATAGAGATATATTCTCAGGAAAAAGTTCATACAATAGAGAAACTATTAGTAGACAAGAACATAGGATTAGTGAACGCTTGTAATATTAAATAAAGGACAAACCACGATATGAGAGGTAATAGAGATATATTCTCAGGAAAAAGTATATACAATAGAGAGACTATAAATAGACAAGAACATAGGATTAGTGAATACAGAATAAAGATATAGTCTAAAGATTGTATTGGCTTCCGTTATTACGGTAGCAAATAAGGTGATCCAGTGCGATCTCCAGTTTCCAACGCTCTAATACTATTCCTATAAGAAACTGCTCTTCACCTTCTAGTCTGCTCTGGTATTAGTAGCTACTGCTATATATGTGGCAGATGGAATAGTTCATTGTGTGGAAAAAGGTGGGTGATACCCAACATTGGATATGACACTAAGCAATCTGATGGTGAGGCTTCAGTAAATCTGGATCTTTAGGGAATGCGAAGTACACCTTCATTAACATCGCTCCCAGGTCCGCTATAGCCACGGAGTGGTAGCACTTCATAGGGTCCTATCTATGGGTCAAATAAAACTAAACAGTGTACTTATGCTAAACTGAATCGTTCTGGCCCAGTTGGGGGGGGAGCTGTAGAATACATCGACTGCATCTATTCAGAGGGGTAAGACGTTCTTTATGAGTATTCTGTGGCTCGGTCAGCTGGGACTGCAGAATACAGCGACTGCATCTCTGCAGAGTGGTAAGACTCCTCTAACGAGTTTCCTAGATATGATATCAAACAATTTGATGGTGAGGCTCAAGTAATGCTGGAGCTTTGGGGAATGCAGAACACCCCTTTATTGCCAACCTTCTCAGACCCACTCTGGCCCAGAGTGGTAGCACCTGATAGTTTAGTTCTATTTGACCCATTGATAGAACCCTGTGAGCTTATGCTAAATTGAATTGTTTGAAATATAACTGTTTATATGTATAAAATGGATTTGGCATTAAATATCTTCCAATGGTTGATATGACATAAAACCAAACAAAACCAAAACGGGTCTATTTCTCCCTTAGATTGGAATAAACAGGTGCTACCAATACGATTAAGAATGGAGCGTGAAGGGATAACCCTGATAGGATTACTCCAATCACCCCAGAGCTTCGGAGACATTTTAGTATCATACCCAGGACTTTTGGGAGAGAGAGAGATCTTCCCCTTCAGTAGAGTACGCGGTTGGTACTTTCTTGATTCCTGGTGACATGATGATATGGTGTGATATTCACCTGATCTTGGTCGGGAAATTTGACTCAAAATTGCATAAACGATCGTGTCATCCCCATATCGTACTCATTACGTCTAACAAAAATGGTACGAAAAGTCTTTATTTAAAAAAATATGACGAGAATAAGAGAATTTTTTTTTTCATTCAAAGTCATCGATTTTATTCAATGTAATAGTAGATACATCGACCACATTTGTATCGATTAAATTCTTCTTGAATATATGTACTCCCCTTCATTTCTTGCTCTGTGAATATTCATACGTGACAGAATAGACGCTTAATGAGATCGCACGCTTGAAAGTAGAGTGAATGTACGCATATATTGATGCCCGTGCGAATTGGCCAAGGCTCATATGTGAATGCGTTGGATTGAGAATGCGCATGTGCACAAGGTTTTTCGTTGCTGGTTTAAAATTCATAGAGGGCGCTCCGTTCTCTTTCAATTCAAAATTATGCAGTCGAAAAAATAAAAACAAGAACAAGAATCTCTGTTTTAATTACATTATGTTCTACTTGGAATTCTAATTCATCGCATTGAGTGCGACGAGAGAATTACAATTTCGTCCCGATATTTGATATTTGCAACACGCCCGACCGTTCCCAGCCAGAAGAGAAACGCTCATCAAATCGGCGCCATCTTGCCGTCACATAATTTGAATAAATATATGGATGAAAATAAAAATAAAAGATTTTGAGGATCGATACAATAGAAATAAGAATATCGGTGAAAGGTCGGCGAGTTATTGAAAGTCAGAAAAGGTTGACTAATTACGTAAACTGATAATGTACTTACGGAAATAGACGCCAAGCATATATTGTTGAAGTTTTAAAACAGCATCTGCCTTTACACCCAGTGAGCAGTAAATAGCAGAACAGTTGGAGACCTTTAGATGTGTTAAGTCTGCCCAACTAAGAGAAAGCCACTCAAATAAGAATAAATAAGTTAAATAAAATAATACGAGTCGATTCTAAATTCAAATAAAAAACAGCTCCTTTATCCCACTTTCATATAAATAAGCTTTGGTTGGGTCAGGTTCTTTGTTTCGTGGTATATCAAACTTCTAGGGTTATTTACGGCCAAAGCAGTCCTTGCAGAAAAACACTTGTGGTGCTATTTAATCCATAACTAGGAGTATAAGAGGGTACATACCATTTCGGATGGTATTAATCATAAAATAAACATAATGGCGCAAGTGGAGCTCGAACTCGCTTACGATGACGTTACCGTACAGTACATTAGCCACTACGCCACGGGAACTCCCCCTTTCATCTATTTGAAAGAGAAGTACTGTCAGCAATGCAGTTGGAATTAAAATAAAAACTCAGATGCCGTCCAAGAATCAACAGCTTGCTAACTAGAGATCGGACACAAGACAAAGAGATACCATTCTACTACACTTGGCAAAAATTCCGAAATTAGCACTCAACGAGAATGTTCACTTTGGATCTTATATTTAGCAGTAAATAATCTAGTAACAGATAGGACGCAAAACATGTTTTTTTGAACGGCTAAGCATTCTGACTTCGTAAAAAAAGACTGGGGGTGTCCTCAAGGTGTAATGGTTAAAGCGATGGGCTACGGAATCGTATTAAGCAAGTTCAAACTCCAGTTAGATTCATTTTCGGACAAATACACGTAGGGATGGTATGAACCCTCTGATCCTACCAGCTATGGGTTAAATAGTATTGCGACTGTTCTTCTAGAAGGATGACTTTGGCATTAAATAACTAACAATGGTTGTTATGGCATTAAACAAACCTGAACTTTAAAAATATACTTTAAACAAGTTAGATTTAATTTAAATTGATGGATTTTTTTTCTCTTTCAAAAGAACATATGGAATGACCTAATATTGGCGAAAAATTATGAAGTTCCAAGAATAAAAAAAAATAATTTATATTTTGCAGCTCTTCTTCAAACTTTTATGATATTTTTGCTTCTTACAGACATAAATTTTATCAAGTTAAAGCAATATTTTTTATAAAAGTGATTCTACGAGCGGAAGTTAACAGATGTTCTTTGGTTGATGACGCCTTCTCGTAGACTTTTTTTCAGTTTCCACCTTAAATTTTCCAATAGATTTAGTTCCGGACTTTTCGGTGGTCATATTTATATTCCTTTACTAAATAAAAGCCTTTGTTACATAGCCATATACTCGAATATGGCCATGTGCGAAATGGGTGCAATGGACATCGAATGTTGATAACAATAGAACATATAAAGAACATAGGAATCTCGGAATTCGAAAACACGTAACGACTTCATGTTCAGGTACGAAACCTTTTTATTAACTTTGAGTTAAAGGTTTCGACGTAAGGAGAAGAGACACAATCTTCTATGCTGTCTTATTCATTTGGACCCCATCTCGTGCCCCCCCCCCATAGGGCGCAAGTTCGCCTCGCGTCTGCGAGCTCCAAAAGTCGATCCTTCTCGTTTGGTGTCTAATTCTCAACTCTCTGACTTTCTTCAGATTCTCACACAAACCTTCGCGCACTTTCGGTGCGTGACGTCACCCGCACCCTGTTACCCCGTTTCGTCTCGAACTATTATGACATCTGAGTGACACCTCCATCCACCCGCATGCACCCGCGTTAACACCTGCCTCAATGTTGCACCTAACTAACCCATGTGCTGAGCCGAAAGGTTCTCAGCCTTACTAAACTCAAAGGCATGAACCGAAATCCCTCGGCTATTATATAACACTTTTCCGCAGGAATAGGACTGGTTTCTTTAGTCTTGCTTAGGCAACTAGTCTAGATTAGTTGGTCGGTTTCTTTATTTATGTTGTGGCGGAATCACCTACTAATGAACTCAACCACCCTCCATAATACCGGAAGACGTTGCAATACGAAATCAGTCTAGATCCGGAAACTAACCTTGCCCCCAGCGGTTATGCGAACTAGCTTACCGTCCCATGTTCTTGTAACCATCCTTTGTTCTTGTAAATATATACCTATACTATAACCGTGGTGTTCTGTTCTCTTTGTGATCCCTTCCAGAGCCATAAAAATTTAACAGTATATCAACCTTTGTGGGTTACTTAAAGTCAAAGTCATCCTAGAAGAAGAACAGTAGTGGCTTTATTTAATCCATAACTAAGGAGGTAAAAGAGTTCATGCATTTTCCCAAGGGTATTAGTCCGAAAGTGAACGGAATAGCGCGACTGGGATTCGAACTTGCTTATTAAGGTCTTACAGACCATCACTGTAGGCACTACGCCACAAAGACTTCCTTACCAGTCAAGGAGAATTAAAATTCTGAATTCAAACAAGGAATGCATCATTTAGAAATTGGCTTTGTGTCCTATTCTGCCTGTGGTTATGAGGTTGGTCAATACATACTGTGATACACTCCTTCGGCTGCCAATCCCGTACTTCTTTAAGCCAATACTATTCTTGACCAGTAATTCATTTAGTGGGTTCCGCCAGGGTATTTCACATTTCTTCACAGCCAGAAAAAATACAACCGAGAGAATAGGAGAAGAACAAACAAACAAACACGGACTTGGGTCAACTCCCAGCGCAAGAAAGGGAAAGTCTATATGTGACAATTTGCATTCTCCGTGCATTTGTAGACTAACGCTGGCTTGTATTTTGCACGAAACTTCAACAAAAGGCACCAACAATGCTGACATCTTCTCGCGTTGGTTCAACGGCCTCTGTGTAGTTCATCAGGTCTTAGCAGTCGTCTTTCTGACTTCTGTTGACTCTGTCATTTTCTGGATAGCCAACACAAAGCCGATCGCTTTCCTCTGCCCTCCGCTGTCGACTGCCTCTCTTCGTCTTTCTTCGTCAACTCGCCCCTGTCTTTGCTCGGACCTTCCTTTCCTCCTCCACTTCCGGTCTCGCCAGAGATCTCGAGTTCAAGCCCTTTGTTTGGGTTTCGTGCTAAAACAGACAAAGAGGTTGTCTGCTAGGCGCACCATCCACATAGTGTCACAATACCATTTGACTCAAATAACTTTCAAAAAGATCTACATGACCCATTGACAGTGCTATTTATGGTGGAATGGTTTTAGGAAATGGAAAAAACGATACGGGTTAAAAACCTGGATGAGGCTGTTTGCATTTCACATAGACCTAATGTTGTGATGCTGACCAAAGAAAGACACGAGGAACTCAAAAGGTTTGATAGAAAAACATATATATTCAAGTAAGAGAAACAAGATACAAGTGAACCTGCTTAAACAGTAGTTTGTTGATAGAAAGCTGAGAGTTCAGTCTGGTAGTGACTATCCGTCTACAAGACAAATGGAATCACACGTGATTGTGTCACGCTGATTGGTGCACTCCCGTCGGACGCTCTCGTTGACGTGTATTTACGGAGGAGGGCAAGTCCATTATGAAGGGAGTACAACCCTTTGAAAAGTTATGAATCCAACTATTCTCTCTCCAGCTATGGGTAAATAGTAGGGCAGATTGTGCTTTTTAAACTTGATATGGCAACTGATCTAGAAAAAGAAAAACTTTGAATTCGAATCTGTTAAACTCCGTTTAAAAATCAATCCTCTATCACATTCTGCTCGTGCGGAGGGGTTGGGCAAATACATATATGACCCATAGATAATATTTTAACGTCTACTATCTCTCCAAATAGGTGACTCCAGACTACTTTGAGCTCTAGAACACTAGTGTCACTCTTGAATATATGTAATATAATGGCCGAGGGATTTCGGTTTATGCCTTTGGGTTTAGTTAGGCTGAGAACCTTTCGGCTCAGCACATGGGTTACTTAGGTGCAACATTAACACGCGCGTGCGCTGGCAGAGCAGACGTGTCACTTAGAGATGTCACAATAGCCCACATTGGAAGCGGGGTTACGGAGTGCGGGTGACGTGACGCACCGGAAGAGCGCGTAGGATTTGGGGAGATTTTGAAAAAGTCATTGAGTTGAGATGAGACCTGCATCGGGAGGAGACGGTTGGCTTTCGCTTGCTCGCCGAGACCTTTGTGGCGGGTGCCACACGTGTTGGCGGGGGGAAGGCAGATGAAAAAGCCAGAATAGAAAGATTATGCCTCTCTCCTTATGTCGAAGAACCTTTAAACTCAAAGGTTATAAAAAAAAGTTTCGGACATGAACAAAGAAGTCGTCAAGTGTTTTTCATGTTTCGAGATTCCTATGTTCTGTGTTATATATTTACGAACATTATATGTCCATTTCGAACATGGCCGTATCTGGCTATGGTACATACAGGGAAGAAGAACAAAAATGCTGATGTATAAAAATATGAACTGTTTCTTTTTTTTCCTTTTATTACCCAACTACTCCTAAAAGTGCAAAATCTCCATCAAAACAACCGCTACATAAATCATCAATATGTCCACCAAAAATCATTAAAGACAGACTAAAAAACTTATCTCCCATAAGACCTGAACAACTGAAACAAAAATCACAACTCCCCATTAGCCAAACTGCGAAAATACAAATGAACATCAAAGTGAATAAGGAAAGACCAGGAAGTACATTCAAAATGCCCTCAACAACAAAGTCGCCTATAAGAACCAAACAATCCAATGCTCAGCCATCAACAAAACCCCTACAAAGGACGTATAGTATAGAGAGTATGGATTGCAACACAGACTGCGTAATTGCCAGACTTAATCTTGAAGAAATAATCAAAAACTACAATACTTGAAACCACTTAACTATCGGCAAACCTATAAGCTCAATCACTTTTTTTAAATTGCTAATCTCTTATATATCATACGTATCTATTTAAATATGTGCAAACAAATAACTGATGTTAAATTCTTACGGTTACATAGCAACTCTCGTAATGATTTAACTGTGTGAAAACAAATGAGGAAAAGTAAATGGAATGATTTACACTGGATGTAAATGCTTGAAATCTTAACTGCAAAGAAAATGAGCTCAGGTTTGTATAAAATATTATTAGAACTGTTTGAGTTAATCGAATAGCTTCAAATAGAAATGTTTTGACAATTAAACTGTACTTATATTTAAACTGTACTTAGACTAATCTGAATTGTTTAATATAGAACAGTTTTGACATTTAACTGTGTGTAAACAAAATCTGTACTTATACTAAACTGATTAGCTGAATTAGAACTGATTGACTAAACTGAATAGCTTGAAATAGAAATGTTTTTCTCGATTAATCTGTGTACTCATGCTAAATTGAATTGTTTGAAATAGTACTGACTATTTGCATAAAAATGGATTTGGCGTAAAATAACCTACACAGGTTGATAAGTCATAAAAGCCAACCAACCCAACCCTTTTATCACCCGAAATGTACGTATGGGTCGAGTAAGTGGGAATCGCAGATGACTGAAATGCACACAAAGAGAAGGGCGATGGGGCGCATTTTTCTATGAAACCTCTCTGCCTTTCTGCTTCGTTCTGTCTGGGTCGAAATCTTCCCTGGTTTATATAATTTTTCGCCTACTGTCTAACATACCACGAACGCAATTTATACGCCTCTTCTGCTGAGGAAATACCTGCGTCCTGTTTATTTTAGGAAAAAAGTGTACATCCTCTTATGCCACCCTTACAACTTACGTAGCATTTCCGCAGGGGCATCGGCGTCTTGTTTACTTTTGGAAACAGGTGTGGATCCTGCTATGGCACCCTTGCAATTTAGGCAGCATGTCCAAGGAATTCTCTGGTCGATATTCAACACTCACCTCTGAATGCAGTTTAGATTTATTCATGGGAAACAATTTTCTAAGACTGAAATCCAAACATACTGGTAAGCACGGGGAACATCCTACGACTTCAAAATTTATTTTCCTAAAATTAATAACTTGCGCCATAGATCAAAGGTCGACTTATACACGAGATTCAATTATGTACGAATTCAGAATGTACGATAGCTGTCTTTAATAAAAAAATTTTTTCGAGTGATAATGCTGAGTTTTGATGAGATTTGATGTCTCGGACAAAATGTCTCCTGCTTGGCTAGAATCCAAACTGTACTTGATTTTAGGAAAGGAATGATGTCTTAGAGATCTGAAAAAATGTGCAATCTCCCAACGTGTTAAAAGAATGTTTATTACATCAGCAGTATCTGCATTTGGGTAAAGAAAAGCCATTTTTTAATCTAATTTCATTACAACTTGCATTTCTGGAACAAATTCAATTTTCCTAAACATATATCTTCATCTTTCATATTTTTTCTTTAAATTTAATCTCACGAAACCTTCACCCGATATATATATATATATATATATATATATATATATATATATATATATATATATCGTCAACGGTGCTTGGAAACTGTCAGTTTCTCACCTATGTGCGTAGCGGGCCAAAATATATTCACTCAATCAATGATATTGAGCTTTCTTTATTTACAAATATAGCAAGGTATATAAATATATTTACATATACTAACAGTACAAAAATAAGTAAATCATCTTTATACAAATATATCAAATGTTTTGTAATCATTTTTTGTAGATTACATTTTTAAATGAAACTGAGCTTTTTTTTTCTTTTTGGTGGGGGCGCACAGCTAAAAGGTTTAAAGTATTTCTAACACGAATAATTCTATTTAATATTCATCATTTATTTGCGCAGATTTAAATGGATATGCATACATGATTTGAAAATGAAGAGTTTGTTGATGCTTTCATTTTTAAATGAGTCTGGACTAATTTGCACCCAATTTTTGCTATTATTTCTGCACAGTTAAATGGTTTCTGGTATTGCTATCAAACATTTAAATTCTATCCAAAATTAATCAATTATTTACACACAGTGAAGTGGTTACAAGTATTGCTATTTAACACGAATTATTCGATTCAAAATCACTCATTCGTTTGTACACAGTTAACTGTTGCTACGTATCACTAACAATTCAATTAAACATCAGTCATTTGCTTACAAACAGTTAAATGATCAGTTCTATTTCTAACAATTCAATTTAGCATAAGTCATTTGTTGGCACTCAATTTAAATGTCAAACAGTTCTATTCGAGACATAGATAGAACCTTTTCAGGTACAATCAATCTGGGTCAAAGTGGACCTGGGAGCGATGGCAGTTAAGGGGTACTTAACATTCCCTTAAGCTCCAAGACTGGAGCCTCAGCATCAGACAGTTTAATGTCATATCCAGGACTCTGGTTAGTGGGGGGGATTCTTACCCCGCTGCTGAGATGCAGTCATTGTATACTACAGCCCCAACCGACTAAACTTCCCTGGGAAAGGTATGAATGCAATTATTCTCCCTTAGTTATGTGTGAATAGTTGGACAGACTTAGTACTTTAATTTTGGTATGGCAACCGGCCTAGGAGAATGAAAATTCTGAATTTGAATTAGTTGAATTCGGCTTAAAAAGTGACCTTATATCGTATCCTATTGGTCTAGAGGTTGGTTGGTTGGTTGGTTGGTTGGTTGGGTTTTATCGCATATCAACCTTTGTGGGTTATTTAACGCCAAATCCATTTTTTTGAAAATAGTTCTATTTCAAACTATTCAGTTTATTCAAGCAGTCATATATAACAATTCAGTTAAATGTAAGTACAGTTTCAATGTCAAAAAACAATTCTATTTCAAATAATTCAGTTTAGCATAAGCGCGCAGTTGAAATTTAAGTACGGTTTAATTGTCAAAAACATTTCTATTTCAAGCCATTCAGTTTAATCAAACAAGTCAGTTAAGTATGCCATTAGTTCTATTTAACCCATAGATAGGACCCTATCAGGTGCTACCACGGAGGGCCAGAGTGGACCTGGGAGCAATGGCAATGAAGGGGTGCCCCGTATTCCCCAAAGTCCAAGCATTACTGGGACCGCACCATCAGACTGTTTTGTGTCATATCAGGACACTCATTGGTGGGGTTCTTACTCCGTCAGAGTTTCCTGTTTTTCTCTCTCATCGTGAAAACATCCAATCAAAATCTAGCATCTTCGTTTAATTCCTTGTTGTATTGATATTTTTTTTAGCTACGAATCGTTATTTTAATGATGTTTGAATTAAATGATACATCAATCGACTGACTGAGAATTGAATTTCAAGTGAAATTCACTGACAAGATTTCAATAATTAATCGTTATTTCAATGATGTGAATTTGAACAATAATGTGATTGATTAGTTAATTTTTATGGCATGTCAACCCATCTGGGGTTATTTTATGCCTTGACGTTTATATTTACATTTTCGTAGTTTCTTAAGAGTTTTTGTACGCACTATTATGTTATCAGATATTCCTAATAACAATAAGCTTCAAACAGATCTACTTGACACGGAGATGGGACCCTTACAAATACCCCACCTGCTTGGAATAGACCTGAGAATAATGATAATGAAGAGGTTCTTTACATAGTTCAGAGTTCCAGTCATAGAACCTCACCACCAGAGACAGTTTAGTGTCATAACTAGGACCTATCTTTTTGGTTGGTATATATGTAACGCTACGGTTCTCAAATAAACGTTTGTACTACAACTACACCACATAGTCGCTTACTCCAGTACATGTCTAGCGAGTCTATAAGTGTCGCACTATGCCTTAAGTGTCAGTCAGACCCCTGTTGTAACCTCCAATGTGAGGAAAAGAAATGACAAATACACCAAAACACCGTCTTGGTTCGCTAATACAAATGTTTATTCGTTACTACACTTCTTAGTTGTCGTCGAGAATAAAGAACCACCATATGAAAAATGAGTCGACCGCTTTTGTCAGACAAAAAGAAATAAAATGTCGTGAAAATAGAGAGAACACAGAGACCTTGAATTATCTTTCTCGTTTTTTGTTATCGTTCTTATACGCGCTTACTTGCTATTTCCGTCTTCACAGCGTTGCGGTGGGTGTGGGAGCCATTCGCAAGGTTCCCTCACAATGGGCAACGTAATTTTCAACTGTCGAGACTAGTGTTCAACTGTCGTCTTTACATCATCACGTCTGGAATCCAACTAACTTTTTTACTGTTTTCTATCCCACGTTTTTTCTAATTAAGTTTCTTCTAGCCAATCAGAACTCGTCGCCCACTTGTTGCAAATACACAGCGTAGATTTGGAGGAACCCCCCCCCGTTTCGTTGTCGACCAGTAAATAACCCTAGGAAACAATTTATTATTAAAATAATCAACTGGAGTCCCTAATTATATTACATACAGTTAGCGGGTACAAAAAAAAAGGGAGTTGTTCGAACGTCGGCTGGTCTATGATTCCAAAATTTTTATGTGACCAGTTATCATTCGTCTGACAAAAGATCTTTGATGAGCTCTTCATTGTAGATAATTCGTAATATTAGTAAAAGCTTTGACAAAGAATTTGCAGACATTTGGAAGCTGCGAAATTTAAATGTTTACGTTCGAGCCACTAATAATTTATAAGACCGTTTATTTGTAGACGACTTTGTAGAGAAGGTTTTGGCATTACTTAAAGGAAAATTCAAAGTTTAAGACGTCTGGATTATCACCAAAAATTTGTAGACGATTGTCTTCATATGTTTGCCATATTATTTGCTGAAGGTTTCAAAGGTCGGGGTCACCAATAATTTGGGAGACCGTTTATTTTTATACGCGCGTCGGAATATCACCCAGAGCATATTAATAAGAAAGTTGCCTTGTTTTAAACTATATGATATATTTCTAGTGAATTAACTGTATGTCACTATATATAGAGAAAGTATTGGCTTAGTGGAGTAGAGTGTTCGCTAATATCCCGGGAGACTGGGGTTCAATCCCAGGTCGAGTTATACCAAAGACTCAAAATTGGTACTTGATACCTCTTTGTTTAGCACTCAGCATTATAAGGTACGTATCTAGGGTAAAGTGGAGCAATCAAGGGAAAGTAGTTGCATCCTTTCCTTCACCTCGCTGTTGTAGCTATTGAAAAGGAAACCTTCGGGAAGCCATCGACTGCAGCCGCCAACTTTACTTTTTTACTTTATATATATATACATGTATACATTAGCTTTAAATCCGAAAATAATTTGCCTATTTAATATTGACAAAAAAGTAGAGTATCTAGGTCAGTGATAGGTTATTTGCTTTCAAAATACTCTTTTTGAGATCTCACAGTTTTTACCAAGTTCCCTTTTTAGAATAATATCTTTTGGTAATCTTATTCTTATCTCCAGCGAAAAAAACTTCTGTCACTTTCGACGACGATTTCAAACCAAAAGTTGGATGAAGCTGAGTTAATATTTTAGGAGAGCCAAAATTTCTTGACGAAGCCGTGGAAAATGGTTTGTCAGCATATGCAAAATGACCGAAAATACTAACCAGTAAATCTACAGAATTCCCTATGATTGCTACCGATACGTGTTTAACATTTTCTGGTTCTGTAGTTGCTGAAGATCTTACAAAAGGTTGATTAATTTAATGGTACCATGGACCAGTTTTGAAGGGTTGATAGTAAATTGAACGTGGCCTTCGGTTGTTTAGTAATTAAATTGGGAAGGAATAAAGAAATAACGTTTTGGCGTTATAAATTAATATGGAAATATTTCCATATTAGTTTGGAAAAATTACCCATGAAGAATGAATGGACGATATTTTGCACACAATGGTTAGTGAATATATGTACGGTGAATAAAGGAATAACGAAAAAAAGATTCAAAGAAAGAAAGAAAGAAAGAAAGAAAGAAAGAAAGGGGAAGGTAAAATAAGAAAGAAAGGTAAACTGAAAAAAAAAGAAGGGAAGAACAAAAGAAAGAAACCTGAAAGGGATATTAAGAAAGTAGAAGCAAAAGAAAGAAAGAAAGAAAGAGGAAGGCAAAGTAAGCAAGAAAGGTAAACTGGAAAAAAAAGGGAGAACAAAGGAAAGAAACCAGAAAGGGACTTGAAGAAAGAAAGAAAGAAAGAAAGAAAGAAAGGGGAAGTTAAAATAAGAAAGAAAGGTAAACTGAAAAAAAGAAAGGGAGACCAAAAGAAAGAAAGAAAGAAAGAATAAAACGAAAGAAATTCATAATTGAAATAAGAAAAATTGAACAAAAGAATAAATCCTAAAGAAACGTAAAGAAATGGTAAGGTAAGCAAGAAAAAGACTAACGAAAAAAAAGAGAGAGAAAAGAAAAAAGATAGATAAAAAGAAAGAGAAAAAAGAAAGGAAGAAACAACGAAAGAAAAAGAGAGAAAGCAAAAGAAAGCGAGAGAGAATAAAAAAGGGGGAGAAAAAGACAAAAGAAAAAAGAAAGGAATGGAAGAAAGTTAACGTAAAACACTGCAAAAGAAAAATTCCTCTTTTTTTTCTTTAACAATCACTTTGGGTTGCCAAGAGCGACTGAACGATGTATGTAAATCCATCACCACTCGTATTGATTTCTCCTCTCCCCCCTCCTCCTGCTCCTCTTCCTCCCCTCCTCTTTCTCCTTCTCCTTTCTGACACAATGGTCACCTTACAGCATAAAAATAGATGATCAAAAATCGACAATTTAGGTTCGCGTCAAGATCTTCCTGAAAAAGTTCCACTTTGAATAAATTATTCAGAGAAGGCAGCCATTTTTCAAACTCTTTCTCAACCTGATTTTATATACATATAAAAAAAATTACATGATAATTTTTTTTTTTTTTTTTTTTTTGCTTTTTGGGGTTTTTTTGTGTGTGGGTTGGAGTGGTTTGATTTGATTTCTTTCTTGAATGGCATGTGAACATCCGTGGGTATATATAAGGGCAATTCAAAAAACTCTAAGCCGAACCAAGTCTTGAGTTTTGTCGTATACCTCTCACGTTTATATGGGGCTCACCAGCACGGAAATTAAAATCAAAATCTGAGTTAATTTTTCTAGTTTTAGAAGAACCAGTGTGTTACCACAACAAAAATATTCAGCTATGGTTCTTCTGTCTGAATAAGGCTTGAACTTTTTGAACGACCTTCGTATATATATATATATATATATATATATATATATATATATATATATTGGTTGGTTGGTTGGTTGGTTGGTTTCGTTTTACGGTGTATCAACTCTTTTCGGGTCATATAACGCGGAATTAAGGCCTTTTGGAAAAAGTTTCAAACAATGCAGTTTAGTATAAGTTTAGTTTTTTGTTTACACAGTTAAATGTCAAAACAGTTCTATTTCAAACAATATATTTTTGAATAAACACAGTTTAAATTTCAAAAATAGTTAATTTCAAATAATTCAGTTTAGTATAATTACATGGTTTAGTTCTATTTGATCCATACATGGGACTTTATCAGGTGCTACAACTCAGGGCCATAGTGGACCTGGGAGTGATGGCAATAAAGGAGTACTCTGCATTCTCCAAAGCTCCAGCATTACAGAAGTCTCTCCATCAGATTGTACTGTAACATACAGAACAATCATTAAGGGGGAGTCTTACCCCTCAGCAGAAAAGCAGTCTGTGTATTCTGCAGCCCCAACTGACTGGGCCATATATATATAGAGAGAGAGAAAATTTTAAAAACAAAGTAAATCAAAGTGATGAATTTATTTTGAAAGAATGATTTTCTTTCAAAACGAATTCATCACTTTGGATTACATTAATTTTCAATTTTCGCCATACTTTGGGATTCTTTTCCATTATTTACATCCATTTATATATATATATATATATATAATGTCACGTGGTCTACCACTGAGAGGAGAGAAATAAGAAATTCCCCCTGCCCCTCCGTGTTTAAATTAACAGGCCTCAAAGATTGACCGTTAAAAGAGGAAATTAGAATGTAGGTCAAGCTATCTGCACTCCATAACACCAACATCAACAGGTCAGGCAGAGAAGGGGATGTTGAGGTCATGATAGTAGCCCGAACGAATCGCCTGACAGGGTGAGGAAGAAGAAAGAGGCCAAGTGATTGGCCAGAACCCTAAAGCGGAAGTAGCACCCTTTTCCTCAGCGGAAATAGGAGAAAAGAATTCAGTTTTAGGACGGAGGTTGCCGTGAGAGGACGGGTGATCTGATGCCTCAACTCCGGGCGAAGAAACGGAGCGGAGTTTCAGGACAGCAGTTGGCGTGACCAGATATATTGAAACTGTCGCCGAAACTCCGGGGAAAAGCGGAAAGAATTTTGGACAAGAAGATAACTGTAAACCTTAAACATTTTCTCCCTCCACCGTTCCTAAGTATTGCAATTGTATGCTCTCCCTCTCAATTTAAAGAAATAAGCATAAAGAATTATATGCATGAAGAAAAGAATATGAATAGAATGAAAAGATTCATTTCATGAACTCTAAACATCTAAATGAACTTTGCTACCTTCTCAAGGTTCAAGAGAAAAGACAGAAAAGACAGAAAACAGAGAAAAGAAAAGGGAAGAAAGACATTGTGTTTAAATCTTGTCTGCTAGTAATGTAGCCGGCGCCTTGATTATTTGCTTGTGTCCGCACGTATTAAAAACTTGTTGTATTTTAGATGTCCTCTCGTGTCGAAATTTATTCATTGTGTTGTTTGCCTATCGAATTGCCTTCTTTTGCATGTTCCTTTTCAGCTTCATTTCGCCTCAATTTATTCTCGCTAAATGTCCTATTCGCCTTTGAAAATATTACACAGGAAATTGGAATTATCGACTGCAATAAATAATAATATATCTAAACCTAGAGGCCCATATCTTCCATTATCCTAGGGGTGGGAAGACGAAGTGGTCTGGTGGGTGATGTAACGTGAAATTTGGAAACCCCTTGCCAGCGGCGGTCAATCTAGTCCCAAATTAACCCCCACATTATCTGCCAGTTCCCTACGCCCAAAAACGGAATCTGAACGAGGACTTATTTTGCGAGGGGTCCAGTGCCAGACTGCCCCGACTTCACACGTGCGAAAAATAAACTCCCGTCCTGCGATAAATATTTTATGCCACGTTGTCACTAAATCACTTTGTGGGTATGTGTCGAACCAAGTGCAATATATGGATAGAGTTATTATATAATAATAATAATGATAATAATAATAATAATAATAATAATAATAAATAAACATATATTAGATATATATATAAAAATTCATGGAATTTAGACTGCGACACTGGGTTTCATCGAGTTTCGTATTTTTTCGATTTTCGATTCATTTCATTTTCTTAACTGCCTGATGATTGTTGTTTCGCAAAAAAATTCCATGAAACCCAGGGTCGCAATCTATATACCATGAATTATATATATATATATATATATATATATATATATATATATATATATATATATATTGGAGTATTAAAAGCTTACAAATCTTTTCTTTTCTTTGTCTATCAGTTGCATGCATTCTTAAAGCACAATCATGAGGCAAGAGGTTGAATATTAAAATAAAAGAAAATTCAACATTTTTTGACAAATGACAGAGAGATAGTAAGTTAATAATCCATCAGTCTACCGTAAATTGTGCCGTACAAGTCGACCTCTTTAGCTTTAAAAAAATCTCTTCAAAACTACAGCTCGGGTTATACAAGACTAAAAGTAAAACCTTTATTTCCAAGTGGTCAAACAATGAAACAATATTCTTTGTAATCAATATACACCACTTTCCATAACGCCAGCAGACAGCCACAAACGTTTCCAACACTCTCCATAATACCGGAAGACGTAGCAATACGAAGTCAGTCTAGATCCGGAAGCTAACCTCACCCCAGCGATTATGCGAACTAGCTTACCGTCCTATGTTCTTGTAACCATCCTTTGTTCTTGTAAATATATACCTATACTATAACCGTGGTGTTCTGGTCTCTTTGTAACCCCTTTCAGAGCCATAACAATTTAACAGTATATCAACCTTGTGGGTTACTTAAAACCAAAGTCATCCGAGAAGAAGAACAGTAGCGGCTTTATTTAATCCATAACTAAGGAGGTAAAAGAGTTTATGCATTTTCCCAAGGATATAAGTCAGAAAGTGAACGTAATAGCGCGACTGGGATTCGAACTCGCTTATTAAGTTGTAACAGTCCATCAGTGTAAGCACTACGCCACGAAGTCTTCCTTACCAGTCAAGGAGAATTAAAATTCTGAATTCAAACTAGGAATACATCATTTAGAAATTGGCCTTGTGTCCTATTCTGCTTGTGATTAAGGGTTTGGTCAATACATACCATTTAACTCAAACTGTTATATATTGACCTTCGACCCGGCCAAACATGCTATTCCAAAGTGATGCACCGGAAGGAAGTGACACATTCCGATGGTAGTTATGAAAGGAAATCACGTAGGCGGATTTGGCTGACGAAATGGGACAAGGTAAAAGCCCATGATACACTCATAAACTGATGCACCGGAAGAGAGTGACCTCTGAACTGCGTGACAGTTATTTCCGCTCGATGACGATCAAACATGCCATTCCAAAGATTGAGTGGGCGATTGAGTGGGCGTTGAACTATTATATAACTCAGTCAAGACAGGAAGTCAGACAGTTGGAGTGCAGACGAGTTAGAGACACGATGTGGTAGAGCAAGCCAGCCCTCAGCAGAGAGCTGGGCCCCTAGGCCTCCGGTTGAGCATCAGGAGAACAAGAAAGACACAACGCCGATGGCCATAAAAGTGGGGGTCAATATATGTTGCAGTTATGTTCGGTCTCCAACTTCCTCTCTCGCACAACCCTTTCGAACCTTGCAAATAAATTGAGAGGTATATTTTTTTAAAGAAGTCTTCACTCGTTCTTTATCATTGTGTCGTTGTGATTCTTTCTGCATGAAAAAGCATATGACTATACAACAAAACAATTTACAAAAAAATCTACATGGCCCATTGACGGTGGTATTTATCGTGAAGTGGTTATCGTTGTAGGAAATGGAAAAAACGATACGAGTTCAAAAACTGGATGAGGCAGACAGCCACAAACATTTCCAACATAAACTCTTGTTTGGTGAACACATTTAACAAATCAACACAGAGATTGATATAAAATGATAAATCTGTTTTACAAATTAAGTATTGTATTGTTGGGGGACATGTAATTGTTTGGTGGATATGTTTTGTCTCCCAGAATTTGTAATAGTACATGTAATTTGTTTAGTGGTATGTTGTTGGTGTTTATGTTTCGAAAAAGCAAAGGAGGCAAATGATGTGTAAAACGATGCGGAAAAAAGAACATATAAATCAAAGCTGTACGAACAAATTCAAATTTATATCTCAGCAATGAAACATTTCAAAACATTAGTAGAGTTCTAATACTGTTCGTCAAAAAATTTCCTCTGTGTGTTTGTGTGTATATGTGCCTAACACTAATACTACAAAAAAAGAACTAAATAACAAAAGTGTCCAATGCGTGTTGACTAAGTATTTTCTATAGAATCTTAATAGTGTATATTAGGAGGAACGTGTCTTCTCCCATGTTGTTTGTTTCTTTCTTTCGGTGGTTTGACGAAATTTCTAGGTTGGTGGGGTTGTAGCTGGAAAAAATCTCACCAAAAAGGTGTAACAAGTAAGAGATGGTTGCATGGCGTATGCATTTTTGTGGCGGTTGACTGCTGTTTGTTGAAACGAGAGAGTGAGAGTGTTCTCTCTGGAAGTCACACTGGAAAGAGTGTGTTGGCCCTGTAAGTGAAAATGTGAAAAGAGGGTGAGTGTTGGAAGATGAGCGTATTTATAGAGAATTCTTGTCATGTAGTAGGCTCCAAAAACTGGGGCGAAGTTGAAGTTGCGGACGTAGTTTTAGGCACTAACCACATGGTTCTCCTGGCAAATGGGTTCCTGAGACTGATTGTTTACGTGCGTCCGCCATCTTTGTTTCGGGAATAAGTGGCATAACATCTACACACACTGTTTCCAACTAATGATGAACTGGTTGTAAACACTGACCGTAACGTCACAGCAGAAAAATACGTTATGTTTTTTACTTAGACAATTTCATGACTGCTCATATGATTATGAACTCTAATGCGTAAGATTTACATGTTTTATATATGACTGACGTAATTCTAATTTTAGAGAAAAATTACGTACACCGTACACAACTCGAATAATGACAGTTTAAAAGACATAATGGTATTTTATTGAATATACATGTAACATGAGTGAGAGAAGAAGAAGAAGAAGAAGAAGAAGAAGAAGAAGAAGAAGAAGAAGAAGAAGAAGAAGAAGAAGAAGAAGAAGACAGAGTCTACGGAACTGCCAAATGACCACTGCTGAGTCAGACCAAAGCACTCGTTGTAGATCAACCAGTCATGGGTGAATGACTACGATAATTAGAAATGAGTAGAAAAAAATCAACCAATCAATCATATCTCGCTTTTAACTCTCCCTTTCCTTGCAGTCTTTGGTTCAGCCTTGTGCCAGACTTAGAAAAAATTATCAATCTTCTATCTTTATTTCGCATATAGGTACTCCTCTTGGGAAAGGTAAGAGTCCAATTACTTTCCCTCCACCTTTGGGTGAATAGTAAGTCAGAATGAGTGCTTAAATCTTGGCACATGTTGGTTGGTTATTTGGCATCTCAACCTTAGTTGGTTATTTAATGCCAAATCCATTTTTATACAAATAATCAGTTCTATTTCCAACAATTCAGTTTAGCGTAAGTACAGTTTCAATGTCAAAAACTGTTCCATTTCAAACAATACAGCTTAGCATACAAAAACTGTTCTATTTCAAATAATTCAGTTTGGCATAAGTACGCAATTTATATATAAGTACACAGTTTAACTGTCAAAAACATTTCTATTTCAAGCTATTCAGTTTAGTCAAACCGTTCTAATTCAAACAATTCAGTTTAGTATGAGTTTAGTTTTTGTCCACACACAGTTAAATGTCAAAACAGTTCTTTTTCACTCAATTCAGCTTTGCATAAGTTCAGTTTCAATGTCAAAAACAGTTCTATTTCAAACAGTTCAGTTTAGCATGAGTATGAATTTTAGTTTTATTTGACTCAGAGATTGGACCTTATCAGGTGCTACCACTCCGGGCCAGAGTGGACTTGGGAGCCATGGCAATGAAGGGGGTACTCTGCATTCCCCAAAGCTTCAGTATTACTGAAACTTACACAATCAAAATGGATTATGAAAGGCATTATTTATTCTAAACACTACATCCTTGAAACTGGAACTTTACCATTAGATTATTTAGTGCCATATCCAGGAAAATCATTGGTGGTTCTTATCCCTCTGGAGAGGTGCAGTCGGTGTATTCTACAACCCCTGCAGACAGGGTAAAAACCTTGGCACAGCAACCGATGCAGGAGAAGGAAAACTCTTAATTCAACCGTGTAACTATCCGACTAAAAAATTAACCTTGTGTCATATCCTGCTCATGCGGAGGGGTTGGAAAATACACATATATCTCAGATTTTCTTCAGACGCTTACATTTTCGCCTTGAGCCAAACTAGGCTAAACTTAGCAACTTTCTATCCATAACAAAGACTGAAAATTAAAGAGGGGATGAAGAAGAAAGAGAAGAATTAAATGATGACTTTTCTCTCTTCTTTTTTCATTCTTACTTATTCTTACTGTTATATTCAGCCAGAACACCCCGCCATCGCCTCTTTTCAACTATTTCGGGACAGACTTCTACTCTGTTTTACATCAACGGTTTTTTTTTCTCCTGACTTGGCGGACATGGAGGTAATCTCTGGTCAGTTCTTTTTTTCGACCCCAACACCCTTACTGATTCTAGTCAAACCCTGGCCACTCAGACCAGTCATTCGTCAAGTAGAGTCTAAAAAAATCCTTCACAACATGTTCTGTCTTGTTTGGTCCACGCCAAAAATATGAGACGAAGATGAACTACAAAAATATTGAAATACAAGGAGCCAAATGGAAATATATTCAGTCAAGTCTAGACAGTTATGTAATTAAAATAGACGGGGAGGAATATCTTTCTATCTATCTATCTATCTACTTTTATATAATAGATACATATATATGTGTGTGTGTGTGTGTGTGCGCGTGCGTGTATTTATCCAAACCTTCCACGCGATCAGGAAGTGACACAAGGTCAATTTTTTCGCGGAGTATAGAGGATTTGATCCGGAGTTTTCTTTTTCCTAGACTGGTTGCCATACCAAGATTAAAGAGCTCAGTCTGTCCTACTTTTTATCCATAGCTAGGAGAATAGTTGAAACAATAGATATATACCTTTCCCAAGGAACTATGTAAAATCTAACCAGCCTCGTCTAGGATTTGAACTCGGGTATCCACTTCCCCCGACGATAACCATTACACCCCGAGCGCCTCCATGTATATATATATATATATATACGTATGTACGTGTGTACAGTAACTCCCATAAATAAATACACACCTAAGAGTTTTTGATAAAAATTAGTATTCCTCTAAACTAAAGATAGCAATATTTTACCATTTCTAGTAGAACATTACACATTCCAAATGGATTTTGTTAGGTATTATGTATTACCAAACTCTACAGAACCGAACTTCTGTAACTATCTGAAACCATAAATATGAATTTATAGCGGATATTTGTCTCTGCCTTCCACCAGACAGGACTTGAGACAAGGTCAATGACCCGAAGATCGATTATAGTGGGAGTTTACGTGGGGGGGGTCGGCCAAGAGCCGAGACTCGAGCCTTTTTGACTATTCTGGTCATAGACCCACTTAGTGCAATGTTGTCCAGATGAGCCTAGATGATCTTGGACCCAAATCTGGGCCCATGCACGCATGCCTGATTATAGCTTAAACTGGACAGCAAAGTCCAGAGCTATATACGGGTAACAATGGTGTTAATGTTGGAGCTCGCTCACCCGAAGGTAGCCCAGCCTAACCTTGGGGCCTTTCGGCCTCCAGTCTGCCATGGAGCATATACTCGTATATATGAATATATACCGGTCCAATACATGATATATATAAAATATATTTTTCAAGAACTAGGCATACTGACCAATCGTCGATGAAATAACGTAAAAGAAATGATAAAACGTGACAACATATTGAATAATAAAGCAATCCATAAGAAACTCACAGTTTAAGATCCAGTAAATTTTGCCAATCATATAATATTAAGAACAACTTATGTAGTAAACACCTCAAAGCAACCAACTCATTCACACTCTTCACAACTAAAAAATCTTTTTAAATTCATCACGAAACAAATTACTGAAGCAAAAAATGGAATTTATTTACTGGACAGCACAGACTGCCAAAAACAATCCATCGGAAAATCAGAATGGTCGTTTTTATTTTTGACAAAATAACTATAGACACAGAATCAAATCTACAGATTATAGCAATTTAATATTTGTAGAACACCATTTCCGTTCAAATAGTTACGTTTTTAACGGAATTGCAAAATTCACCATCATTAAAAGAATTGAAAAGAATGTAAAAATAAAATGAGTAATTGAAAAATAAGACGAGAAATGGTTGAAAAGTCGCTAAACATATGTGCCATTTGGATCTTATATGAAACTTAATTACCTTGCCACAAAATCGAATTTGGCAGTCAAAAAGTATGGATAAAAAAGATAAAACAGCCGGTCAGCCAGTGCTATTTTGAAATGTCCTCCTCTCAAACCGAATGAAAAACTCATTTACCTTCACCACACACACACACACACACATATATATATATATATATATATATATATATATAATTTCTGCCGATGACATTTTGAACCAGAACAAATGGGTATGTCACGTCTCCAGTACATTTTTCGTCATGTCCCTTTTGGCATATCAACCGCCTCAAAAAATTTTGTATAAACTTTCTGAAAAAAATTTTCTCCTGACGATGTTAGGATCAAAACTAGTTGAGAACAATAAAAGAAGTAAACATAAAAGAAATATTTTTATTATCTTACAACTTTTATTTATTTTCATATATATATATATATATAAGTTGGTCAACCGAGGTTGAGGGCGACGCGAAGGTTCCCTTTTTAATAGCTACAACACAGAGGTGTAAGGGAGGGTGCTACTCCTTTCCCTAGATTGCTCCACTTACCCTTCATCCATACCTTACAAAGAAAGAACTCATCAAGTACCATTTTGGGAGTTTTTGGTATGACTCGACTAAGGATTGAAAACCGGTCTCCGGAACATTGGCCAATTTGTGTATGTATATATGTGTGTACAGTGTCTCCCATAAATAAGTACACTCCAAAAAAATTTTATAAAAAGTATACTTTAATATAAAGCAAGGATACTGGGATTTTTTCATCGGGAACGTTACACAATCAAAATGGTTTATGTTGGGCATTATTTATACAAAACACTACATCATTGAAACTTCATAACTAAAATTATGAATGTTCACGTGTCCGAACATTTGGGCAATGTACATGAATAGAAAGTCGAAAAACAACCAAGAAAAGAATTGAAACTCTACATAGTATCGAGGTAGAATGCAAAAGAGTTTGATGACAAATAATATCCAATTATATCCGTTTTAATTGTATAATGTTCCACTAGAAATAATAGAACGTGGAAGATATTAAAATCAATACGACTTCTCAGAGCAGTTTTAGAGATGCTTCGACCAATGAAAACTTGCTGGAAGCTTTCAGTCTCGATACTCATTGTGTAAGGCTGTGTCGGACTTCGAATGCTGATTTTAAAGACAAGTCATCACCAGTTGGTTGATTGGTTCCATATTTAATTTCTTCGTCCGTTCATCCTCATTTGAGCGTCCTTGTGTCATCTTAGTCTTGGTAAATTACGAGAGAAAAGGGAAGACACTGTACTAATCTAAACATTGTGATAACAATATTATCAGTTATATTAATCCTGTTATATAATTTATTCTTTCTTCTTCATCTTCTTCATCTTCCTTTATTCTCTCTGCAGAGGGGTAAGCCCCCCCCCCAACGAGTGTCCTGATAAGACGCTCAACAATCTGATGGTGAGGTTCCAGTGATGCTGGCGATTTGGGGAATGCGGAGCACCCCTTCATTGCCATTGCTCCCAGATCCACTCTGGCCCGGAATGGTAGCACCTGATATGGCCCTATCTATGGGTTAAATAGAACTGCATACTTATGCTAAACTGGATTGTTTGAATTAGAACCGTTTGACTAAACTGAATAGCTTGAAATAGAAATGTTTTTGACAATCAAACTGTACTTACATTTAAACAGCGTACTCCTGCTAAACTGAATTATTTAAAATGGGACTGTTTTGGACATTGAAACTGTACCGACACTAAATTGAATTATTTCATATAGATCTGTTTTGACATTTAACTGTGAGTAAACAAAATCTGTACTTATACTAAACTTAATTACCTGAATTAAAACAATTTTGATAATTAAACTATGTACTAATGCTAAACTGATTTTTTAAAATCGAGCTGACTATTTGTAAAAAATGGATTTGGTGTTAAATAACCTAGAAAGCCTGATATGCTATAAAACCCACCAACAACAACCACTCTATTTTCTTTCTTTTCCTTTTTTGCTCTTCTTCATCATTGTCATTTAATTTCTTTGATGTTCCTTGCTTTTTTTCTTCTTTTATCTTTTTTGACTCTCCTTTTTCTTTCTCCCTCTACTTTGTCTTTCTTTCTCTTCTTTTCTCTTCTTCTTTCTTCATCTTCTTCATCTTCGTCCTTTCATTTCAAAGACGTTCCTCTTTTACGTTTTCGTTTTCTTCTTCTCCAAGCAGAAATCCTGTTTATGCAAAATCATTATCACTGAATAGAAGACAAAAGAATTTATATACGATGCATCATCATCATCATCATCATGGCGTGCGGCTAGCGTAGATTTCCTTGACCCTCTCCTTTTACACGTCCTCGTCGTGCATCATTCCCGGCAGGTCTTCTATGCTACATCCTGTATCAGTACAGAGCTGTTGTAGATAGGTTCTAGCTGGTCACCCTAGCCTTGCTCATCCCTCTGGGTGGGTCCACAAGAGTAAATCGCTTATGAGCTCGCTCTTACTTATCCAGCAGTGTCCCGCCTGTCTTGCCCATCTAAACTGGATTGTTTTCGAGATGGGTGCTAGGTTTCCATACAGCCGCTGCTTAGTAGGATGCTGCCTCCAGGACTTGTTCAATACAGCACGCAGTATTCTCGTGCAATTGCCGTCAAGCTTTCTTTCCATACGCTTAGTCTGTGTCCATGAGGTGCATCCATACAGCAGTATTGACACGACCGCTGTTTGGAAAAAAAACTGCACTTTATTTTATCTAATAGGTCCGACTTCCATATGACCAATAGTCTATCGATAGTAAAATATACTATACTTTAGTAATATTCGTAATACTAATATCAGACTTAGTGATAGTCTGAAAACTGTTATTTACAACTACAACTACTACTACGAGTAAATAGCAGTCGTAGTAATAGTGGAGGAAATATTCATGGCGTTGTGCCAAACCTTCTGGTTTGGTTTGGTTTCTTTGTTTAATAGCATATCTCCCTTTGTAGATTATCTAACGCCAAAGCCGTCCTTCAAGAAGAACAGTAGCAGTACTATTTAACCCATAGCTGGGAGAATAAAGGAGTTTATACATTTTCAAATGATATTTGTTCGAAAGTGAACGTAATAGAACGATTGGAGTTTGAAGTCGCTTACTACGATTCCGCAGTCCATCGGTTTAACAATCACACCAAGAGGACACACCTGGCCTGGCCTTGCCTGCCTGGCTTGGTTTAGTTTTATAGTACATCAGCCATTCGAGGTTATTTAATTCCAAATCTATTTTATACATATCATCATCATCATCATATCGTGCTGGCAGCACGGATATCCCTGACCCTCTCTCGCCACTCCTCCCTATCGTTCATCGCCCTAGGCAGGTCTTCAGGACAACAACCTGTATCCTCACATAGCTGCTGAATGTACGTTCGAGCTGGTCGTCCTGCTTTTGCGCGGCCGTGTGTGGGGATCCATAAGAGTACATCTCTTATGAGTTCATCTCTGCTTCTCCAGCAATGTCCTGCATGTCTGGTTCGCCTAACTTGAATAGTTTTCGTGATAGGGGGCAGGTGGCCGTACAGTTGGTGTCTTATGGGGTGTTGCTGCCAGGACTTGTTCAGGATTGCACGCAGCATTCTTGTGTAATTGCCATCTAGTTTCTTCCCCAGCCGTTTTGTTAGCGTCCATGTAGTGCATCCATATAGCAGTATCGATGTGACCGCTGCCTGGAAGAAACTGCGTTTCATTTTATCGGTTAGGTCTGATTTCCATATAGTCGATAGCCTATTGATAGCTGTCCATGCTTTCGTTAACCTCGTTTCGATGTCCTTTTCGGTTGATTCGACGCTGCTTCCTAGGTACGTGAATTTGTCTACTAGTTTAAGAGGGGTTCCTTTTAGAGTGGATATGTCCCCCGTTTGGTTATAGCACATAGTTCTATTTCAAACAATTCTGTTTAGTCAGCAAAGTAAAATGGTTCCAAGTATTGCTGTTATATAATTACGGAAGGAGTTTTTTTTATATTATCATTTTTCGATTTGTATATCTTACCTTTCGGTTTAGTTAGGCTGAGAACCTTTCGGCTTAGTGCATGGGACACACATTGAGTGCATATGTTCACAATGCACGGGGAGGATGTGACAATCACAGATGTCACAATAAAAAAACCTGATAGGAAATGGACCGGGGACGTGAATGACGTCATGCCCGGAAGCGATGGGCTTGGGATTTGGAGATTTGAAAAAAAGCAATGTTGAGATTCGACGCTAGAGGAAGCTGACCAGTAGTTTGTGGCGGAGTGCCGCACATAATGGGGCCAGATGGAGAAGTCGGCATAGAAAGAAATTGTGTCTCTCTCTCCTCATGTCGAAAAACCTTAAACTCAAAAAGGTAAATAAAAGTTTCGTACCTGAACCAAAAGAAAGAGAGTCGTAAGTGTTTCGTGTTTTTCGGATTCCTATATGTTTATGAACATTTGTGAACGTTTTCCGTATCCGTATGAATATGTCTATTTCACGTGTTTGTATCTTGGTCGTATATTTTTGGACCTATGATATTACATTGCTATGTATCACTAACAATTCAATCAATCATTAGTCATTTATTTACACACCATTAAATGTAAAAGCTGTCCTATTTCAAACAATTCAGCTTAGCATAAGTACAGTTTTTGTTTACACACAATTAAATCCCAAGACAGTTCTATTTCAAACAATTCAGTTTAATTCTATTTCAAACAACACAGTTTGCTTCTATTTGACCCATAGATTGGACCCTATTAGGTGCTACTGCTCCAGATGAGAGTGGATCTGGGAGTAATGGCTATAAAGGGATACTCCACATTCCCAAAAGCTCCAGCATTACTGGAGCCTAATTATGAGATTGTTTAGTGTTATATCCAGGATACTCGTTGGGGGAGTCTTATCTCTCTGCAGTAATGCATTTGGTATATTCAACAGCCCTAGACAATAAGGCCATAATCTGCTGGATAGTGACATAGCTGTAAGCGAATTTGAAATCCAGTTGTACACTCTCGGACTGGTACTCTTCGTAAAAGATCGAACCCCAAATCTCCTCGGCTATGGGTTAAATAGTATCACAATTGTTCTTCTACGGGTAGGATATGACAAAAGGCCAATTTCTAAATAAAGTATTCCTTGTTTGAATTCAGAGATTTATTCTCCTTGACTGGAAACTTAGTCCTCGAGGTGTAGTGGCTAACGTGCTGGACTGTGACATCATAATGAGTGAATTCGAACCCCTGTTGGGCTAATACGTTCACTTTTGGACTAATACTCTAAGGAAAAGTGGAAACCCACTTGTTCCGTCCAGCTATTGATAGGTTAAATAGTACCACAACTGTTCTTCATCTAGGATCGCTTTGGCATAGAATAACCCACGGAGGTCGATATACTATTAAACAAAGTTGTAGTATTGGTTGTAGTAATGATACACGCAAGTAGCAGTAGAATTGAAATAACAGCAAGGAAAAAGCTTGTTTTTGTCGTAGTAATTTTTTTTTTCTATTTCGATTTCTTTGTTTTAATGGCATACCAACCTTCTTGGATTATTTAAGTCTAAAGACATCCTTGTAGAAGAACAGTAGTGGTACTAGCTGGGGAATAAGGGTTCCCTACCTTTTCTAAGAGTATTAGTATGAAAGTGAACGAAATAAAGCGACTGGTGTTTGAACTTGCTTCCTACGATGTCACACAGCATGTTAGCCACTACGCAACAGAGATTCACTCAGACTGTATTTCTGGATTGATGATTATTTCTTTAGCTGTTTGCCAACTTCAAATAGGGTTTGGGATATCGCTCTTCTCTTCCATCAAATGCATCCCAAATTTAAACCGTACTTCATTTTCAAGGCGGTCGAAATTTTGTCAGCGTCTAATTTTCTTTGGTTTATCCAGTTCATCAATCTGACTCACCAAAAACTTCTCCTGGGACTTATCTGTTTTTTGGTTTGTTTGTTTTTTTTTTCTTGTTTTTTTCTTTTTTTTTTCTTTTTTTTTTTTTTTTTGCTTTTTATGGTTAATTTGTTTGTTTGTTGGGGGTTCGTTTTCCATTTTCTGACCCTCTTTCATCTATTCCACTGACTTTTGACTTCATTTTTCTTCGTCTTTTTTTCCTTTGTCTACTTTATTCTTCTTTCGTCTCCTTTCTTCTTCTTCTTCTTCTTCTTCTTCTTCTTCTTCTTCTTCTTCTTTCTTGACTTTCTTTTCCTTCCTCACTTTGCTTTTTTTCTTCTCCTTCTTATTCTTATTCTTCTTCTTTGTCTTTCGATATCTTTAAGATTATTTTTTATTTTTTCTTATTAGTGGTTTTTTTGTTTTTTTTTTGCATTTCTTTACCTTTCTTCCTCTTTTCTCTTACTCTTTCTTCTCATCTTTGCTTGTTTCTTTCATTCTTTTCTTCTTTCTTTTTTTCTTTTTTGTCAATCAATTACTTTAACATTCTTTTCTTCTTTTTCTTCATCATTTGTCTTTCTTATTATTATCATTCTTTTTATCATTATTTTACTCATTTTAGAGTTCTTCACATCAGCGTTACCTGATGGTTTTCTACAACAGTCTGAGTGACAACAAACCCCACTGAGGCCCCCAGAACTCTCCTTAGCATTCTGGCCAATCACAAAAATGCTGTATTTTGGATGGTCTCCTTTCCTTCTTTTATTTCCAAGTCCTCCGGTCCCTGTACTAATCGTCTGGTGACCGTACAGATCGCTCCAATTGCAATTGGTATCACCGTCACCATCATGTACCATTGTTTTTTTAGTTCTCTGTGAAGGTCTTGGTACATATTAATATTTTTACGCCTTGAGAGTTTTTCATGTCAGGGTTAGCTGATGGTCTTTCACTGGAGTTTGAGTCACAGCAAGTCTGCTCAAGTCTTCAAGACTTTTCTCAGTAATCTGGCCGATCTCAGCAACGTGACTGTACCAAGAGCATCAATACAATTGTTATTACCGTCACTTTCATGTTCTACAGTTTTTTTCAATTCTCTAGCAAGGTCCTGATACTTATCCTTTTTTTCGTTTTCTTCCAACTTTAGTATTATTATTATTATACTCCTTTAGAGTTTTTCACATCAGTGTTAGCTGATGGTTTTACACTAGAGTTTGAGTGACAGCAAGTCTCAAGTCTCCAGTACTCGTCTCAGGATTCTGGTTGTTCTTAGCAATGCTGTCGTTTGGATAGTCTCTATCCGTCCACCAATTTCCACGTTCTCCAGGCCTTTTAATAATCCTTTAGTTATTGTGCCTTACGCACCAATCACAATTGGTACAATCGTTACTTTCATGTTCCACAGTTTTTTCAATTCTCTATCAAGGTCGAGGTACTTATTTTTCTTTTCACTTTCTTTCAGATTTATTCTGTGGTCCGCCGGGACAGCAAAGTCGACAATTTTACAAATTTTCCTTTTTTCTAGGACAGGTGCTGGGTTGTGCATATACCATTTGTTTGTATGGTCAAATTGAAATTTCCTGCACTTTTCCCAGTGGACCACTTTGGCGACCCAGTCGTGTCTCGCCTTAAACTCCTGTGGTAATTTGCTGCATATCAATTACTTCTTTTTGCCTGCATTATTTGTTCCTGGTCTTCTTTCTCCACGGCCTTATCCTCCTACGTCTTCTTCTTCTTCTTCTTCTTCTTCTTCTTCTTCTTCTTCTTCTTTATTTTTTCATTAGATATTATCTGGAATATGAAACTGAAATCGTTGTCCATTACTAAGTTCCGAAAAACGAAAGCTACGAAAAAAATCTATTGTGGGTAGTGATTAAAATTTGATTTAGAAAAATTCAATATTCCAAAATTCTGTAAATTCTGAGGTAACATTATGAATTTCAATTTTTTTTTCTTCTTCTTCTTCAAATAGCGTCAGGTGGTGTTATGTGATGCATAAAAAAATTATTTTCATTTCGGCATTAGTGGGGTTCAAAAATCCGGAAAGCTAAATTTTGAATATTGATCTAATTTTAAATGCTGAATCAATTTTAAATTCTTGTCAATTTTTAGAAGGTTTTTAGATATTTTGTTAAATGTATCTCCTGTTCTGTTTGATATTCCCGGCTTTCTATGTACCACTTGCTCATCCCACTTGTGTTCTTTAAAAGACAGTATAGTCTGATGATTAGGAAAACGTGATATTGTTTGCATAATATGCCATTTTGATTTCTGTGCTAGTATATATATTCATATGTAAACAAAGAGAGATGAGGGGCTCTCATAGTCCGACGGTTATCGTCGTTCGAACCCTGGACGAGACTGTTATTATTTCACATAGCGCTAATCCCTTAAGTAAAGTATGCATCCAAATATCCTTCCTCCAGCTATGGGTAAACAATAGGACCGATTGGGCTCTTTAACCATCGTACGGCAACTGGTGTAAAAGAAAGAAAATTCTGAATTCAAATCTGTTAAATTTCGCTTACAAATTGGTATTGTTTCGCGCCCTGTTCATGTGCAATAGTTAGGTTAATACACACACACACACACATATATATATATATACACACACACACACACACACACATATATATATATGCACACACAAACACACACACACATATATATATACACACACACACACATATATATATAAACACACACACACACACATATATATATACACACATACACACACAAATATAAATAAACACACACACACACATATATATATACACACACATATATATATATGTGTGTGTGTGTGTGTATATATATATACACACACACACATATATATATAAACACACACATATATATATATATGTATGTATATATGTATGTATATTTATATATATGGAAGTAAATAATGGAAAGGCATCCGAGAATAAGGAGAAAATGAAAAAAAAACAGAAGGTTACTGAATGAGGAATAACTAAAACGGTGGTTGAAAATAAAATAGAAATCTTTATGGCATTAACAAAATACAATACTCACCAGCGGCGTGAAGAAAGTACCCACTGCTTGTGGTGACTACTAAGTCAGCTTTATTGGTATTTATTAAACACCCCACCGACTGGTCGAGTACGGCACAAGGCCTTTTTAAGGTTAGATCGGCGCAGGGTTGTGGGCCAGACACCTGCAGTAGCTCCAAAAATGACTCGGGCCTCGGCGGTATTTCCCTGAAAGGGGCACCTTGCCCATCCAAAGAGAATTAGAGCCTGGGGGGACGGCTCTCTGAGGCTCATGGATGGCCAGCTGCGTGACGTGAATGCTAGGTTTTCCCGACACTCTCATCAAGCAGCCTCGACAGAGAAACAGCTGACTTAGTAGGCAAATTACCCCCTCACAAACGTGTCCAACGTATTTATGAGGAATGGGACATACCCATTATTGTTTATAGGTTGTATATATAACAGTATGAGGAATGGGACACACCCATTAACGTTCATAGGTAGGGTATATAACACATAGTAAACCAAAAATGATGAATTTAATAAACAATTTTATTAAATATCCATTGTTGTTTTACCCTCTTAAAGCCCTGATGAAGGTTCATTACGGCCGAAACGTTTTAACGTTGACTTTCCTTCGTAATAAATTCATCACTTTTGGATTACTTTGTTCTTCTATTTTCTTCATATATATATATATATATGTGTGTGTGTGTGTGTGTGTGTGTGTGTGTGTGGGTGGGTGTGTGTGTGTGTGTGTGTCAACGATGTGACGCGCTAACCGCCACGGTTATCGTCGTAAAAATAATCGAAAATTTTTTGTTCAAATCCTAGATGACGTTGTTTGCGTTTCACTTCATGCTAATGCCCTTGGAAAAGGCATGAAACCATCAATTCTTCTCCCAAGCTAAGGAAAACTGGATTATTTCGCCTTGGTGAGGCAATCATTCAAGGAAAATGAAAACTCAAAATTCAAACTACCACTACATTTTTTAAAAAATACCTTGTGTTGCAACTTGCCTGCGGCGGAGGGGCTGGGCAAACACATATATATACGTAGATAATGAAGAACGTTGTGGTTAAAAGCGACAATAATTAGAAGGAATAAAGTAAGTAAAGTTAGCGACCATAGTCGAGGGTGACCCGAAGGCTCCCTTTTCGATAGCTACTACACCAAGGTGTAGGGGAGGGCGCTACTCCATTCCCTGGATTGCTCCACTTTACCCTTGAACCGTACCTTATAATGCTGAGTGTTAAGCAAGGTGGTATCAAGTTCCATTTTTAAAGTCTTTTGGTATGACTCGACCTGGGATTGAACCCAGGTCTCTCGGGCCATTGGCGAACACTCTAACCGCTGGGCCAATGTCCCGAAAGTAATCATAATTTTATTTCAATGAATGATTCTTTGTTTTTTTCACATGTGCAGATGTTCGTTATTGGTGAGGTTCTATCGTTAAATAGATCGAAAGTCTCGTATCTTCCAATATTTGAACTCAGATGACTCGGCAACTGCCGATCAGGTGATGGTCCGCATCAATTCAATATTGTCTTCTTTTTGCATCTCTTTGTCTTCTTTTTTCCATTTCTCTTCTTCTTCTCATCTTCTTTCTTATGGGTTAAAAATTGATCGAAAATCCCGAGCAAATCAGTTAAACTCCAAATTCAAACCTCCATATATCGTTGATATATTTAGATAGTTTTGCAGATACAGTGAAAGAAAAATGCTTATGTAAAAATTAAGTTCCACAAAGATATTAAGTTTTGATTACCATATGTAGTTTTCCCGTATATATATATATATATATATATATATATATATATATATATATATATGTGTGTGTGTGTGTGTGTGTGTGTGTGTGTTTAAGTATTGTATCCAATATATTTTCCTGTATTGTCATCATCTCTGGTCCTATGCATTTTTGCCAGTGATAAACTTGTCTTGTAAAATATTCCCCAACAGTGATATCAGTTTGTGAAATATCTTTTTTATTTACAAGTTGTATCAACCAGGTTTTTATACCGTCAGAATTACAGTATGAGAATTTTTTTTAAATCAAATATATATATATATATATAGTATCGAGCATAAAAATCAGAACGATCTTTAGAAAAAGTCTACATGTGAAATAACTTTTTTTTTATTTTAAAGCTTCATAGACCATTTTATCAAGGATATAAAGGTAAATTATATAATTCCTAAATATAAAGCTCAATAAACTTATTTTGATAAAGTTATAAGAATAATATTATAACATTCGAAAAAATACATGATCAAAAACATCAGAACAATCAACAAAATCATAGTATTATAATGGATACATAATATGTAACAAAAAATAGCATTCATAATTGATTAGTAATTTATGTGTAGGCCTTTACTTTCAATAACAGCTCAACATCTTTTGCCACACGAGCAAATTAGTGTCTTGCGAATATTTCTCCCATTCTCCTTTCATATTAGTTTATAGTTCTTCAATGTTCCTTGGATTCTTTGCCTTAGGTCTTTCGTTAGGTAACTTCCAAATGTTCTCAATATATATATATATATATATATATATATATATATATATATATATATATATATACCACGTAAACTATCATGCTACATATATATATATATATATATATATGTTGGCCGATGAAATGTCTGAAAGCGCTCGGGACAATTTCGGTAAATTCACTAACAAACTCTAACCTAAAACCAAAACTTAAAAGGGTCCTAACAAAATTTATATAGACAAAATGTGTCTTTAATATTTTATCAAACATATATATACTTCCAGAATTGTATTTAGTATAATAGATAAAATCATTGTGATGCTTAACTTGTTTCGTTAAAGATAACACTTTTAGGATAAGAAATTAAAAATTTGAAGGGTAGCCCAATACTTTTGACGGGTAATGGATATTTTATTATATTTTATTTTATTCTTTGCAAGTTTTCTTACAAGTATTAACTGTTGACTGTTCGATTAATTTTGACTGACTCTAAGTCTCCCAATATCTACAGGACCCTTATGATTTTTATCATTATGGGTTTTAAGACGATTGTCTTCATCTTTATTGTTATTTCCATAACGTTTCGGCCGATATGTCCTCCGGCCTTCTTCGGGTGTTTGTCAAACTCGGGAACTTTCAGAGAACTTTTAACTACGTCCTTTATTGAATCCACGGAGGTCACCTATTCCGATTCCCTTAGCCATAACCGGGTGTAAGCGTTAAGTATTCCTGTATTGTTACTCGCCTGCAGTCAGAATTGAACCTGCAACCTCCAGATGATTGTCTCCTTAGAAGCTTTGGGAACCAACGCCTATATATTCAGAGGGAATTTTTAGGACTTATAAACTTAATGTTCTTACTTGACTAGAATTACTACTCTTATGTATGATGTTTTACCTGTGCTCATATTCAGATATTTTTTCCCAATAAAGGACGTAGTTCGAAGTCCTGTGAAAGTTCCCGAGTTCGACAAACACCTGAAGAAGGCCAGAGGACATATCGGCCGAAACGTTGTGGAAATAACAATAAAGATGAAGGCAACTGTCCGAAAACCCTTAATGATAGAAATCACCAAGCTTCATCTCAGAAATTTAGACGACCCTTCAGTATATTGTTGTTAATTTTATCAGTGGCGTAGCCCGGATGGTCTAATATCCAGTTTCTCCAATGTCTTTTATTGGTATTTGGAGACAATTCCAATGTCTCTAGCTACAATTGGTATCATCTTTTATCTAATCCTCTTCAACTTTTTCGGCTCTCTGATGAGATTCAGATATTTGCATCTCTTTTCGCTTTTTTTTTATTTTCACTCTGTGGTTAACCGAACGGTAAATTATACACGAGGGCATAATCTTTACTCCTAAAATCTTGGTCTGGTCCTCTGGGTGAGATTTTATGATCTTTTTGAATGTCAAATTCCCAGATAATTTTAATCATTTTGTATATAAAGGCATGATTGGGTGGGAAAAGTTACCAACTGTGAATTTTGCAAGTGACAAAAACTTGGTCATTCAGATAAATGGTATATGTACAAACCAGAATCTGACTGAGAAAATTAAACACATAAAATTAACTGTGACTTTATAGTACTTTATATATATATACATATATATATATATATATATATATATATATATATATATAATATCATAACAGTGTTGGTTGTCACTAGATCACTTTGTGGGTATGTGTCGAACCAACCGCAATATAATATAAATATTGAGCACTCTCCATATTATATTATATATATATATATATATATAATATTATAACAGTGTTGGTTGTCACTAAATCATTTTATTATGTGTGGAATCAAGCGCAATATAATATGAAGAGTGCTCAATATCTAGGATAGAGCTATTATATAATAATAATAACAAATAAGTATATATTAGATATGTATATTTAATTCATGAAATTTAGACTGCGACCCTGGGTTTCATGGAGTTTTTTACACAACAACAATCATCAGGCAGTTAAGGAAATGAAATGAATCAAAAATCGAAAAAATACAGACAAAAACCGTTGGGATTTCGTATGAATTTTTACGTGTGGTTGTAAGTGTGTGAGTGTGTGTGGGTGTGTGCGTATGCGTTTATGTGTTATAGTTACGTATGAGTGTTTTTATAAGGTTAAACCAAGCTACAAACGCAGCGCGTTGTGTAAACGGATGCGAATTCGTGATTGTATATTAATATTTCGCTACATAGAAAGAGAGAGAGAGAAAGAGAGAGAGTGGGACTGTAGAATACGTCCAGATGGGTAAAACACCTCTAAAGAGAGTCCTGCATATGACACTAAACCATCTGATAGTGAGGCCCAGTCCATCAGCTTTGGTGAACATGGCCTTCACCTTCATTAGAATTACTTCCAAGGTAACATTGACCCGGAGTGATTGTACCTGTTAGGATCCTATTTATGGATTGAATAGAAATATTCAATCATTTTCTCAACTTGGAACCATTTAAGTGAATGCAAACGAATTAAATATATCGAATAAAATTAATAATGTTAAATAGCAATACTTGAAACCATTTAACGAAGTGCAAACAAATGAGCGCTGGCTCACTTAAAAACTATGTTACCAATAAACTATTTATTTACATATAATAAATATTTGATATAGGATTTTGCATTAAATAAACCACAAGTGTTGATATTCAATAAAAAAACAACTAACCAATTTCGACTCTTTCGTAAATAAACACGAAAATATATATTTTATAAAAAATTATTGTCGTTCCTTAATTCCGGCTAGACAACACCATGCTATAAAAACCACAAACAAATCAGAGAGAGATTGGTTTGTCGTTTATTTATTGTTCTTGCTAGTATAAAATTACAAAGTATGGCCCAACATCTCCACACTACATGGTGATTCTCTTAAATCTGTGGACAAGTTCACCTACCTCAGTAACAGCCTGACATCAATATTCGCCAAACGAAGGCATGGACTGCGATCGATAGGTTATCGATCATATGGAAGTCTGGCCTATCCAATAAAATAAAAGCAATTTCTCGAAAGTGGTGGTTGTATCAATTCTAGTATATGGATATACCACATGGACGCAGAGAGTGTATACAGAAAAGCTAGACGGGAACTGTTCTAGATTTCTACGAACTATATTAAACAAATCCTGGAAGCAACATCCCACGAAAAAACAGTTGTACGGACACCTACTTCCTATCTCTAAAACCATCCAAATGAAACGAACAATACATACGGGACACTATAAAAGCAAAGACGAACGTTCTCCAATGGGCCCCTTCACACAGACGTATCAGTTCTGGCAGACCAACAAGAACCTACCAACAACAACTCTGTACGGATACAGGATGTAGTCTCGAAGACATGCCAGAGAAATGAATGAAAGGGACGAATAGCAAGAGAGAGAAAGAGTCAGGAAAATCCGTGTGATGATATATACCCTAAGAGGAGTCACCATGATGGCCTGCGTCCTCGAAGTAAGCGAGTTCAATCTCCATTTGCGCTATTACGTTCACTTTGGGACTAATATCTTTACAAAAGGTTTTAACCTCAACTATGACTATCACTGCTATTCAGCAATGATTGCTTAGGCATTAAAAAAACACTGTTATATATTGACCTTTGACTACCAGTAACTATGGATTCCGTAAACAGGATATTTCAGCTGTGTAAACAAGAGAACGCAGAATTAGATTACGTGGTTTGAGGGCATGGAAGAGTGTGTAGGCGTTATAAATATTATATATACACAGATACCCACAGACAGGGGTCAGTCAGATGGTCTGTCAGGCCAAGCGTTCAGTCATATTCAGGGAACCGTTAAGCCCCACCCCGGTCAAGAAGAAGTATTAAGTGGGGCCCTGAATATAGACCAACAACGAGGTTTAAAAGATATTGGCTCAAATATGGCAGTCTTGTGTCCGAGTCTTCGTCTCTGTCTTTCTCACTCACTTACAGCCAATTTCGACTCTTTCGTAAATAAACGCGAAAATATATTTTTATAAAAAATTATTGTCGTTCCTTCATTCCGGCTAGACAACACCATGCTATAAAAACGACTAACAAATCAGAGAGATGGTTTGGTTTGTTGGGTTTTATGGCATATCAACCTTTGTAGGTTATTTAACACCAAATCCATTTTTATGTAAATAAACTGTTCTATTTAAAACAATTCAGTTTAGCATAAGTACACTGTTTAATTGTCAAAAACATTTCCATTTCAAACTATTCAAGCAGTTATATGTAACAATTCAATTAAGTGTAAATACAGTTTTAATGTCGAAAAACAGTTCTATTTGAAATAATTCAGTTAAGCATAAGCACGCAGTTTAAATGTAAGTACGGTTTAATTGTCAAAAACATTTCTATTTCAAGCTATTCAGTTTACTCAAACAATTCAATTTAGCATAAGTATGCTGTTAGTTCTATTTAACCCATAGATAGGGCCCTATCAGGTGCTACCACTCCGGGCCAGAGTGGACCTGGGAGCGATGACAATGAAGGGGTACTCCGCATTCCCTAAAGCTCCAACACTGCTGGAACCTCACCATCAGATTATTTAATGTTATATTAGGACACTCGTTTGGGGGGGGGGGTTCCTACCCCTCTGCAGAGGTGCAGTCAGTGTATTCTACAGCCCCAGCTGACTGGGCAACAAATCAGAAAGAGATTTGTTTGTCGTTTATTTATTGCTCTTCTTAGTATAAAATTACAAAGCATGCCCCAACATCTCCACACAAAATGGTGATTCTCTGAAATCAGTGGACAAGTTCACCTACCTCAGTAACAGCTTGACATCAATATGTGCCTAGTGAAGGCATGGACTGCTATCGATAGGTTTTCGATCATATGGAAGTCTGACCTATTCAATAAAATAAAAAGCAATTTCTTCCAAGTGGTGGTTATGTCAATTCTACTTGATGGATACCTCACATGGACGATGACAAAGCGTATAGTGAGAAAAGCTAGACGGGAATTGCACAAGATTTCAACGAAATATATTGAAAAAGTCCTGGAAGCAACATCCATTAAACAAAGAAACTAAATCTATAGAAATAATACTTTTACTGTTTAGTTTCATATTTTTCTTCTTTTGTTGCCTTTTATTTTCGGTTTTTATCCAACTTTTCTTTTCTTCATTTCTTTTTCCCGCGTATTTTTGCTCTTTCTAGTTTATGTCCTCCCCTCTACTCTTCGTCTTTCCCCTCCTTTTTCTTCTCATTCTTTTCCTCTTCTTTTTTCTAACACTCTTTTTTTTCTTCTACACTTTCTTCCAATCTATTTTTCTAACTCAATTTTTTTATTCGCCATTTTTCTTCCTCTTTATTCTTTTTACTTATTCCCCTTTTTATTCATCTTCTTGTTGTTTCTTTCTCTTCTTCTCCTTTCTTTTTCTTCACCTGTTTTTTTCTCCTTCTTCTGGCACTTCTTTCTTCATTGTTCCTTTTATTTTTCGTCCATCTCTTTCTTTTACTTTCTCTTTTTCTTCTCGCTTTTTCTTTCTTTTCTCCTCTTACTTTTCTCTTCATTTTTTTTTCTTTCTTTCCTCATTTCGTTTCATGTTTTTTTTCTTTTTTTATTTCCTTCATTTTCTTCTTTTTTCCCCTTTTCTTCCTTTTCTATTTTATTTCTTCGTTTTCATTTTCATTCTGTTTTCCTTCTCTTACTTTTCTTCCCATATTTTTTTCTTTCTTCACACTTTCCTTCTCTTTCATCTTCTTTTAGTCCGCTATCAATTTTTATTCTAGACACCCTGATCGTCTCGCCAATATCCTCTGTCTGAAAACAAAACTGAGATAAGTATGTACAATAAATAAAAAATGCGTCCGGTAAATAACATCCGCCACACCAGAGAGGAGGGAGAACACTACTCGAACCCTGACCACTAAATCAGTATCCCCACCAGCTCCCCTTCAAAAGGGCGACATGACTCCTTCTAAATTGAAAAACTGAGAGGACACCATTACATCGGTCGATGAGGAATTGCAAAGGACAAAGGAATGGTCATTTTACTCATCCCACGGCCATTGACCAGTGATTTGTTTTGGTTAATGATATAATAGCTAGAGTGAGGGTTCGGCTTTTCAGTTTGTCAAATTTGGCGGCTGACCAAAAATTTTTCCCGGTCAGTAACAGGGTTGAAATCTTCAGGTGAAGAGGTACGTAAAGAGTTTCTTAGTCGTAAAAGATTAATTGATGAAGACAGTAAAAGATCAGGGATGTAAACAATCAGGAGAAATAATAATAATAATATTTAGAAATAAAAGAACGAGTGGAGACCATCTAAACTACTACATTATTGAGAACGACCAGAATACTGAGAAGAGTTCTGGAGACTTTAAGAGACTTGCTGTCACTCAAACTCCAGTGAAAGACCATCAGCTAAAACTGATGTGAAAAACTCTCAAGGAGAAAATTATTATAATATCCACTGGAAGATGTGCAAAAAATTTAAATTTGACCATACGAACGAATGGCATATGCACAAACCAGCAGCTGTCCTAGAGAAAGACACACATAAACTCGTATAGGACTTTGGCATACAAACGGATCACCTAATCTCGGCCAGAAGACCAGAACTTATGATAATCAACAACAAAAAAGAGAATTTGCAAAATCGTAGACTTTGCTGTCCTGGCTGACCACAGGATAAAACTGAAAGTAAGGGAAAAGAAGGATAAGTAGATTGACCTTGCTAGGGAATTGAAAAAAACTATGGAACATGAAGGTGACAATTATACCAATCGTGATTGGTGCTTTTGTTACAGTAACTAAAGGATTATTTAAGGAACTGGAGGACTTGGAAGTTGACGGACGTAAGGAGACCATCCAAACTACAGCATTATTGAGAACGGCCAGAATACTGAGAAGAGTCCTGGAGACTTGAGGCGACTTGCTGTCACTCAAACTCCAGTGAAAGACCATCAGCTAAAACTGATGTGAAAGCACTCAAGGAGTATAACAGCACAAATACGGGAAAAGATCTACTATTAGCTAACAAGCCGCGGATTGTTTCCTGACGAACAGAAAGGATGCCGCAAAGGATCCAGAGGCACAGCAGCATTACTCTACATAGATCAACACACCCTAAATGAGAGCAAGACAAGACGGAAAAATCTAGCTATGGCCTAGATTGACAACAAAAAGGCATATGATATGCTTCCGCAAAGCTGGATACTACACTGTCTCAAAATGTACAAAATATCACATGAAGTCATAAACTTCATCAAACAGACCATGAAAACATGGAGAATGGAGCTGACAGCAGGAGGAAGAAGCATAGCTGAAACAAAGATCCAAAGAGGCATCTTCCAAGGAGATGCACTATCGCCCTGACTATTCATAATAGCCATGATGCCACTGAAACACATATTCAGAAAATGCACAGCCGGATACAAACTCAGCAGATCGCAAGAGAAGATCAACCACCTAATGTACATGGATGACATTAAATTATTTGCAAAAAATGAAAAAGAACTGGAAACTCTCATACACGCAGTTAGAATATACAGTCAGGACATAGGAATGGAATTTGGCATAGAAAAATGCGCCATGCTCGTCATGAAAAATGGCAAACGACATATGACTGACGGAATGAAAATACCAAATCTTGACAGAATTAGAACGCTCGAAGAAAATGAAGCCTACAAATACTTGGGCATCTTGGAGGCTGACACCATCAAACAAGCGCAAATGAAAGACACGATCCGAAAAGAATATCTCAGGAGAACGCGAAAACTACTCGAGTCAAAACTCTCCAGCAGAAACCTCATCAAAGGAATAAATACTTGGGCTGTGCCACTAGTCAGATACTCGGGACCCTTTCCCAAGTGAACCCGAGAGGAACTTAAACAAATGGACCAAAGGACAAGAAAACTAATGACCATGCATAAGGCATTACATCCCAGAGACGACGTTGACAGACTATATGTATCTAGAAAAGAGGCAGGAAGAGGACTTGCCAGCATCGAAGACACCGTTGACGCATCCATACGACTCGAGGACTACATAGAAAAACACGAACGAGGACTAATTACAACCATCAGAAACGATACCGACAACACGATAAACGAAAGAATGACAACAACTAGGAAACAAAAATGGGAAGGAAAACAACTCTATGGCCGCTTTAAACGTCTAATAAACAACATCTCACAAGACAAAACCTGGACCTGGCTAAGAAAAGGACACCTTAAGAGAGAAACGGAATCCCTCCTAATAGCAGCACAGGACAATGCCATAAGAACCAATCATATCAAAGCGAGAGTAGATAAGACACAACAAAACAGTAAATGTAGGCTATGCGTTCACAGAGACGAAACGATCAATCACATAATAAGCGAGTGCAGCAAATTAGCACAGAAGGAGTATAAGGCGAGACACGACTGGGTCGGCAAGGTGATCCACCGGGAAATGTGCAGGAAATTTCAATTCGACCATACAAACAAATGGTATATGCTCAACCCGGCACCTGTCCTAGAAAATGACACACATAAACTCCTATGGGACTTTAACATACAAACGGATCACTTAATCTGAGCCAGAAGACCAGACCTCATAATAATCAACAAAAAAAGAGAATCTGCAAAATTGTCAACTTTGCTGTCCCGGCGGACCACAGAATAAATCTGAAGGAAAGTGAAAAGAAGGATAAGTACCACGACCTTGATAGAGAATTAAAAAAACTGTGGAACATGAAAGTAACGATTGTGCCAATTATGATTGGTGTGTTAGGCACAGTAACTAAAGGATTATTAAAAGGCCTAGAGGACTTGGAAGTTGGCGGACGGGTAGAGACTATCCAAATGACAGCATTGCTGAGGACGGCCAGAATACTGAGACTAGTCCTGGAGACTTGAGGAGACTTGCTGTCGCTCAAACTCTACTGAAAAACCATCAGCTAATACTGATGTGAAAAACTCTAGAGGAATAATAATAATAATAATAATAATAAGAAGAAGAAGAAGAAGAAGAAGAAGAAGAAGAAGAAGAAGAAGAAGAAGAAGAAGAAGAAGAAGAAGAAGGGAACTTGCCGAGTTGTGGACTTTGCTGCGAGTAAAATTGAAATAAAGCTAAAAGAAAGATAAGTGCCTGGACCTTGCAAGGGAATTGAAAAGCTGTGGAATATGAAAGTGACTGTGATAAGAATAGTAATTGGTGCTCTTGATACGGTCACAAAACGATTGGTACAGGGACTAGAGGAGTGGGAAATATGAAGACGAGTAGAGACCATCCAATATACAGCTTTAATAAGATCGGCCAGAACCCTGAGAAGAGTACCGGAGACTTGAGGAGACTTGCTAACACAAACTTCAGTGAGAAACCATCGGTTAACGCTGGTATGAAAACCTCTTAAAAAAGAAAATAATAATAGAAATAATATTAGTCCAACGTGGAGAATGAGATACTAAAAGTTCTCAGGGACTTAAAGATTCGAACAGACCGCCTAATCTTGGCCAGACAACCAGACCAAGTAATAGTCAACAAAAAAAGACAACCTACTAAATAGCGAACTTTATCATCCCGACAGATCATTGAATAAAACTGGAAGAAAGCAAAAAAAGAGATAGATACCTAGATTTTGAAAGAGGACGGAAAAAACTATCGAACAGTAAACTGAGGATGATACCAATTGTAACTGAGGCACTCGACGTGGTCACCAAGGGACTAGTGCAGGGGTTGGAGGACTTGTAAATAAGAGGACGAATGGAGACCATCCAAACTACAGCATTGTTGAGATCGGTCAAAATACCGAGAAGAGTTCTGGAGACTTGATTGGTCGGTTGTTAGGGTTTTATAGCGTATCAACATTTATGGGTTATTTAATGCCGAATCCAATTTTATTCAAATAGTCAATTCTTTTTCAAACAATTCAGTTTAGCATGAGTACACAGCTTAATTGTGAAAAACATTTCTATTTCAAGCTATTCAGTATAGTCAAACAGTTCTAATTCTAAAAATTCAGTTTAGCATAAGTACAGTTTCAATGACAAAAGCTGTTCTATTTCAAGTAATTCAGTTTAACATAAGTACGCAATTTAGTTCTATTTGACCTAGAGATCAGGTACTGCCATTCCGGGCCAGAGTGGATCAGGGAGCGATAGCAATTAAGGGGTATTCTGCATTCACCACAGCCCCAGAATTACTGGAACCTCACCATCATGATATCCTGGACAGTCATTATGGGGGACCTAGCCGCTCCGCAGAGGTGCAGTCCGACAGGGCATTACACAGAGTTAAATGTAAAGACAGTTTTATTTCAGATAATTCGGTTTAGCATAAGTTCGCAGTTTAAATGTCAAAACAGTTCTATTTCGAGCGATTCAGTTTAGCATAAGTACGCAGTTTATTTCAGATAATTCAGTTTGGCATGAGTACGCAGTGTAGATGTGAAAACAGTTCTATTTCGAGCAATTCAATTTAGCATAAGTAAGCAGTTTAAATGTCAAAATAGGTCGATTTTGAACAATTCAGTTTAGCATAAGTACCCAGTTTAAATGCAAAAACAGTTAAGTCTCGAAATCACAGTTAAGTTCTATTTGACCCATAGATAAAACCCCATCAGGTGCTACCTTGGATCGATGGCAGTGAAGGGGTACTCCACATTTTCCAAAGCGCCATCAGTACTGGAACCTTACTGGTGATCTTACCTCACTGCAAAGATGCAGTCGGTGTATTCTACAGCCTTAACCGATTGGACAATTGGAGGCTTGTGACTTAATGTCATACGAACTCCAGTGGAAAACCATCAGCTGAAAACCTCTCATAATAATAATGATAATTACAAGAGAATGAGGGGGGGTCCTCGTGGTGTAATGGTTAAAGCGATGGACTGAGGAATCGTAATAAGCGAGTTCAAACTCTAGTTGCGCTATTACGTTCACTTTCGGGCAAATCCCCTTGAGAAAGATATAGAATCCCCTTATCCTCTAATCTATGGGTTAAATAGGACCACTACTGTTCTTCTAGAAGAATAGCATTGGCATTAAATAACCTACAAAGGTTGATATGCCATTAAACAAAGAGAATGAGGCAGCCCAAGTAAATGGTAGTCCCCCACCAAACTTTAAGGAAAAAACACTTCCATTTCATTTTTTATCTTCGAAAAAACGTCTCACATGATATCGGCAATTTTTCCAAGTCTTTTGCTATATCATCGAAGTAAATTGTATGCTTTTATTTTTTCTTTCTTTTCTTTTTTCTTTTTTCATATGATTTTGTCTAATTAATTTTTTTTTTTTTTTTGAATATCAAATATAAATTTATTATGTAATTTGTACGGAAAGACGGTGGCGAAATTAGAAAAGAAAAAGAAAAAATAAGGATAGTCATAAGTGGTAATTTACTAAGCTTTTTGCTTAGATGTAGCACAAGGCCATATGAAAGGGGCACCCAATGAGACTCGAACTCACTCGTGTAGGTTTGCTAGTCAAGCTTGCTAACCATTACACCACCCGAGGCGCTTTAAGGACAGTTATAAGTGACGTGTTAGAATAGCAGACGGTGAATGCTCTTCCAAGTCACGTGAGTAACTCTTTAGAATAAAACCTGCTAAAAAAATTGCTTCCTTCAGAGAATGAACCAGCAAGCATAAACGACTGATCATTTATGACTTCGTTTATCGCGTTTTGCAGTCCATTTTGAATAGCCTTTTTTCCGTCAATTTTCCGGTCGTCACAAAGACTTGCTTCATCCAAGACTGGCATGTGTGCTTTTCTCGTTTTTAAAAAAAAGGAAAAAAATAAAAATTTTACGTAAAAAATTAAAAAATAAAAATAACGGAGCCATCAAAGCGGGTGGTTTTTTTTACTTATTTTCCTTCCTAATGGCCAACGGAAGTGGTGACCCGGTCATGGTGGGGGCTTTGTGACATCCGAAAATGGAGTTCAGTCAGACTAAAATAAAAGAAAATATCTATATAAAAAATACACACAACACACACACACACACACCCGACAGTAAAAATATGGGAGCTCCGTAAATGCACCCCCGAATGTAGCGGTCAATGTTGACAAGCTGCTCCAGAGGGCAAAGCCATATCCCACGATATGCGGGAGAAAGATTTCATTCAATTTAGAAAAGCTCTGACCAACGACAAAGAACAGTGTCGGTCTTTGACAAAAAATCTAAAAGAATTGTCAAATGCACAAAAGAGAAGATCCCAAAATCCTTGGTCAGTCTGGGCATAAAAACACTAGCTGTGATAATTAGTACTTGTTTTCTGGGACGTGCTACTCCCCTCAGCAGAAGATGCTGTCGCCCTAATGAGGAAAAACTTCGAAACATAAGATCATATTCTACGTACGTGCTTAAAAAATTGCCCTTTTGTCGCGTCCTGCTGGTATATATATATATATATATATATATATATATGTGTGTGTGTGTGTGTGTGTGTGTGTGTGTGTGTGTGAGTGTGTGTGTGTGTGTGTGTGCCTACTGCGCAATATAATCGAAGTGATTTTTTTAGAATTATCAAGATCGGAGCTGCATTTACCAAAACAGAAATAAACAATGAATGAAACGTTAATTTTCTTCAAAGTAGTTCTCTTGTCATTCAATGTATTAACTTTAACGAGTTTTCAACAAGTCGAAGCACCTCAGTAATAACTTTTTTGATATCCGGGGAAGTTGCGGCGTCGGATATATTTTCAGTCTTCCACGTCCTCAAATCTTATCGATGAATCTTGTTAGCGAAGAGGAAGTTACTTGAAGATATATCATCATCATCATCATCATGTCATGCTGCTCGCACGGATTTCCCTAACTCACTCTCTCGCTCTCTCTCTCCCCTCTCTCTCTTTCTCACCATTCATCACTATCCCCCATCGTTTCCTGCAGGTCTTCCAGGCTACATTCTGTGTCCATATAGAACTGTTGTAGATAAATTGTAGCTGTATTTTTTTTTCATTTTTTTGTTGTTTGTTTTGTTTTGTTTTGTTTTGTTTTGTTTTGTTTTTGGAGTTTTTAGGGGTTTTTTTTTTTTTGCTTTGTTTTTGTTAATTATTACTAGGTTTGGTCTTCTGGCCGAGTTTAGGGGATCTGTTAGCGTCTCAAAATCCCAGAGAATTTTGTGTCTCATTCTCCAGAACGGATTCTGGTTCGTGCATATACCATCTGACAGTATGGTTAAATTTCAATTCCTTGCACAATTCCCAATGGATCACCTTCCCTATCAAGTTATGTCAAGTCTAGTTGTGTACTATTTCTGTGCTAGTTTGCTGCATTCGTTTATTATGCAATTAATCGTTTCGTCTCAATCATTACATCGCCAACACTTGCTATTTTGTGACGTCTTGTCTATTTTCGCTATCATATAGTTGGTCCTTATGACGTTGTTTTGAGCTGCCATCAGAATAGATGCAGTTTCTCTCAATTATTATTATTATTATTATTATTATTAGTTTTATATTCAGGTTCTTACAATCTTTCACCGGGTCTTTACCCAAGACCTAGCTTGAGGGAAGGTAGTGATAATATGCATTTTATGTATTTGTATTTTAGCTGTCTCTTTCGAACGATTTTTTCAGTTTCATTGATAGTATTCTCTTAAAAGGTATGAGCACTTCTGCAAAGAACATTTTATTTGTATTTCATATAGGCTGGGACTGCCAGGCATATTATTATTTTACTCCTTAAGAGTTTTCCACATCAGCTAACGCTTAGGTGGAAAACTCTCAATAAAGCTGTAGTTTGGACAGTCTCCACTCGTCCCGTTATTTCCAAGTCCTCCAGTCCTTGTACCAATCATTTGGTGAATGTACCAAGAGCACCGATCACAACTGGTATATTTGTCCCTTTCATGTTCCACAGTTTTTTCAAGGTCGAGGAGCTAATCTTTCTTTTCGTCTTCTTTCAATTCTACGCTGTGGTCCGCCGGGACAGCAAAGTCCACATTCCTGCAAATTCTCTCTTTTTTATTGATTATTATAAGGTCTGGTTGTCTGTCCGAGATTAGGTGATCCGTTTTTATGTCAAAATCTCAGGAGTTTTTGCGCGTCATTCTCCAGGACAGATTCTTGGTTGTGCATATACCATTTGTTCGTATGGTCGAACTTCAATTTCTTGCACAATTCCCAGTGGATCACCTTACTCACCCAGTCGTGCCTATATTATTATTAAAGAGGAATAGTAAGTTGAAATCATATAAATGTGAGCAAATTAACTGTATTAAGAATAGTAACTTGTATTAAGAATAATTATTTAAATTGTTTAAAAAAGGATTATTACAAAATAGGAACAGTTACTCCAGGCCATATAAATACAGCTTTTTTCTTTAATATACGAGTGAAGTGTCCGTTATCTGTAAATACATTGTTGATAGAACAAGTTTTCTTATGATTTTCTGATTGAAATGCATGGAAAATTAAAGAAAAAATAGATTTCGTATTTTCAAATACTAACACCAAATAATTTGACCCTGTTGGTCGAGGCTGCGGACTACAACGACTGCTTCTCTGCAGAGGAATAAGACTAACGGGTGTCTTGGATATGACACTAAACAATCGGATGGTGAAGCTCCAGTAATGCTGGAACTTTAAGGAATGAGGAGCACCCTTTTATTGCCAACACTTCCAGGTCCACTCTAGTCTGATGTGGTAGCACTCGATAGGGTCCTATCTCTGGATTAAATAGAACTAAACTGAGTACTTATGCTAAACTGAATTGTTTTAAATAGAACTGTTTTTGACATTTCGACTGTGTACTAATGTTATATTGAATTGTTTGAAATAGAACTGTTTTGACATTTTAATGGTGTGTAAGCAAAAAACTGT
>OY757917.1:19217372-19229872 GCA_963585895.1 Sepioteuthis lessoniana | reverse complement strand
AGAGTACACAATATGAAATACATTCATAAAAATCCGAATAAAACAAAGAATGGAATAAAAGAGTGAGAAAAAAAAGAAAAATTTTATTGACCGAATGTGCTGTCAAAAAAATAAGGAAAGTCTCAAGGGAAAAAGTGTGGCCAAAGAAACAAAAAGGTGTTCTTGTTAACCCTGGAAACATTGGCAGAAAAAAAAAAGCCATGTCTGCCAGTGGTGAACATACATTAACAAACAAATTGGTAAAGAGAGTTTACGTCAAAGGGAATCTCCATGAAAACCAGGAGGCAAATGTCGGATTGTTCACGTCAGACAATGCAATTAGACTTGAAAGTGGAGGAGGGTGCCAATGAGAAGAAATAAACAGCGTCACTAGGTAAGATACGTTAGTAAGTGGTTGCTCTTTGGTTGGGATAAAAAAGCTCGGAACGTTTTGTATAATAAATAGCCCACAGACACACATGGTAATATTAATTCGACGTAAGATGAAAACATAAAAGGGGGCCACTTGTCAAATTACCTACACATACTCATTAATATTATTATAATAAAACACTCCTTTTTCAAGAAAAAATTGGCTTAAAATATCTCCCGATTCGTATATGTGATTTTCATGGAATCTAGTGAATTATTTTATACCCTAACACGGTGTGTTACAAATACTTTTACCTCGCCCAACTCCCTTTTTATTATTTTACACTTAATATGCTTTTCGTACCAGTTTTAACTGGAGGTTTTCCTCCAGATCAAATCTCATCGGGTCTCCAGGACATCTCCAACAATGATTGAAAGTCTTGCGGACAAGCCACACTTTTGCCGGCTGTATTGGGAGCTACACAGACTGGCTCGTGTGGTTTCGTTCACTTGGTCTTGCTTGTGACCCGTGGCAGACACTGCTTTGCCTCAGGGGGCCGTCCTCACTGGTTTTTATCTGCTTTAATAAGATTGGGTTCATTGCCTTTCGCCAGATGCATTTCTTTTTAGATGAATGCAGACGGGGCCTATGTATTTTCCCTCCACTGGTCATGTGAATTTCGGTCTGTGTCTAGCTCTCGCATGAGAAAAAGTTCTGGTGCTACACTCCATCTTTGCGGAAGTCTGGACCAAGACCTCCAGAACTCCTCTTGGGTATTCAAACCAATCTTAATAATGCTTTGGTCTGGATTATCTCAATTCCTCCTCTGATTTTTTTTTCGTTCACTCTTTTTTCCAGGCCTTTGGGTACCGTTCAAAGTGTTCAGGCTACAATTGGTATCACAGTCCATTTCATATTTCACTACTGTTTCAGCTCTCTGGCAAGATACATGTATTTTTCAATCTTTTTGCTTTTTTATTTTTAATCTATAGAGGAACAGCAAAAATATACTAGATGGCAAGTTCTTTTCTTCTTGATAATGAACAGTAGGTCTGTTTTTTTGTTTGTTTTTGTTTTTTTTTTGTTTTGTTTTTTTGCTGGGATTGGGTTATCCGTCATCTTCATCTTCCATAGCTTTCTCAGCTCTCTGGCAAGATCCTAGTATTTGTCCAATTTTTCGGTTTCTTTCAATTTCGCTCTGGTCTTGTCTACTCTGGTATACTGAACTGGATTTGGTGATCTCTTTGAAAAACATGACTTTATATGTCAGCAAACTTAATAGTCACGTGATTACATATTCATTCACTTGAAGTCCTCAGATTTTATATTGGCTCTCTTGATAATCGGCAACCTGAAACTCAAAGTCGTGAGTTTTTATCCTGTTTTTATTGTTATGCTATCTTATTGTTAAAAATATGGTGACAATACTATGTAGTGGTGTGCGTAGAACACTGTAAAGATTTTACTAATTAAAGAAACTTTTAGCGTTAAATTTTAATTATATATATATATATATATATATGTGTGTGTGTGTGTGTGTGTGTGTGTTTGATATAACGCCAAAAGCGTTTTTTATCAGTAAAACCTTTGCACTTGTTCTATTTTTCAAATATAGAATAGGATAACAATAAAAACAGTATAAAAACGTACGACTCAGAATTCCACGTTGTCGATCTTCAGGTGAGCTAGAATGACTGGAATTTAACTCCAAAAGCGTTTTGTTCAGTAAAGTCTTTGCAGTGCTTTGTTCATATTCGTACATTTAGCACTGTACCGATTTTCCTGATCAAAAACTATTTTAGTGCGGAATTTTAATTATATAATGTACTAGCTCACCTGAGGATCGACAACATGAAATTCTGATTTGTAAATTTTTATCGTGTTTTTATTATTTCCCTATCTTATAATTGAAGAATATTGTGTCATTGTGTGTGGGTGTGTTGGTGTGCGTGTATATATAGTATTGTGTATGTATGTTATTGTGTGTATATGTTTGTTATTGTGTGCTTGTTTTATTATATGCGTGTTATTCTGAGTGTTGTTAAGTGTGTATGTGTGTGTTATTCTGAGTTCTATTCTCTCTGTGTTTTTGTGTGTCTTATTGTGTGGGTTAATAGCTGTGTATGTTGCTGCGTGTGTGTTTTATTATGTCTTATTGTGTGTGGGGTTGTTGTTGTTGTTGTTGCGTGTTCTGTTGTTGCTGCGTGTGGGTTTTATTATGTGTGTCTTATTGTGTGTGTGTGTGTGTTGTTGTTGTTGTTGTTGTGGTTGCGTGTGTTGTTGTTGTTGTGGTTGCGTGTTTTGTTGTTGCTGTGTGTGGGTTTTATTATGTGTGCGTGTGTGTGTTGTTGTTGTTGTTGTTGTTGCTGTGTGTGGGTTTTATTATGTGTGTCTTATTGTGTGTGTGTTGTTGTTGTTGTTGTTGTTGCGTGTGTTGTTGTTGCTGCGTGTGGGTTTTATTATGTGTGTCTTATTGTGTGTGTGTGTGTGTTATTGGGTATAATATCGTGTGTGTGTGTTATTGCGCGTTTTACTTTGTATGTTGTTGTGTGTGTATATGTGAGTGTATTAATGTCTGTGTATTATTGTGTGTGGGTATTACTGTGCGTGTTACTGTATTATAGAGTGTATGTCAATGTGTAGGTTTGTGTTATTATGTGTGTGAAACTCTGTGTGTGTGTGTGTGTGTGTGTGTGTTACTGTGGGCGTGTGGGGGGCGCGCGCGTGTGTGTGTGTGTGTGTGTGTGTGTGTGTGTGTGTGTGTGTGTGTGTGTGTGTGTGTGTTTCATTGTGATTGTTTCTCAATGTTTATCATGTCTGGACGCCATCGACCCACCGTCCGTCATTTTGCTATAAATACAATATTTGAATAATGAAGGATTTATGGAAAATACGCTGTTTATAAATTGGTTGGCCAGTCATCACTTGTCGTCACGTTCATGAAATGATTGAATGAAGAGGAATACACAATGAAATTAAAACAGATTTACATGTTATCAAGAAAAGAATAAAATACACACAATGCATTGTTTCTTCTCTTCTTCTTCTTCTTCCTCTCATCATATTAATGTGTAACGTAATGGCAAAGGGATTTCGGTTCATGCCTTTGAGTTTAGTTAGACTGAGAACCTTTACGCTCAGCACATGGGTTAGTTAGGTGAAAACCTTGATGTAGGTGGTAACGCGCGCGCGGGGCGGACGCGCCACTCAGAGATGTCACAATAGCCCGAGATGACGGGACGGGGTGACAGGGTGCGGTTGACATCACGCACCGGAAGCGCGCGGTGGTTTATGGAAGATTTGAAGAAAGTTAGAGAGTTGAATACTAGACGCCAAACGAGGATGATCGACTTTTGGAGCTCGCAGACGTGAGGCGAACTTGCGCCCAATGGGGGCCGCTCGAGATGGGGGCCAAATGAATAAGACAGCATAGAAGATTGTGTCTCTCCTCCTTATGTTAAAACCTTTAACTCAAAGTTAATAAAAAGGTTTCGTACCCAGACAAGAAGTCGTTACGTGTTTTCGAATTTCGAGATTCCTATGTTCTATCGTTATGAACATTATATGTCTATTCAGCACATGGCGTTAATTGTGGCCATGTAACAAATCTACTTTGTACTCTATTAAGAAAACAATGTCTCGATCATTACTGTTATTCATAAGTGTTGATCCGCTATTATGTACGGTGCATGTTGCAAGGTTATGCAGTATGCGCCAGATATTTGAGAGCACGCTTTTAGCGCTCTATAAATGGAAGGCGACTCAACGTTATTGCACACGACAGACGCCATATTTTAACATCCTCATTTCTCTTTGAGACGTCGTGAGAGTATTAAGATGGAGGCTTAAAATTTTTATACAAAAATCAGGACAGTAGCAACAGCATTGACTCGCAAATGATCCAGTTCGTTTAAGTGGTAACTAACTCTTGTAATATATAATGTGATTTCCAATACAAAAATTACCTCTGGGATGGGGCTGTAAAATACGCCAACTTGCACCTCAGCAGAGAGGTACCCTCCCCTGTAATAATCACCCTGGATATGAAATTAAAACACCTGATATTGAGGCTCTATGCATAGAGCTTTGGATAATGTGATTTACCTTTTCATTGCCATTACCCCTTGTGTCGAATATCGCTCAGGTGGACAAGCAACGTAAAACTCGTAGATATATAAAGATGAAGATAGCAGAAAAACATAATCCAAATAGATGAATTTATTATCAATTAAAGTCAATGTTGAACGTTTCGGTTTCAGTAACCATCATCAGGACTTGGATATCAGAATAGTTCACATAGCGATGGATGCTTGCTGAGATAACAGGAGCAAATGAAAAGTATACAACGAAAAGATACACAAATGTGCACATAGCCTTCATAATTCAAAAGTGTTAAGAACGTGTTTGGCACGTGGAAATATATGGGAAAATGTTTGATTTCTTAAAGAAACGAGATAAATCCTCCCGTTTATAAAGAAATACGCAAAGACAAGTAAATTTTCATATATACAGATCGTTTTGAAGTCATCCATGTTAGATGTCGTATAAGATTGTATTTCTTATTTGTTTTTCCGAAAGGACAGTATGAAAGTAACAGATAGGTTCTTAACACTTTTAAATTATAAACGCTATGTGCACATTTGTAGCTTTTCGTTGTATACTTTTCATTTGTTCCTGTTATCTCAGCAAGCATCTATCACTATGTGAACTATTCTGATATCAAAGTCCTGATGATGGTTACTGAAACCGAAACGTGAATGTCAACTTTAATTGATAATAAATTCACCTATTTGGATTATGTTTTTTGCTATCTTCATACTGTCGGATTTTGATTCAAATTTACTTTCATATAAAAACATATAATTTATATTCTTATTCTTCGACGGTGACATATGTGTAGTAGGAATACAGTCAGAGAGAGTTCGCACATATCTTTCTTCTGTGGCGGTGAACCTTTGTGTGTATTTGAGCGATGGCCGGAGAACTAACATGACATGTTTACTTGAGTGACCAGAGTGTTTCTCCCTTCGCTTGAGTGATCAGCGGGCCTCTCCCTTCGCTTGAGCGACCAGCGGACCTCTCCCCTTCGTTTGAACGATCAGCGCGTCTCTCCCGTCGTTTGAGAGACAAGCAAATCTCTACCTTCAGTCCAAAATTACAGATCTTATATTGTCTTTTCAAGTCCCTAGCGGAAATATGAACACCCTCTTTGCCTCACGTATTTTCTGTTTATGGCAGGTTATCAAAACTTATATACTTCCGTTTTCTTTCCAGTAATTTGTTGATCTTATCTGCGAACGGAAATATCTGTCACTCTATCCATAGGCAATAAATTATATTCTTCGCCATCCTCCTTTATCTTCTCTTTCCTGTGATCCACTTTGTTGATGTTATCTTGTGACCGCATTGAACCCGCTAAGTTCATCAACGACACTCTGTCGCTAGCTAAGCTAGAATGGTACACCTGGTCTACTCTGACCAGGAGTGGTAGTACGTGTTAGGGTCCCATTGATGGGTCAAATAGAAATATTTTATCATCTCCTATACTTGAAACTATTTAACTGTATGCAAGCAAATATGTACTGGCTTGTTTAAAAAGAATGTTTCCCACAAACTATTCGCTTACAAATCACACACTTATATATGAGGGATGGGGGTGTATAAAGAGGATTTGGCATTAGATAATCTACGAGGGTTGATATGCCATAAAACCCAACAAAATCAAATCATATATATCCAATATATATATATATATATAAAGAGGATTTGGCATTAAATAACCTACAATGGCTGATATGCCATAAAACCCAACCAAACCAAATCTTATATACTTAAAATGTATGTATAAAGAGGATTTGGCATTAAATAACCTACAATGGTGGATATACCATAAAACCCAACCAAACCAAATCATATATATTTAATATACATGCATAAACAAAATTTGGCATCAAATAACCAATGATGATTGATATGCCATAAAAGCCAAACAACCCAAATCCCATGTTTTTAATATATATAAAGATTTGGTATCATGATGGCTGATATACCATAAAACCAAACCAAACCAAAACACACACACACACATATATATATATATATATATATATATATATATATATATATATATATATAAACATTTGTCATCAAATAATTTATTAAGGTTGATATACCATAAAAATCAGGCAAACCAAATCTATTCAAAAATGCCCTGTTGGTGGAGTTTAGAATACACTGACTGTATGCCCCCTGCAGAGAGGTAAGGCTCCAATCCCAAAAATGAGGTGTCCTGTGTATGATACTTAACTGCACCTGGTGTTGAGGCTCCAGTTCTGATTGATTGATTGATTGATTGATTTTAACGTGGCATGACAACCCATCTAGGATTATTTTATGCCTAGAGATTAAGTATTAATCGTATATTCATATTTACATTATTTGTTTAGTTGTTCATAAAAAATCTATCTGACTCATTGATCAGATCCCAACAATACTACTATTCCTAAGTCTACTCTTTGAAGGAGTACTTCACACAGGAGCCTCGTGATCAGATGCAGTTTAGTGTCATACCCAAGAGAACATTTTGTGGGGGGGGGGTCTTACTCCTCTGCAGGAGACTTAGAATATTCTTAGCTCTGCCAACAGGGATATTAAAGCTCTGTGGAGTATGGAGTACCCCTTCATTACCATTACTGCCAGGTCCACTCTAACTCAGAAGGTTAATAACTTATAGGGTTCTGTGTATGAGTCAAATAGATCTGTTAGCAAATTACTTGTATTAGACAGAAATACTTGATATTATATAACCGTGAGCAAAAACTTAAACTACAAAAAAATGTTAATACAAAAGTATAATGAACGCATTTCCCAAACATCTAAGCATAAAATAACCCCTGACAAGTTGAAGTAACGTTAAAATCAATCAATGAAACAATCTACATAAAATCCATGCTTTGGCCTATGTTAGCATCTCTGCTGTAAAAGAAATTGTTGGGTATCACCCACCTTTGTCCATACAATGAACTAGTCCATCTGCCATATATAGCAGTAGCTACTAATCCCAGGGCAGTCTAGAAGGCGAAGAGCAGCATCTTATAGGAATAGTATTAGAGCATTGGAGACTGGAGATCGCACTAGATCACCTTACTTGCTACCGTAATAACGGAAGCCAATACTATCGTTGGACTATATCTTTATTCTGTATTCACTAATCCTATGTTCTTTTATACTTATAGTCTCTCTATTGTATATACTTTAACTGAGAATATATCTCTATTTCCTCTCATATCGTTGTTTGTCCTTTATTTAATATTACAAGCGTTCACCAATCCTATGTTCTTGTCTACTAATAGTCTCTCTATTGTATATACCTTTTCCAGGGAATATATCTCTATTTCCTCTCATATCGTGGTTTGTCCTTTATTTAATATTAAAAGCGTTCACTAACCAGAACGCAAAAGAAACCTTCGCAGCAATTTTAGGTGCGTAATTGGTAACTTTGAAATATCTGTTCTTACAAGTTTTAACGTTAGAGCAGATTCAAATGTCTACTTTACAGAAGAAAGATTTATAATTAATGTTTATGCGCCTGACTGCAACTCGCTTACCTGATAGAAGAAGTGACTCAAGGGAGGCTATACATGATCCAGCTGGTCTTTACTCCATCTCAGATTGTTCAAATAAGATTGTTCAAATAAGAAGTGGTTGACCAATAATTTTCATCCATATCACCTCCAAAATACTACCTCTGAACTCAGGATTTAAACTCGTGTCACCGTGTCCATTTCCTACTACGATAACCATTACACCACGTGCACCTCCATAATCATTAGACCACGGGCACAAAAATCTTCTTACATATATACATATATATATATATATAAATACACACACACACACATATATATATGTGTGTGTGTGTGTGTGTGTGTTTATTCACACACACACATGCATGTATATAATGAATATAAGTATAATCAATACAAATATAAGTGCTGTTTGTAAAAAGGAATATACATATACATCAATATATACATATATATATATATATATATATATATATATATATATATATATATATATATATATATATGGTGCATTCAATAAGTTTCCAGACTTTTTGTAAAGGCATTTAAAATTGTCGTAGACTCTTGAAAATTCAGTATGTTATGGGCTACTACGTCAGGAGCGTGCTTGACAGGGAAATCAAGCTGAGTTTCCATAAATCCAAGATCTCTTATAAGGCCACTATCATGGACATTATAGCTAACATGAAAGAAGATCATCCATGAATGTATTTGCCTCTGAAGTCACCTCGTGGATATCCTCAATGAGGTATAATTGAATAATCTTTCTTTGACTTTTAAAGTGGAATAAATGCACAATTTACTTTGAAAATATACCGAGTTCTTTAAATTAAAAACCTTTGTTTTTCTCTGTGCGTATTTTTAAGCTTTGTTAAAACGTCTTAAAATCTTTACCACTTGGATTTTGTTTGGTTGATTCGTTTAACGGTATATCAGTTTTTTATGAGTTATTTAATGTCGAAATTTGGTTTGGTTTGGTTTGGTTTGGTCTGGTTTGTTTTTATGGCGTATCAACCATTGTAGGTTATTTAATGACAAACCTTTTTTTATACATATATCAAATACATAATTTCAAAACACATTTTGAGGATAATAATATTTAACCAATCCTGAGCTTTTTTTTTTTTTTTGGCACACATTTAAATGGTTTCACTTAATTTCAAACAATCCAGTGTAGCATAAGTAGTATTTTGTTTATACACAGTTAAACGATCAAACAGTTCTATTTCAAACATTTCAGTTTTCCATGTCAACAAAGTTAAATGAATCCAAGTATCATTCTGCATCTCTTACAATTCAATTAAGCATCAGTCTTTGGTTGACACACAGTTAAATGATTGAACAGTTCTAATTCTGACAATTCAGTTTAGCATAAGTACATAGTTTTTTGTTTGCACACAGTTAAATGTAAAAATAGTTAATTTCAAACAATTCAGTTTAACGTAATTACAGTTTAGTTCTATTTGACCCATAGATTGGGCCCTATCAGGTGCTACTACTCCGAGCCAGTGTGGACCTGGGATTGATGGCAATAAACGAGTTCTCTCCATTTTCCAAATCATAACTGTAGCCTCATCATCATTTAGTGTCATATTCAGGACACTCGTCAGGGGAAGTCTTACCCCTTTGCAGAGATTTCCAAAACGGGACCCTCAACTCCAAATGCACACTAGTGTCCAACCCAGAACACCTCATTTTTGGTGCTCCTGCTTCTCTGCAGAGGACGCATTCAGCACATTCTGAGCCCTACTGATACGGCTTTATCCCGTAGAGATCGATGACCATATTTGCGCTGATATGAATTTCCTAAATAACCAACGAATATTGAACACCTAAGTCAACTGTAATTTTCGCAAGCTCAACTTATTGATCAGTTATTTCTGGGTAGTGCATTTCATCCTTTCTGGGTGCCCTTACTTACAACCAGGTGCAAAATATAACCTGTTTTCTCCCTGCTAAACCATATTTTGGCAATGTTCTATACAAATTAATCTTGGCAAACCCCAGTGCATCAGATATTTGTATCTGATTCGGAGATAACTCTCTAAACATATATCGTCTTTTGATTGAATCTCAAAGTAGTTTCATAAATTATAAATTAAGTGTATGTACTAAAAGAAAAGGCAGCACAATCGGCTGGGGCTATAAACTACGGTAACTGCACCTCTGCTAAAGAGTAAGACTTCCCCTATACAAACACACACACACACCAACGAGGGTCCTGATATGGCACTACACCCGCAGACGATGAGGCCTCAATCCTGGAGCTTTGAGGAATATGAAGTATCCCTCCATTGCAATTGCTCGCAAGTTCACTCTGACCCGGAGTGGTTGTACCTATTAGGGTCCCATCTATGGGTCATAAAGTAACTGTTTAGCCATTTAACTCTGTGCAAACAAATGGCTGATGTTGAATAGAATTATCAGCTCTGTACAACAACTCTGTACGTACACAGGATGTAGTCTAGAAGATCTGCCGAAAGCGATGTACAATAGAGACGAATGGCGAGACAGAATCAGAGAAATCCGTACAAGAAGTACGTCGAGATGATGATGTATATTGATGATCATTAATTAAGCTATGCTTAGTTGTACTCCTATGGATATCCGTACCTGTGGCACGACATGATGATGATGATGATGATGATGATTTGTTGTAGCACAAAACTGGATTTATTGGGTGCCCAGTAAGACTCGGACACGCTGTAAATTGTTTTCTTATTTATAACCGGGCCATTGGTAGAATGAGTAGTGTTCACCAACTGTCCGAGAGACCGGGGTTCAATCCCAGGTCGAATCATACCAAAGACTCAAAAAATGGTACTTGATACCAAAGTGGGAATGGAGTAGCGCCCTCCACTACATCTCGTTGTAGTAGCTATTGAAAAGGGAGCCTTCGAGTCACCGTCGACTAAAGTCGCCAACTTACTAACTTACAACACAAGAGGTAAAGCTAAAAGGCCAAGTCTGCCCCTTTATTTTACCCATAGCCGAAGCGAAGAAATAAATTCATGCCTTTTTCATAGTCATTTGTATTATGTCCTCAGAAAAGAGCATAAAATAAATAACCGAACACATACTTAGAGAGAAGAAATAAAGTTATATCTTACAGAAAACATGTTATATACAATGTCACTAGAGTAGCGATTGCTACCACCAAACACTCAGAGTGGATTACAGTCAAATGTAATATCTTTATTGGAGGAGTCATTTGGATGATACCACGACAATTAGCGTGAAGGAAAACTCGAGCAGCCTCGATTCACATATATTAATCCTAAATCTACGATAGAAAAATATATATCACTATATACATTTATTATAGAAAACAAATATCTATGACTCCTAATTTTACTGAGGTAGAACTGGTTTGATCAAGAAATACAAACATTTCTGACGGGTTAGAAGTATCAGATGTAAATATTGACCTAATTATTTGGCGAGAAAAATATATGGAATATAGAGAAGAAACTAGTTGCCAGATATCAGAAATTTATATCCTACGTACTAACCGATAGGGCTATCCAATGTATGATGTCAAAGCCAAACTAAAAATCTAGCTCATGACAACACTCAAAAATGCAAAGAAAGGGTTTGTCAGAGGGCAAGAATAAAAAGAAGTATTACTGAGCAAACAGAGTTATTATATACAAAATGACAATGCGTTGCAACTATTGTGCTTAAGAAATGCATTGGGATGGAGAAATAAATTAAGACGAATGTTCTTATATATATTTACCAACCCCTCCGCTCCGGCAGGATATGACACAAGGTCAATTTTAAGCGAAGTTTCACAGGTTTGAATTCAGAGTTTTTCTTCTCCTAGACTAGTTACCTCACGAAGGACTGAAGAACCTAGTCTGACCTACTATTTACACATAGCTGGAGGGAGAATAATTGGATTCATACCTTTCCCAAGGGTATTAGTGCTATGTGAAATGCAATCAGTATCGTCCAGGATTTAAACTCGTGTCACCGTGTCCATTTCCTACGACGATAACCATTACATCACGTGCACCTCCATAATCATTTGACCACGGGCACAAAAATGTTCTTACATATATACATATATATATATATAAATAAACACACACACACATATATATATATGTGTGTGTGTGTGTGTGTGTGTGTGTGTGTGTGTTTATTCACACACACACATGCATGTATATAATGAATATAAGTATAATTAATACAAATGTAAGTGCTGTTTGTAAAAAGGAGTATACATATACATCAATATATATATATGTGTATATATACATGGTGCATTCAATAAGTTTCCAGACTTTTTGTAAAGGCATTTAAAATTGTCGTAGACTCTTGAAAATTCACTATGTTCTTGCTGTACATTTTATGAGATGACAGACTAATTTCTATCATTTCAGCTTCAGTGAACAGCTACAGCAGGAATTGGAATACATCCTAATAAAGCCTGATTGACACAGCTGATGAATTTCAAAAATGCAATCTGGACATGTGGACACTTTAGGAGAACGATATTCTGTTTTAGACTTGGAAAAATGCCACAGAAACGTATGGAATTTTTCAGACTGCTTTTC
>OY757917.1:19147372-19214872 GCA_963585895.1 Sepioteuthis lessoniana | reverse complement strand
TGAATAGCTTGAAATGGAAATACTTTTGACAATTAAACTGTACTTATATTTAAACTGCGTGCTCATGCTAAACAGAATTTTTTTTAAATAGAAATGTTTTTGACATTGAAACTCTATTTACACTAAACTCAATTGTTTAAAATAAAACTATTTTAACATTTAAATGAGTGTAAACAAAATCTATACTTATACTAAACTGAATTAGCTGAATTAGAATTGTTTTAATGAACTGAATTGCTTGAAATACAAATGTTTTGACAATTAAAGTGAGTACTCATGCTAAATTGAATTGTTGTAAAAAGTACTATTTGCATAAAAATGGATTTGGCGTTAAATAACCTGCAAAGGTTGATATGCCATAAAACCCAACCAACCAACCAACAATAGATTCTTACTGGTAGCACCATACTTCGACCCTGGGTAAAGACACGAATCCATATCCAAAAAAAATAGGACATGTACAAAGTTTTTTTTTTCATATCAAGTGGCAATATAGGGGATAAAACATGCGAACTCGCAAATTTTTTTCGTATCTGGTTTCCAGTTTTTAGAATTTACCGACCGCTCTTGATGTTGTATATTGACCTCCGACCAGGCCAAACATGCCATTCCAAAGTGATGCACCGGAAGTAAGTGACACATTCCGATGGCAGTTATGGGAAGAAATCGCGTAGGCGGGCTTGGCTGACAATATGGGATAAGGTAAAATCCCATTGTACAATCATAGCCTGATGCACCGGAAGAGAGTGACCTGAGAACTGCATGACAGTTATTTCCGCTTGATGACGATCAAACATACCATTACAAAGATATTGAGTGGGCGATTGAACTATTATATAATTCGGTGAAAACAGGAAGTCAGTGAGTTTGGAGACCAGACCCGTTGGTGACAAGATGCGGTAGAGGAAGCCAGCACACAGCAGAGTGGGCCCCCAGGCCTCCGGTTGAGCAGCCCTGGAGAAGGAGAAAGATAAAACGTTGATGGCCATGAGAGTGGGGGTCAATATGTTGCAGTTCTGTTTGGTCTCCAACTCCCTCTCACACACACAAACCTTTTCAAATAAAGTGAGAGGTATATTTTTTTAAAGAAGTCTTCGCTCGTCTTTATTATTGCGTCAATATGTATTCTGCGTGAATCTGCCTATGAGTATACAACATTGACATACAACTTTCCAGCAGACAAACTTCAAATTAAATGGCTGACATTAGTCAGATACTTCATTGGAATTTGAAGATTATTTTTCCCAGAAAGCAAATTCAAATTGCTGAGTAATCTACCTATTTACAACAGCTCTGTGCCGATAGGGGATATAGCCTTGAAGACCTCTTGGGAGCGATGGACGATAGAGACGGGTGGCAAGAGAGGGTCAGAGAGATCCATGCAAGCAGCGCGACATGATGATTATTATTATTAGTAGTTGTCGTAATTGTAATTTAAAACTATACGACTGTGTTCAAATTATTTGTATAAGATATGAATATTTTTTATCAAATAAACGTGTTCAAAAACTATTATATACCTATAATCATCATCAATCACAACACATATTCTAATGCAAATGCAGGAACAGTCGGACTCAAATACACAGGTGACTCCGTTATTCAGGTACGAACACATTTATTAACTTCTGACTTCGTTTCTTCGACACGAGGAGAGGGACAATTCTTAAAAGTCTTTCGTAATCATACTATACTGATAATACCCAAACGCTCGGTACATCTTGTGGTCCAATCTCAATTTCATGGTCGGACCCCAACTTTTCAACATCATTGTTGGACCTAACTTCTTACCATCATGGTCGGACCCCAACTTCAACTGTCTGCCTCAATGGCAGACAACCCAACTGTCTACCTACATCGTCCAAAGTCAACTCCCAACTGACTCTTTTTCAAAATCTTAAAATTCTCAGGACTATCGCTTCCGGGCAGGATGTCATTCACACTCCAGCCCCATTTCCTCTCTGGGGATTATTATGACAATTGTGATTGTCATATCCTTTGTGCACGAGCGTAAAACTGTACCCAATGTCTGGGCACTTGAACTAGGAGCCGAATAGTTCAAAGCCCAACCAAACTGAATGATAAAATATAATTAACGAAAAATGGTTAATGTAAAAAATCATTCCGTAATTATATAATAAAACCTCTCAAGAAACAATTGAATAAAAAAGTTCAATATGAATGTAAAATGAACACAATTCCCTAACCTCTCTGTATAAACTAACCCTAGAGAGATTCAAATGATAAAACCAATCAATTAATCAGCTGCACGGAAAGGTATAAAAATACATGGAGTTTTTTTATGCACATAAAGGACGACTGTTATGTAAAAAGATATTATCCTCACTCAACAGTCGGTGGGGAGATGATTTCGCTTTGCTCTGAAGTTTAACTTTAAAATTTTGCTCATGACCTGTCACAGTCTCGATGACTCACTGACTTTTTTTACTCCTCGAAATCCCGAGTCTAACTGGCTCTCGTCCCCAAAAAGAGAGTTATTTCACTTAATCTTTTGTTGTCGGTCACATGGTCGGATATCAGGATCCCTGGTAGTTTGAGGCAGCCACAGCATTACATTATATGTAGTTTTAATCTTTATGATAGGATTGAGTGTCCTGCGTAGGGTTTGTAAGCTAGTTCGATCTTTATATGGTGCTCTTTAAGCCAGGCCTTGTGCTAAACTTAGGAAAATTCAATAAAAGACAACAAACATAGTGAATTTTAATTTTTATGATGGATATAGATTCCTTTTTTAGTATATTATTTACCAACCCTTCCTCACAGGCATTATGTGACACAAGGTCAATTTTAAGCGGAGTTTAACAGGTTTGAATTCAGAGTTTTCCTTCCTCTAGACTGGTTGCCTAATCAATGCTAAAGAACTCAGTCTGCCCTACCATTCACCCATAATTGAAGGGAGAATAATTGGATTCATACTTTTCCCAAGGATGTTATTGCAATATGAAATATCAACCTCATCTAGGATTTGAACTCGCGTTGCCGTGTCCATTTCCCGTGACGATAACCATTACACAACGAGCATCTTCCCTTTCTAGTGTAATAGCGAATTATATCGATACTCACAGAGGATTCTCTACTTCTGGTCTTGTACCAATCTTAGCAAATTTTAGTAAATGACTTGATTACTTTCTAGTGGTATTATAGTTAGCAATCTTGTCCTACAGATATTTTATAATTTCAAGACTCATGAAGTGTCCCATACGTTATGTCAAATTTAAGCTACTCTTTTTCCCCTGACTAAGCAATACTTTAAGTATACGATTAAAGAATAGATAATCAGATACTTAGAAACACAAAATTTTGACCACGTACATTTTAACACTCAACCATTCTTCTTCATATCGGTCACTCTTATTTATATAAAAGAGTGGTGAAATCAAATATTGATGTGAAGTAAAGAGTTAGAATTAGAAATTGTACTCAAATGCCGCCAGAATGTCGCTCAGTTTGGATGATGTACAGGGTGGAACGATAAAATTGTCGCCCTAGAAAAGACGACATGATTCCATTTCCGTTTAATGAAAACCGGTTAACTTTTTTTTCTTTTTGCAGACCATCTACTAGTTGACCAGTTGTGTACAAATCCCAAGAGCGATAGGAGCCTTCTACAGGGTGGAACGATGAAATTGTCGCCCAAGAAAAGACGACATGATTCCATTTCCGTTAAATGAAAACCGGTTAACATTTTTTTTTTTTTGCAGACCATCTACTAGTTGGCCAGTTGTGTACAAATCCCAAGAGCGATAGGAGCCTTCTACAGGGTGGAACGATAAAATTGTCGCCCTAAAAAAGTCGACATGATTCCATTTCCGTTTAATGAAAACCGGTTTTCCTTTTTTGTTGCACACCATCTACTAGTTGGCCAGTTGTGTACAAATCCCAAGAGTGATAGGAGCCTTCTATCATATCTGAAAGTGACACAATGTTCAACGGGCGAGATCGGAGATGCGCCGCTGTACAACTCATGCTCTCTACCGATCCAAGTTATGACAACAGGACCATTGCCAGCACCCTCAAAATGCAAATCCGGACGGTTCAATGTGCCCAGGGTGATGAAAACAAAGTTTCCGGCTACGGTTATGGTCTTTGGTGTGGTTTCAAGTGAGGGTCACATCATGCCACCTCACATTTTCGAAGTCGGCTTGAAAGTCAACACCAAAGTGTGGTGATCCCCTGGTGTAATCAGGTGACCGGTGGCAGACCCAGGGTGTGGCAGCAGGACTCGACGCCGGCCCACAAGTCCAAAGAGTCCCAGGCTTGGCTTCAGAAGGAGTGCTACGACTTTGTACCCTTCTCTCACTGACCCCCTCCTCCCCCGACCTGAACCCGCTGGACTACTTCGTTTGGTCATAAGTCGAGAACATCACCAACATGACCTCCCACAACACCAAAACCAGCCTGATCGCCGCCATCCGCCGAATATTCGCCGAGCTCCCACCGGCGCTTGTGGAAAAGGCATGCTCCTAGTTCCGGATCCGTGTCGAGGCGGTGATTGAGGCTACAACATAATCAAGTTACCTGAATTGATTTTTTCAATAAAAGTTTTAAAATACAGCTGTCGTGTTATTTTCTTTAGGACGACAATTTTATCGTTCCACCCTGTTTGGTGATCTTAGAAGTTGCTTGAATTCACGCCTGTTGTTGGATCAAGACGAAATTTGTACAATAGAGCTAACAGTTAGTCGGTTAGGGAACAGCATTCGAATTGTGTTTTACTTGTGCTCGTCATTTCCCTGAAAAGTCATGAAGACAATAGATAAGATGTGCACATTGTTTGTTATACTAGCAACGAAAAAAAAAACTAAGATTCACAGCAATGAACAGAAAAGATACAGAGCGACACGATGCGACCCGAGTACAACGAAAATGGCGGCTGATAGAACGAGATGAGAAGATGGGTACAGACCAATATCGAAGACAGACGATAAGAAGCATTATAATGTAAACTATTAAAGAATATAGAACATACATTTATTTATTTGTCATTCTAAATCTAATAAGAATATATATATATATATATATATAGCCTACCGGTTAGAGTGTTCGCCAATGGCCCGGGAGACCTGGGTTCAATCCCAGGTCGAGTCATACCAAAGACTCAAAAAATGGTACTTGATGCCTCCTTGCTTAACACTCAGCATTATAAGGTACGGATCAAGGGTAAAGTGGAGCAATCCAGGGAAAGGGATAGCTCCCTCCCACACACCTTGGTGTTGTAGCTATTAAAAAGGGAGCCTTCGGGTCACCCTCGACTATGGTCGCCAACTTTACTTATATATATAACACATGTATGTTACCAAAGAGTTTATAAATATGCATTTGGTATGGTTTCTTTGTTTAATGACATATCAACATTTGTAAGTTATTTAATGCCAAAGAAATTCTTCGAGAAGAATAGCAGTGATGTTATTTAACCAATTGCTGGGAGGATAAAAGGGTTAATTCCTTTACCAGGGGTATCTGTCCGAAATTGAACGTGTTAGCGCGACTGGAGTTCGAACTCGCTTGTAGCAGAAACTTGTATTTTTGTTTGGCGTGTAAGTTTCCGAACATTTTCACCCAATCAGGATAACCTGTCCTATTCAGCCCGAACCATATTTTCTTGCAGCACCAAAAATTGAAGAAAGCCCGCGAATCTCTCTCTCCCTCAGAAATCCCCAATGGGAACGGACGTCTATTCGTCTGCTCCTGAATAGCAGTAGTAGCATCATACACTATGAGGAGAGCCATCTAGTTTATTGACCCCTTGGGTCTATTCTTCTAGACCAAGGGATCCTAGTCAAAAACAAATTAGATGATACACTCTAACAACTTCCTACCTTCTTTCCTTACTACGAGACCTGGCAGCATACCAGTGTAAACCCCTTTACTTCATGCTGCCATTAAAACCTTGATACAAAAACCTAACGACTTCGTTCTTCTCCACTACCTTTATTTTCCATCAACATTTAGCGAGGGGATAACATCCAACGAAATACCAACGCTACCAACGAATTACCAACGCTACCAACGCAACCAAAGTAATACCAACAAAACCAACTTAAACCTTAAACCAAAAACCAAATAACAATAATAATAATAATAATAATGTCATACCCATCGCTATAAATGGCGACCTTCCGACTTGTGAAAACACGTAACCACATATAAAAACAAATTAAATATACCACTACAAAATGGAAATTAAATAACAAAATACAATATCTCCTCCTACACGCTTACAACGGTTCCGCAGTACAGCGATATAACCATTACCCCACGAGGACATCCCACGTGCTTGGGTGCGTGATATAAATATTCATAAAGTAGTGTAGTTCCTACCAATTTTGATGGCTTATTTAAATCTGGTTTGGTTTGGTTGCGTTGGGTTTATAGCATATCAACCACTGTTTTTTAATGCCAAATCCGCTTGATACATATATATCAAATATATGATTTGTAAACACATTTTGAGGAAAATATTTTTAAGTGAACCTGAGCTTTTTTTTTTTTTCACTCAGAGTTAAATTTTTTCAAGCATTTCTCTCTAACATGAATAATTCTATTTACTATTAATCATTTGTTTGTGCACATTTAAATGGACATACATATATGATTTGTAAATGAATAGATACAATCATTTTTAAATGGGTAAGAACTGATTTTTTTTTTTGCCCGCTAGTATTGTTATTGTTTCTACACGGTTAAATGGTTTCAATTAATTACTACCAAACATTTATAATTCTTTTCAATAAATCATCATTTATTTGCACATAATGAAGTAGTTACATGTATTACTATTAAATACTAATCATTCAGTTGAATACTATTCAGTCAAATGGTTCCAATAATTTCTACTTAACACTAATTATTCTATTTAATATTTCTCTTTCGTTTGCACAGAGTTAAAGGGTTCCAAGTATTGCTATGTAGCAGTTACTATTCAATTAGACATCAGTCATTTATTTACACACAGTTAAATCATGAAAGAGTTCTATTTCTAATAATTCAATTTAGCATAAATTGTTTGTTTGCACACAGTCTAAATTTCAAACAGTTCTATTTGACCCACGGATAGGGCCATTTCAGGTACTATGACTCCAGGTCAAAGTGGACCTGGGAGCGATGACAATAAAGGGGTACTTAACATTCCCCAGAGCTACAAGACTGAAGCCTTACCATCAGATTGTATAATGTCATATCTAAGACACTCGTTGTAGAGATGCAGTTGGGGTGTATAAATATGAACTGACACTTTTCCAAAATGTTGATCTCCACTATTTCTACCAAGAATCACTTGATTGGTTGGTTTACTTATTTAATGGCATATCAACCTTTATTGGCTATTTAATGCTAAATCCATCCTTGTAGAGAGGGTGACCTCGTTGTGTAATGGTTAAAGTGATCGACTTCGGAATATCGTAAGCGAGTTCGACATCCAGTCGGGCTATTATTTTCACTTTAGGACAAATACCCTTGGTAAAGTTATGAACCCCCTTAACCACCCATCTATGGGTTAGATAGTAACACTACTCTTCTTCTAGAAGGATGGCTTTGGCATTAAATAATCTACTAAAGGTTGATATGCCATTAAAACAAAGAAAACAAACGAAACCATCCTTGTAGAAGAATAGGTGGTGACCTTAGTCGGGAGTGACCCGAAGGCTCTCTTTCCAATAGCTACAACACCGAGGTGTGGAAGAGGGCGCTACTCGTTTCCCGGGATTGTTCCACTTTACCCTTGATATGTAATGCTGAGTGTTAAGCAAGGCTGTATCAAGTATCATTTTTTGAGTCTTTGGTATGACGACCTGAGATTGAAACCCGGTCTCCCGGGCCATTAGTAGGGGTACAATTTAACCCATAACAAGGAGAATTAGAGGATTTATACCTTCTCATGGGTATTAGTTTGAAAATGAACGTAATAATATCATTGTATTTCGAACTTGCTTACTGCAATGTCACTGTCTACTCGAGCCTCCCTCTCACTTCAGAATAATTTAGTACCCATGAAATAACCCATGGTTATTTTGAAATATATGACATTAAAAAACCAATAAATTGTGAAAGTTTAATATATGTCTATTTATCTTTCTCAAACCGGGTGCAATCATTCCCTCGGAAGAACTATCCAAGAAAGAAAGCAGAAAAAAATGAACTATAGAACAAGGTGTTACTAGAACCAATGATATTTTTGTCCTGCAGGAAACACAGCGCAACGGATATGGGCGTTTGGTTCAAGAGAGTGTGATTGAAATTATCTGGAGTTTGCTGGTTCCAACGAGGTCCAATGCTATAGGAAGGTGTCAATAATGCAGCTTGCCCACAAGAAGGTGGGTCAGCCGACGCCGGAGGCCTTCAGCTTCGAGTCATTCGTAAATTAACCATGCCCCGTCCAACACGAATGCCAGACATTTGGGGAAAAAAATACGGCTGGGGGCAAATCCAACAGCAAATTAATGCATTCGGTCTTAGCCTCGGAGCATGGCCCGTTATTTGTCCCTGCCTCCCACCAGGATTTGAGAAAAGGTAAATGACCCGAAAGTTGGCTTAAATTGGGGATTAGGCTCGAGACCTGCTGGATTGTGCTGGCCATCTGCCCAATTAATTCAATGTGTGCCTGATGAGCCTAGCTGGACATGGACCCAAATCTGGGCCCAGGCATGTATGCCTGATCATAACTTAAACTGGACAGCAAGGTCCAGTGCTATACGAGTGTGACAAAGGTGTCAGTCATTAAGCTTGCCCACCCAAAGGTGGCCAAGCCGGAGACCATACGGACTCAAGTCTTCTTTTGTTGGACAGTGCCCACTAGCGTCAAAACCAACAGCAAATTAATGCCGTCGGCCTTGACGCCGGGGTTGTATTTGTCTCTGCCTCTCACCAGACAGGACTTGACGCAAGTTCAATGACCCGAAGGTCGATCATAGCGGGGATTTGGGGCAGGGACAGGCCGGATACGAGCCGAAGATCGACCCCTGTTTGTCTATGCTGGTCATCGGCCAACTTGGTGCAACGTGTGTCTGATGAGCCAAGCTGGACAGAGGCCCAAATCTGGGTCCAGGCACAAATGCCTGGTTATGGCTTAAACTGGATAGTAAATTTTAGTGCTTGACAAAGGTGAAAAAATTGTCAAATATGCAGTTCGCCCACTCGTAGGCCCAGTCGATGCTGAGGGCCTTACAGCCTCAAGTCTGCCTCTACTAGACAGTGTAATAGCATCAAAGTGAACAACAAATTAATACCGTCGATATTTGTTTCTGCCACCCAACAGAGAAGACTTGACACTAACTCAATGACCTGGAGGTCGATTATAGTCGGAATTTAGGAGAGGGGAAGGTCGAACACAAGCCAAGGCTCGAGCCCTGTTTGACTATGCTGGTCATTTGCCCACTTTGTGCAATGTGGGCCTGATGAGCCTCGCTAGACATGGACCCAAATCTGGGTCCTGGTATGTATGCCTAAATATAGTTTAAACTTGACAGCAAGGTCCAGTGCTATACAAAGATGTCAATGTTGCAGCTCCCTCACGCAAAGGTGTCCAAGCCGAGGCTGGGGGCATTTCGGCCTCAAGTATGCCTTTGCCGGACACTTAGGTCAAAGCCAACAGCAAATTGAGGCGATCAATATTTGTCTCTGCCTCCCACCAGACAGAACTTGAGACAAGGTCAATGACCCGAAGGTCCATTATATTTGGGATTTAGGGAAAGGGAATGTCGGGTACCTACTGAGGCTCGAGCCCTGCTTGACTATGCTGGTCATTTGTCCACTTAACTCAATGTGGGTCTGATGAGCATTGCTGGACATGGAGCCAAATCTGGGTCCAGGCACATATGCCTGGTTATAGCTTAAACTGGACAGCCAAGTCCAGTACTATACAAGGGTGAGAAAGGTGTCAATGTTGCAGCTTGCGCACGTTAAAATGCCCCAGCCAAAGCGAGGGACTATACGGCCTCAAGTCTGTCTTTGTTGGTCAAAGCTAACAGCAAATTAATGCCGTTGGCCCAGATGCCCGTGGCTTTATTTGTCACTGCTTCCCCCAAACAGGACTTGTCACAAGATCAATGACCCGAACGTCGATTATAGAGTGTATTTAGGGAAAAGAAAGGTCGAGCAGGAGCCAAGGCTCGAGACCTGCTGGACTATTCTGGTCATCGGCCCATTTAGTGCAATGTGGGTCTAATGAGCCTAGCTGGTCATGGACCCAAATCTGGGTCCAGGCACGGATGCCTGATTATAGCTTAAACTGGGCAGCAAGGTCCAGTGCTATACAAAGGTGACAAAGGTGTAAATGTTGCTGTTCGCCCACCTAAAGCCGGGGGCCATATAGCCTCAAGTCCGTCTTTGTTGGACAGTGCCTGCTAGGGTCAAACCCAACAGTAGATTAATGCTGAGGCTTTAATTGTCTCTGCCTCCAACCAGACAGGACTTGAAACAAGTTTAATGACCCGAAGGTCGATTATAGTGTGGATTTAGGGGAAGGCAAGGTCGGGCACGAACAGGGGGTACGATCCCTGCTGGACTTTACTGGTCATCTGCCCAAATCTGGGTCCAAGCACGGATGCCTTATAATAGCTTAAACTGGACAGCAAGGTCCAGTGCTATACAAGAGTGTCAGTGATGCAGCTCGCCCACCTGAAGGTGGCCCAGCCGAAACCTTTCGGCCTCAAGTCTGCCTTTTTTAGACAATGCCCATTAGGCTGAAAGCAAACCGCAAATTAATGCCTTCGGTCTCGGTACCGTGCGAAGTTCGGTAAAATGCCTTGCACACTTTATATAGAGTTACTCAGCGTGACTGAGAGGGAGTGTGGGATATTCCATTACAACATTTGGTTTAGAAGAAAATTAACTTTTTATAAAATACATCATCGATAAATACCTGGTTTGACTGGTTTCCTCCAAGGTTGTCACTTGATCCCAGTGATGAAAGGATTTGGTAAACATGCATTTATAATTTTTTTCCTGGTTGTATTTTTATGCGCTGGTTGCCACATCCAACTGCCCGGCAACACATCAGCAGCAGTGCAACAGTGATGCTATTTAACCCCTAGCTGTGGGGATAAGGGGGTTCATACCTTTCCCAAGGGTATTTGTCCGAAAGTGGACGTAATAGCGCGACTAGAGTTCAAACTTGCTTACGACTATTCTGCTTTCTAGCGCTTTAATCATTACACCTCAAGGACACCCCCGCAACTCATCAGGGAGTACTAAGCGGGAGATATATCAAAGCTCACCTTAAGGAAGAATGACTGAGGAAGTCTATATTTAGAGTTTAAGTGCGTTTCAGATAATTACAGAACAGCCGTTTATTCAGTGTAGAGGGAAATATTTTTAGAAGCTTCTTTTTAGAGGATTCGATTGAAACTTTAGAAAGAGCAAAACTTTATCTTCCCTCTATGAAAGATGGTTTGGAAAATCACTGAGATGATCGACCGGTCTCTTATTAAAACCCTAATTAACGTGAAAGTCAAATTTTTTATGAGTGTAGCCGAAATAACAAGCAACATTTTCTCTTTTATGTATGCATTTACCCTGACCATTCACCACAAGCAAGATGTGACACAATGTACAATTTATACAATACCAATTTTTCAGCGGAGTACAGCTGGTTTGAATTCAGCGATTTCCTTCTCCTAGACCGGTTGCCTAACCTAGGTAAAGAATCTAATCAGTCTCACTCTCCATCTAAAGTTGAGAAACAAGAAAAGAAGATGAGACGCGAACTTACTATAAATGACTTGCTAAAAATTACACCACAGGAGACGTCCTTTTTTGTTTTTACCCAGCTCGTATACCCCGGGAATCATGCTCTTTTGAATTCAGTATTTTCCTTCTCCTAGGCTAGTTGTTTTACCTAGGTTAAAGAGTCTAATCTCTCTTAGTTTTTACACACAGCTAGAGGGAGAAGATTTGTTTTCGGTTTCTTTGTTTTATGGCATATCAGCCTACGTGGATTATTTAATGCCAAAGCTATCCTTGTAGAAGGGCAATATGGGTACAATTTAATTCATAGTAGGAGGAATAAGGGAGTTCATGCCTTTCCCAAAGGTATTAATCTGAAATCTCTCCTAATTCGTGACTGGTGTTCGAACTGGCTTACAACGATATCGCAGACGTTACCCACCACACAACTGGGAATCTCACGGGAAATCCCACGGGAAAGAAGAGATGGATTCATGTTTTCATTAAGGGCATTAGTGCAAATTGAAACACTAACAGCTTCGTATAGGATTTGAAGTCGGCTAGCCGGTTCTATTTTTTACGATAATCGTTGCCCTGAATGTGCCTCATAACTCACTTTGAACTAATAAAACCAAGTCAAAAGACAAACGTCTACGTATGGAAGAAGAAGAAGAAGAAGAAGAAGAAGAAGAAGAAGAAGAAGAAGAATCTCGAAACCAGCTGTCTATTGCTCTAACTGGTTGAATTGCCATATGTATATTGTTTTCGACATTAATTTGAGCGGGGGTAACTGGTGAAGGATTCCCAGCTGCTTTGAGACGTGCTGGGCACAAGAAATTTCTTTCATGGGTTTAATTAAATTTTTAATTAATCATTTAAATTCATATGCAATCGATTCAATTAACTAATTGATCCCCTTTCAGAGGCAATCAACTGTCCACCAGGACATTTGTGAATTCACTCTGAAAAGAATGGTTGGGAAGCGGTCCAAACTAACTCGAATTTTGCTAATTAAATTAAATGTTCTCAGAACGCATGTCCAAATAAGGAATTAGACATTACAGAAACGCTGTTTTTGTTGTTCTTGGAGAATAAATATGACCAAAAAAAAAAAGCTGAAACAAAAATATTAAACAATGTTAGTTAGAATGACTGACATAACGAGAATAACAAACTTCTTTTTTTTTTTTTTTAGCAATTTAGACATTGTTATTTCATATTGTTTTCTTTCGAGCGTATTTTTAACACGTTTTGACAGCTCCTTGTTCTTCAGTTCTGATGTTAATGCTTTTGCGCATGCGTCTGTTTGGTTTCTGGCAGTTTGTGATTTTTTTACTGGAATTATTGGATGAAAAGTTGCGGAAAACTTTTAAAAGTTTGTGTTCGATTCCAGCTTGTGGTCAACCCATGCACAATAGCGACCGTTATCACTTAAGGATAGATGACTTGCTAAAAAAAAAAGAAAATCGCGTTTTATATTGAATCAAAACAGACCAACACCGAGGATCAATATTAGTACATCTTGCTTATGGCAAATCAATTGACAACCGATCGAATGTCATCTGATAAAACCATAGCTAGCACGTTGATCCAGCAAACGATTGATCCAAATATCAATGGAAAGAATTCTTAGCGACTCTGCGGAAGTTATAACAAAAGAGCTTTTTTATTATAAAAGGACGAAACAAATCTCAACGGCAGCGAGAAATGACAAGCATGAAGAATCCCTAAAGTTCTGATAAGAATGGAAATAATCTTGTGATCATTAGACTCATAATTAAATCTTATTGGGCCGTGTCACAGCGAAAGCTCTTTCAATAAAGAGCTTTAGCCATAACACAAATCTCGTCATTTGCGAGAAATGTCGAGTGTCGTGAGCATGTTGAACCTCTAGAACTTTGCTTAGAAAGAAAATAGTATTCCTATCATTAAACTTCTCATTACATCTAACAAAATCTTAATGCCTACTAAAGAAAAGAAAATTTAAAAACAAAGTTTAAATTGTCATATTAAGAGACCAATGATTATAAAACAATAAAGTATGCAACATGGACTTAATTGTGAAACTCACGTTGAAATCTCCGGTTTCTGCTTGATTAATGAAGTGAAGTAATGATAATTCTTTTCATTACTGAGAATAGTGACCACTTGCAAAGGCATGGACAGCCATCGATAGGCTATCGGTCATATGTAATTTACGAAGCTCTTTGCTTCGATGCGGCACAAGGCTAAATGAATGGGGCACCCAATGAGACTCGAACTCACTCTTGCAGGTTTGCTAGTCAAGCTTGCTAACCATTACACTATCCGAGGTGCCCTAGGCTATCGGTCATATGGAAGTCAGACCTGACCGATTAAATGAAACGCAGTTTCTTCCAAGCAGTGGTCGTGTCGATACTGCTATATGGATGCACTACGTGGACGCTGACTAAACGGATAGGGAAAAGGCTTGACAGCAACTACACATGAATGCTGCGAGCAATTTTGAACAAGTCCTGGAGGCAACACCCCACAAAGCAGCAGCTGTACGGCCACCTACCTTCCATCACGAAAACTATCAGACATGCAGGACACTTCTGGAGAAGCAGGGACGAGCTCATAAGTGATGTTCTCCTATAGACCCGCACATATGGCCGAGCAAAAGCAGGGTGACCAGCTCGAACCTACATACAGCAGCTCTGTGAGGATACGGAATGTAGCCCTGAGGACCTGCCAGAAGTGATGAACGGTAGGAAGGAGTGGTGGGAAAGGGTCGAGGATATCTCTGCTGGTGGCACGGCAAGATGATGAGTAATATGTACTACAAGCGACATGAGGCCTGCGTATCATACAAGGCGAAGGTTAGCTATTAACTTCAAAGCGTTTCCAAAGGTGTTTTCTTATGAATCATAACACGATGTTTAAGCGACTTTAAAAAAGATAAGACAGTACTACCAGTTACATTTCGCATTACATTCTGTGTAAAATATGAACTATTAAAAGATTAAAATTAAAAAATCAAATTTTATCCCTTGCCTAGTCGGTTGGGGCAGTTGAAAAACCGACTGCATCTCTGCAGAGGGTTATGACCCCAACGAGTGTCCCGTTATGACACTTAACAATCCGATGGTGAGGTTCCAGTAATGCTGGAGCATTGGAAAATGCAGAGCAACCCTTCATTGCCATCGCTCCCAGGTCCACTTTAGCCCGGTGTGGTAGCACCTGATACGGTCCTATCTATTGGTCAAATAGATATAAAATGCCTACTTTGTTTGAAATATAACTTTTTTGACAATTAGCTGTGTGTAATGTAAACATAAACTATAATTATACTAAACTGAATTCGCTAAATTAGAACTGTTTGACTAAAATGAATAACTTGAAATAGAAGTGGTTTTGACAATTAAACTGAGTATTTACGCTAAACTGAATTGTTAGAAATATAACTGTTAATTCGTATAAAAATGGATTTGGCATTAAATAACCAAAAAAATTTGATATGCCATAAAATCCAAACAAAAAAGGTGTTTTATGACAAATAATTTTGAAAATTTCAATTTGATTTTTTTTAAATTCTAATCAATTTTGAAAAGTTTTTATAGTTTTTTTCATTAAAACAATAAAGTTGTAAATTACTTTTTTCAGTTTTAAAACCTGAAATATAAAAATACTTTGTCGGTGTGTATCCTCGTGGTGTAATGGTTAAAGATATGGACTGCGGCATCGTAGTCAGCGAGTTCATACTCCTTCTAGGAGATGACTTTGGCATTAGATAACCTATAAATGTTGCTATGCCATTAAACAACGAAACTAAAAATGCTTTTTTAAATTAAAAAAATCACATTTTGAAAATTCATTTTTTTTAATTCAAAAATTCAAATCAATTGCCGGATAATTCATGAAATATGTTTCGGCAGCATAAGCTAAGTCTACATTTTATATCAAAATTGGTTGGTTGGTTGGTTAGTTTTACGAAATGTTCCCCCATTTTGAGTTATTCAATACCATAGTTGTTCTTTATATTCATTTTTCAAGCTATTAGATTATTTCTGATATCCAATTAGAACAATCATTTGTAAACAATTGAAGCTTCAGGCAATTATTGAAAATACAAACAATTTACTCACAGCCGCATGATTCCTTTTTATTATAATAATAATAATAATAATAATAATAATAAAGTTCGCTGGGATTATGAGATACAAATGGATCATCTAATCTCGGCCAGACGACCAAACCAAGTGATAGTCAACAAAAAAAAAAGAAGCCGCCGAATAAGGGACTTTACTGTCCTGGCTGATCACAGAACAAAACTGAGAGAAAGCAGAAAGAGACCTTACTTAAGAACTGAAAAACTGTGGAACAGGAAAATGACGGTAATACCAATTGTAATCGGCGCACTTGGTACAGTGACCAAAGAATTGGTACAGTGACTGGAAGAGGATGAGTAGAGACTATCCAAACAACAGCATTATTAAGTACAGTGACCAAAGGATTGGTACAGTGACTGGAAGAGAACGAGTAGAGACTATCCAAACAACAGCATTATTAAGATAGGCCAGAATACTGAGAAGAGTCCTGGAGACTTGAGGAGACTTGCTGTCACTCAAACTCCAGTGAGAAACCATCGGCTAATGCTGGTGTGAAAAACTTTCAAAAGAGTAAAATGATAATAATCACCTAATCTCGTCCAGACGACCAGACCTTATTATAATCAAGAAAAAAAAAAGAGAACTTGCCGAATTCTGGAATTTGTTGTCCCAGCTGACCATTGAGTAAAATTGAAAGAAAGTGAAAAAAATGATAAATACTTACACCTTGCTAGGGAATTAAAACACTGTGGAACACGAAAGTGGGGTTTATACCAATTGTAATTGGTGCTCTGGGTACAGTCACTGAAGAATTATTATAGGGACTGAAGGACTTGGAAATAAGTGGACGAATGGAGACCATCGAAACTACTACATTATTGAGATCGGTTTAGAATACTGAGAAGAGTTGATGAGACTTCCTTTGACTCAAACTTCAGCGAAATACCCTCAGGTAACGCTGATGTGAAAAACTCTCAAGAAGTAAATAATATAATAATTATTTAGAAGAAGCCAAGTGTTAATTAAAAAGAAAAAAGAATTCGTCATCTTGTGAATTTTGCAATTCTAGTGGACCACAGAGTAAAAAACGAAAAAAAGGGAATATATTGATCTTGCAAGAAAACCGAAAAGGCTGTGGTGCATGAAAGTGACAATGATATCATTAATGGCGTGCTAATAACTGTCCGCCAGGACCTGAAAGTGATAAGGACGAAACAGGAAATTAGAGGAAGAATCCAGACCATACAGACTACAACATTATTGATGGCTTGAATACAAAGAAGAGTCCTGGAGATCTTTGCCCAGTCGGCTGTGGCTGTAGAATACACCGACCCCCCCCCACAATGAGTGTCCTGGATATGATACTAAACAATCTGATGGTGAGATTCCAGTGATGCTGGGGCTTCGGGGAATGTGGAGTACACCTTCATTGTCATTGCTCCCAGGTCCACTCTGTCCCGGCGTGGTAGCTCCTGATCGGGCCCTATCCATAGCTTGAATAGAACAAACGGAATATTTATACTAAATTGAATTGTTTGACTAAACTAAATAACTTGAAATAGAAATGTTTTTCACAATTAATCTGTTCTTACATTTAAACTGTGTGCTTATGCTAAACGGAATTGCTTGAAATGGAACTTTTTTTTACATTGAAACTGTACTTACACTAAACTGAAATGTTTGATATATTAACTGTGTAAAAAAAATATCTGTACTTATACTAAACTGAATTAGCTGAATTAGAACTGTTTGAATAAACTGAATAGCTTAAAATAGAAATGTTTTTGACAATTAAACTGTGTACTCATGCTAAACTAAATTGTTTGACATAAAACTGATTATTTGTTTTAAAATGGATTTGGCGTTAAATAACCTACAAAGGTTGATATGCCATAAAAACCCAAACAACCAACCAACAACCTGGAGATCTGAGAAGTCTTGCTGTCACTCAGATTCCCCAGATAAACCACCAGCTAACACTGATGTGAACAGCTCACAAGAAGTGAAATGATAATAATTATAATAATGCCAGTATAGCTACAATAAACTCTCCATGAAAAAATAGGAAATTGAAAGATTAAGGTTTCAGTATCATGATTGGTAGGTGCTCTCTTGAGAACTAACATGAAGGATACGATTGGAATCCTACGAATGTCGACTGTTCTTTTCTGGGGTTCACAAATGACGAACAAAGCAACTACTCAAATCAGAGACACCAACGCTGAAAATGCACGTAACAAATTGGGAAACGCTAGGCTATGATGGCAGTCATGGATGACAAACTAGCTATTAAAATGAATAGATGCTTAGAAAAAACGAACATATGCGAATGGATGACCAAAGGAAATATCACCCGGATCCAAAAAGATCCCCAAAAAGGAACTACCCCCAACAATTAAAGAGCCATAACATACATACTGATGATGTTGAAAATACTCATCATCACCATCATCAACGTGCTGAGCCTCCAGCGCGGATCTCCCTGACCCTCTCCCACCACCCTTCTCTATCGTCCATCGCTTCCGGAAGGTCTTCAAGGCTATATCCTATATCGGCACAGAGCTTTTGTATGTAAGTTCTAGCTGGTGGTCCTAGCTTTGCTCGTCCATGTGAAGGGGTCCACAGGAGTATGTCACTTATTAGTTTGTCTCTACTTCTCCAGCAATGTTCCGCGTGTCTGGTTCGTCTAACTTTGATAGTTTTCGTGATGGGTGTAGGTGGCTGCTCAGCTGGTACTTTGTGGGGTGCTGTCTCCAGGACAATATTGCTCGCAGTATTCTTGTGTAGCTGCCGTCAAGCTTTTTCTCCATAAGTTTAGTTATCGTCCATGTAGTGCATCCATACAGCAGTATCGACACGACCGCTGCTAGGAAAAAACTGCGTTTTATTTTATCGGTCAGGTCCGACTTCCATATGACCGATAGCCTATTGTAGCTGTCCATGCCTTTGCTAGTCGCGTGTTGATGTCTGTCTCGGTTGATGAGACACTGTTTTCTTAGTAGGTAAACTTGTCTACTAGTTTCAGAGAACTACCGTTTAGTGTGTAGATGTTGCCTCTTTGATTAAAGCACATGTATTCCGTTTTGTGTGTGTTGACATGGGAGCCTATGCCAACAGCTGCTCGTTCCAGACTATGTAGCTGAGTTTTGGCTTGGGCGTGTGTATTTGCCAGAAGCACTATGTCATCGGTATAGACCGCGTCCGTAATTATTTGTGCGGAGTATATTCTACTTCTTTCCTTCGTCAACTTGAAGCTTTTGTCTTTCATTTTATGAATTGACGTTCTAAGCAGGCTGTTTAGAGAGATGATAAAGTGGTATAGGGCTAATGTGTCTCCTTGCAGCACATCTGTTACAATGTCAAAGTAGTCTGTGTCTCTATCCGGAGCGCGGACTTTTACTTTCGTGTTTCTGTATAGCATCATTATGGCTGCGACGGTTGGTGAGTAGTGTTTCCTCCATCTTTATTCTGTGTATGGTGTCAAACACCTTGGCGAAGTTGACAAATAATATTGTTGCTTCTGTGTTTTTTCCCCGTAAACCTTCAAGAATTCGACGGATTGTCAAAATTTGTGACGTCGTGGATTTATTTCTCCGAAAGCCATTTTGATTCTTAACAGCACAAATTAGGGAGGAGATTTACTATTTGTTAATAAGTCATAGACTGTTCCACGAGGAACAGAAAGGAAGACACAAGGGAACGAGCGGAACATGTAATCTCCTCAACATTTAGGAGGTGCCCGTGCTATAACGGTTATCGTCGTAGGAAATGGACACGGCGACACGAGTTCAAATCCTGGACGAGACTGATTGTATTTCACATAGCACTAATACCATTGGGAAAGGTATGAATCCCATTATTCTCCCTCCAGCTATGGGTAAATAGTAGGGCAGACTAGGTTCTTCAGCCTTGGTAAGGCTGAAGAACCTAGGAGAAGGACAACTCTGAATTCTAACCCCTTAAACTCCGCTTATAAATTGACCTTGTGTCATATCCTGCCCGAGCGGAGGGGTTGGGTAAATATGGTAATCTCCTCAACATTTATCAACACATCTTCAAGGAGAGCAAAACGAGACAAAAACATGGCGTGGAAGCATGGACTGACTACAAAAAGGCATACGATATTAACCTGCAAAGCTGGATAATAGACTTTCTCAAAAGATAGCCGACAAATTCATCGAAAAAAACATGAAAAACTGGCCAGTGGAATTGACAGCAGGAGGAGAAATTTTTGCTGGGTGGGTGGATCCTGAGAGGGATCTTCCAGGGAGATGCGCTGTTATCATTACTATTTGTAATAGCAATGATGCTACGCAATAATATACTTAAGAAATGCACAGGCAGATACAGACTTCATAAATCGCAAGAAAAGATAAACCTCCTAATGTACATGGACATTAAGCAGTTTGCCAAAAGTGAAAAAGAATTAAAAACCCAAGTACGGACAGTGAGAAGATACAGTAAGAATATAGGGATGGAATTTGGAAAAGAAAAATGTTCCATATTAATAATGAGAAACGGGAAACGACAAATAACGGAAACAAGAGAACTACCAAATCAAGAAAAAATCAGAGCGCTTGGAGATATGGAAACTTACAAATACTTGGGAATATTGGAAGCAGACACCATCAGACTAGCGGAGATGAACGAAGAAATAAAAAAAGAGTATCTCAGGTTTATAAGCAAACTTCTCGAAACCAAATAATATAGCAAAAGTCTCATCAAAAGCGTAAACACCTGGACTGCCTTCTTGTAAGATACTCGGAACCCTTAAAGAAATGCACAAAGGAAGTACTTCAACAAATGAATAAGAGAGCAAGAAAACTAATGATGGTGTATAAGGTCTTACATCCAGTGATGACTTAGACTATATGTGTCAAGAAAAAAAAAGGAGGAAGAGGACTCGCCAACTTTGAAGATAGCGTCGATACACTGATATGATGACTCAAAGACGAGCAAAAAAAGGCTAACTGCAGTGACCAGAAACAACACGAGGATCAACAGAACAACAATACGGGTGCCATTCATTGACAAGCATAGATTCACATTGCACAAGACCTTCGAGTCGAGTCAATCTATGGACAGCAAGGTCACTTGGCTTGGTGCCGGGGGACTTAACGATGATTTACATAATTCACACCTATTGGAGCCTTGTGGAGGCATGGATAAAAAGCGCCTTCTTGTCTGTGGTGCCGGGTGGGCTAGAGTGAGTTTATCACATAGTCTCAGCGGACCTTCCCACCAAGCACTATCAACTTAACAGGGCACCCCATAAGGTGGAGTATGAATAACAAGCATAGATTCTCATTGCACTGGACCTTCGGGTCTGGTGAATCTATGACCACCAAGGTCACCTGGCACACGTAACAGGAGGCTTAGCAAAGGCTTGCATTGTTAATATTGCACCCAGTAATCCTATGACCAGAATTGTCCCGCAAGGTACCAGTCTCGACCCCCTCCTTCCTTAAATCCTCACTATAAAAAAATCCTTGTGTCAAATCCTTGTGTCAAATGTATCCGACTACGACTGAAGTACCTTCGGGTTGAAGAAGGATCAACGAGCTTCGGGTCTAGTGAATCTATGACCAGCAAGGTCACCAGGCCAGATGCCGGTAGACTTGGCAAATATTAGTATAGTTCACAATGCCCTTTGTGATCTTCTGACAAGGATTGTCCAGCAGCGTACGAGTCTCGGCTCCTGTACAATCTCACTCATTCTAACCCTCACAATAAAATGAACTTGTGTCAAGTCCTACCTAATGAGAAGTAAGACAAATATCCAGCCTTTTAGCCTGGTGATTAGAATCATTGATGACAAAGTCTCACTTGACACCGGACCTTTTGGCCCGGAGTATCACAGACGACAAGGATTTACTTGGCACTGGTTCCTTTGGCCTGGTGAATCACGGATGACAAGGATATACTTGACACAGGATTATTTGGCCAGGTGAATAACTGACAACAAGGAATCACTTGACACCGGTTTATTTTGCCTAGTGAATCACTGATGACAAAGATTCACTTGACACCGGCTTCTTTGGCCAGCTGAATCACTGACGATAAGGATTCACTTGACTCCGGGTCCTTTTGCCCGATGACTAGAAAATTTGTGCATCGCTCTCCACATTGAAATGACTTGTGTCAAACCCTACTTGGTGGAAGGTTGGATAAATAAATAGCGAATCAAAAGATTTGACTGTTCCTTTCGCTGATATGACTAGTAGCGATTAAAAAGAGATTTTTTAAAAGTCAGTAACAGGAAAAATACAACAAATAACTTTTTAAAAAGTAACAATTTCCTTGGAGGCCTTTGACAGGTAACGAAATAAGCTCATGCCTGAAAGAAGAGGCTTCCTGGCATTAAAGAGAGAATCTCTCGGTTACCACGAGAAACCTCGACTGAATGGACGAACGTTTTTCTCTCCGCTCCTTGTTGGGAATGCACGTACCTGACGAATCCCGAACTTAGCTGTGCGTTTTTTGTCTCCAACAAGTAGCAGCCATTATCGAATGTATCCACTAAAAATGGAGACACATGACGGATTCTCGACTTATAATTTGCAAAAGATGATTCCCTTATGTTCTTCAAACGCCTTGCCTGAGGGAGAACGACTATTTCTACAAGTTCAGGAAAATATTCTACTCCACGAAGTAGACGTGGGCCCCCAAAATAAAATAACTCCAAAGGTATCCTTGTCTTTTTCCTTCCATACGTAATTCCCTTACAGCTTCGACAGACACGTAAAAAGAAAATAATTGAATGGAATAAGAAGAAAAAGGAGTCAGACACAAACCCTCAGAATCTCCTAGCAATACTAACAATAACCGCCACCGCCATGATAATACTTCTTATACCCCATAGACCTCCCGAGTTCAAGACGACAAGACGCTACCGCCTAGGTTTTCTCAGCGATACAAACTGAACTCAGCCGTCCAATTATTTTAACCATCCTTATCACAGCAATCCTATTACCACTACAACAACTGTCCTTATCATTACTACAACTGCCCTTTTCGAGGCAAGTCACCGACCGCCCGGAGCAACATCGACGAGACGATTACCGATTGAGAACTCTACCAACCAACCAACCCGATGCAGCAACGCCAAGAAACTTTGGCCGTATTCCCTGGCTAACGAATCGCTAGCCTTACGCACTGACGACACTAGTCCGCAAGCAGATGATAGCGCTTAAACTGACAACAAATCAACAGCTCTACCGGCAGAGACCGTTGAAACCACATAGAATTTATCAACATTGACAAATTTATATCGAAATAATAAATCTGTTATAGTCTATTATCTCGTTTCGTCAAGTAGCGGTCGTGTCGATACTGCTATATGGATGCACTACTTGGACGCTAACTAGACGGCTGGAGAAGAAGCTAGACAGCAATTACACAAGAATGTTGCGAGCAATATGAAACAAGTCCTGGTGGCAACACCCAACAAGACACCAACTATACGTCCACCTGCTTCCCATCACGAAAACTATCCAAGTTAGACGAACCAGACGTGCAGGTCATTGCTGGAGAAGCAGGGACGAGCTCATAAGTGATGTACTCGTATGGACCCCCACATATGGCCGAGCAAAAGCAGGACGACCAGCTCGAACATACATACAGCATCTATGTGAGAATATGGCATGTGGCCCTGAAGACCTGTCAGAGGCGATAAACGATAGGGAGAAGTGGCGAGAGAGGGTCAAGGATATCCGTGCCTGCGACACGACATGATGATGATGTTACTCATTTTTCATGGGGACAGTTTTACCATAAACGGCCCAACAACAATATGCTATTAAACAAAATAACCAAAGTATTTAAATATTCATTCAACAGATGTCTGTCGTTTCTTAAGCTCCCTGTTTAGTAGGAATTCATGACGTCAGTTCTATTCCTATATTACAGTACCAAAGGGTTAAGATGGTTCGTATTTGGCATCAGTGCCAAAGAATTTGACATTCAAACCCTGATAAAATGCAAAGTATACAAGGCACTATCAAGACTGTATTTTTTTAATTATTGGTTAAACAGAGTAACTATAAAAACAAAATTTCCTCGAAGTTAATGATTTATCTGCCCTGAAGTGAAAATTAAACAAAGGGAGGTAATTTATAAAATTTTCCGTCAAAGGGACTTAACTTTTCAACGATTTAAAAAATAACGTCTCGATTTACAAGCATATGCTGATTCAACAACAGATGACAGACATTTGAATGTATTTAAATTAATTATTCATATATTGCTACCAATTAACAAAATATGACATCGTTCCAGTATTTTATATTATTCTCCTGTTTCCCAATTAAATGGAATCGGCTGTTTTCCGATGAAAGTAATTTTTCAGTATTTTGTAAATATCAGTCATCGTCGGCAGGACATTGTCTTAAAAAGACCTGTTTATATTTTTTGATATGGGTAGTGAGCGAGTCCTTATCAAAATATTTTAAAATAATATATATATATATATATATATATATATATATATATATATATATATATATATATAAGGTATGAACAAAAACGAGCACCAGCCAAAATACTGTGTTTTTGTAACAATCACAAAAATCAGCGATTTATTTGATTTTTATATAGTTTTAGCTATTTAAGTAGCAAATGATAAAATTTGAAAAATATAAAATGTAACTAAAAATTCTTGGGACAACGTGTGTGTTTGTGTGTGCGTGTGTGTGTGTGTGTGTGTGTGTGTGTTTTGATTTCAAGGTTATTAATTGATTTTTATTTATTTTAAAGATCTTTCCATTTAGTAAGTTTTTCCTTTTACTTTTGAATATATATATATATATATATATATATATATATATATATATATATATATATATAGTCTGTTTAGAAACTCACACCTGCCAAGTAGAAGAAACCACAAACAGAACACAGAATTAGAAGGGACTGACCAGTAGATTAATTCCACTCTTGTTTCTCAATCGTTCTAACATATAACATGTTAACACCCTCTGCTCACACCTATGAATGAAAGAATTTGTAACTTTGTAATTTGATTTCCACTTAATGTTTTTTTATCTTTATTTTCTGATTTTTAATTTATTTTTTTAATTTCTTTAATTTTCCTTATTTATCTTCTGAATACAAACTGCAACTCCTCATTCGCATCTCTGCGACAAGACAGAGCATGTAAAAGAGTCATCTGACGAGACGGAGAATATACCAACAATATTCTTCGCCGAAATAAATTTATTATGACGGCTTAACCGAGTTTGAGTCTCCAGTTAATTGTACTATATATATATATATATATATATATATATATATATATATATATATATATAAATGTTGTGTGTTATTACAAGCATCTTTTTTATATTAAAAAATGGTCAGAAAAATTTTGATTTTCAAGGCTTTTTTTTAAAAAGCTTATTCGTTTTCTTCAGTTTCTATCTTTGTTTCTAAATTTTAAAATGACATTATTATTTTTTTTTCCTTTTCTTATTTTTTAGGAATTTTACAAATTTTAAAATTGAAAATCATTAAAATATATATATATATATATATATATATATATATATATATATATATTATATCAAATGAGCAACATTTATTTATTCATTATAATTACACTTCAACCTTAAAAAATTTGAGCTGTTGAACTATTTGTTTTTCTATATTTTATTGTTTTGCGGTTTTCCACAGATTCACAAATTAAAATCCCGTTATTAATGAGCAAACGAGAAACAATCATTATTTCCATCCGGCTCCACAATAATTGATATTTGCCGACAAGGAAACAACTTCTTAAACGTGTATTTCTTCTTCAAGAATTTTTCCCACAATTTTCATTTCAATGTACAAGAGTAACAGTTTTAGAATATTTTCATAAATTCCTCTCCATTCCATACAAATATAAATTTATGAAATTCTACCTGGATTTTGAGTTGAATATTTGCCTCAATTATTTTCAAATTTCAACCTGAAATTTAATTCTTACGAAATAGTGAACATTTTTATTTATTATAAACTCTTGTTGTCGATATTTATGAACTCATGAAACAGGTTTGCTGTTAAAATTGAAAAGTTTATGAACCAAGAAATTGTAATCCGTAGCACGGATTATTACGCCTTCAGGTCATCATACTTTGGTAAGCCACGCCTGCTTTATGGTGTTGGTGTATGTTTTGTCGCAGGAAATGACTTGATATCCGAAGTTTGTTGATTGTCAAAATGGTTAGAGTGTTCGCCAATGGCCCGGGAGACCTGCGTTCAATTTCAGGTGGAGTCATACCAGAGACTCAAAAAATGGTACTTGATGCCATCCTGCTTAACACCCAGCATTATAAAGTAAGGATCCAGGTTAAAGTGGAGCAATCCAGGGAAAGGAGTACAGTCCTCCCCTACACCTTGGCGTAGTAGCTATCGAAAAGGGAGCCTTCGGGTCGCCCTCGACTACGGTCGCCAACTAACTAAAATATTCTATAAAAAAAATTTTCAAACCAGCATAATGGCATTTTAATTTGCGTTTTTTTTTTCTTCAATTTTTGCAGCTTTTTAGCAGGTGTGCGTTGATGTTCATAAGTATATATATATATATATATATATATATATATATATATATATATATATAAAGAAAAACCAAAGACCGGTTATTTTAGGATTATAAATTTATTTCCACCCTGTTTTTCGTTTCTGGTGTGAACCAAAAACACGAAAAATATAACAGGACTTCTTCAGATCTATATATATATATGTATAATCTGAAGAGGAAAGCTAAGGGGTGAGAGTATCCAATTTGAGTGCTCTATGTCAACAGTTATTGATGTATAATTAATTTGGAATTAAAAATATATCAACACTCAACGGGAAGAGCTAAAAATATTTTTGAATAAAATCAAAAAGATAAAATTCACTTCCTTGATGTCATTGTAAATTTATTTCTGGTTGTAAAACTATCACGTGATGTATAACCAAAACTTTTATTTAGGTGTTCTTATATTGCTTCCAGCAAGAATGAGATTGGAATAAATAATTATTTCTATTTTTTACATTAAAATAATTTCTTAATTAATTATAAGAATTTTTTAGTATATTTCATCATATCTTTTAATCAAGAAAAAACAATTCTAAACGGTGGAGATATTATATCTCTTAATTATTTTTCATTTATACAATGTTTATACAATCCTATAAAAAAACGTTATCTCTAATTTAAATACCACTGAAGATTAAAAAGCCAAATTCCAGAAAAAGTAGATAATCATCTACATTTTCTTTTTTAAGTAGAGGAATTATTTTGTGAGTTGAAATACCATGACTAGAAAATCCGTCGAACACTTACGCATGACATAGGGAAATATTGGATATTGGCTATTCTTTCTTGCCTTTATAGTCTGGTCCGCGAATTCGTACAGAGGGTCCCAATAGTAGTTCTCGACAAATAGTCGGGGGTAGCATTTTGGTGCTGTACTGTCAGGAATTAATTCCCCAAAGCTCCAGCATTACTGGAGCTTCACCATCAGATTGTATGACTCGACCTGGGATTGAACCCAGGTTTCCCGGGCCATTGGAAATGAATTTTATTAATGTAAAGTATACATTAAATTAACCAAAATATAAGTATTTAATGAGATTTTTCAATTTATTCTGTCATCAGACAAGAACAGTGGGTTATAATGGGTTAAATTATTTTTCTTGCCATTTTTTTTTCGGAAAATATCCAATTCAATCTTCATATTTTCTACACTATCACAGTTTTTGATCTGATTTGGCAATTTCTTCCGAAAATATATTACTTTATCATGAAAAAAATCTAATTTTTTCCTAGATTCTATATTAAAGGCAGATACGGCAAAGGGATAATCTTGTAATTGATAATATGCTTCGGGACGGAGAGAGAGAGAGAGAGAGTCAAGGATATCAGTGCTGTTAGCGCGACTTTATGATATATAAATATATAGCTGTTGCGTAAGTCTTTTTGTTTGTCTGGTCCAGGTTTTACACGCAAATATGTCGCAAAAATAACCGCTTCTTTACATCATAAAAAATGTTTACATAATCGCTCCGTCATGGGCAGGAAGCAATACAAGTCTAAATCTTTAGGCGTAGGTTAATGATAAACACAGATGAACTGTTGAGGGTAATAATAAGAGTAAATAAGCTCCGTCGGCATTTCCTCCAAGACTCGGGCCAAATGGTGTTTGAGGGGCATCCCCCCCGCCCCGTCTGAAACCAAGTTCTTCAATGTATCAGCCGGAACCGAGCTTCACGGCGTTATTTACCAAACTTCTCTGTTAAGGGTGACACAATGTCTGTCTGTATTCTCTCCCCCCTTGGAAAGTGCCTCAGGCAATGAATTTGACCTTTAAATTGCACAAGACAAACTTTTTGGCGGAGGGCTTCTCGCACGCGAATGCACGGTCGCGGACAGAGCAAAAAGTTTATTCGTGTCCGTCGGCAACCTCTCCCCCTTGAGAAGTACCTAAGGCATCATGCAAAGAGGTTGACCCGTTCTTTTCTGAACGTAGGGATAGATGCTCTCGGGAGGGGAGTACGACCCCCTGAAAACAAACCCTTCAAAATAATGGCCGATTAATTTTTTAGCCGAATTCAGAATCTTTCATTCTCCTAGACAGGTTGCTGTACCAAGGCTAGAGATTCCAATTTGCGCAAGTATTGATTCATAGGTCGGTGGGTATCTGCGTGAAATGAGACGTGAACAGCCACATTGAAATCGGGTCTCAGATTCCATTTTCTGTTTTGATAACCGCTACGCAAAGAACACACATACACACACATACTCATACATACACACACACATACGGACACATACACACACACACACACACATACACATGCGAGGTTGTTTGTGTATGTGTGTCAGATAGCGAGAGATTTTTCGAGCCCTTTTTTGCGTGAGCACACTTATTTTCAAGCTTTTTTTTCTCTACCCTCAGTGTATATCTATCCTGAAAACCAGTTTCTCTCTCTCTCTCTCTCTCTCTCTCTCTCTCTCTCTCTCTCTCTCTCTCTCTCTCTCTCTCTCTCTCTCTCTCTCAAATTTTTTTCATGTTAGATTGGACTCACTATGCACCCACGCTTGCGACAACTACAGCTTCTCCTCCCAGGGCTAACTCTAGTCAACCAACCCGTCCTCAACCAGCAAGTGACCATGATTCCATTCGTCCGTACCGGTCAGGCTTTCAGTCCAGTGGGCTGTGTGATACTCACTTCGTGACTAAACATACGAACCTTCCACTGACCGGTCATTACGAAATCATACGTGGCTGAGTTCGTCAACAAAATCATTGATATCTCCCGTCGCTGAAGGGGTTAGAATCGTCTTTTGTCTCCCCAAACAGGATATCCACTGAAATTAGATTCATAGGGCACAAAGTTACATTAGGGGAAACAGTGGGAGGCGGGAAGAGTGTGTAATGCCAGTCTTTCAAGTTGTGTGAGAGGTTTTCTACTTGACTGATTGCCTTGGAAAAGGTAAAGTTTGTGGAAAAACAGGATGAGAAGTATACGATACGCACATTTTACAAGTGGGGATATTTTTGTTACTCACAAACCAAGGAATGAAATTAGTACTACTGCTACTGATACTACAACTGCATTAACGACAAAGAAGAAGAGGGAGGAAGAGAAAAGAGTAAGGAGGAAGAGGAGAAATAACATAAGAAGAACTAAATTCCTATTACTACTACTATAACTACCACTATGTAGAAGATTAGGTTTGATTTTATGGCATATCAACCATTGTAGGTTATTTAATACCAAATCCATTTTTATTCATATGAATAGTTATATTTGAAAGAATTCAATTTAGTATGTATGTTTTTTATTTATACTCAGTTAAACATCAAAACAGTTCTATTTCAAACGATTCAGTTTAGCATACAAAAACAGTTCTATTAAAGCAAACTGAATCTCTTTTAATAGCATTATAAGGATCAATCCTATTAAAGCAAACTGAATCTCTTTTAATAGCATTATAAAACAAGGCTATAAGGATCAATCCTATTAAAGCAAAAATAGATAATGCAAGAGAAAATAGCAAGTTTAAGTTATGTGGAGAAAGGAATGAAATGATTAATTACATAATACGCAAATACAACAGATTAGGGTCAAAAAAGGACAAGACAAAGCACGACAAGGTTTAGTTTGGTTTGGTTTGGTTTGATTTTTGGTTTTGTTTGATAGCGTACCAGCCATTGTTAGTTTTTTAATGCCAAATTCTGCGTTTACACATATATCAAATATATGATATGAAGTTGGGTATTACCCATCTTTCTTCACAATGAACTAGTCCATCTGCCATATTTTGGAATATCTTGTTTTCTATGTTTCTTTATCTCGGTATCTTTTGTGTCTCTTTTCTTTCACCAAGATCTTTTGATTTATCTCTTCAAGTTGTAATGTTTAAATTGTCTGCTATTCTATTATGGTCTTCTCGTCCCAATTTATTGTAATTTACAAAGCTCTTTGCTTTGATGTGGCACAAGGCCGAATGAATGGGGCGCCCAATGAGACTCGAACTCACTCGTGTAGGTTTGCTAGTCTAGTTAGCTAACCGTTACACCACCAGAGGTGCCCTTCTCATCCCCATTTATCTATGTGTGATTTTCCTTCTGTTGGGTATCACCCACCTTTTTCCACACAATGAACTAGTCCATCTGCCATATATAGCAGTAGCTACTAATACCAGGGCAGACTAGAAGGTGAAGAGCGGCTTCTTATAGGAATAGTATTAGAGCGTTGGAGACTGGAGATCGCACTAGATCACCTTACTTGCTACCGTAATAACGGAAGCCAATATTATCGTTGGACCATATCTTTATTCTGTATTCACTAATCCTATGTTCTTGTCTACTAATAGTCTCTCAATTGTATATACTTTTTCCTGAGAATATATCTCTATTTCCTCTAATATCGTGGTTTGCCCTTTATTTAATATTACAAGCGTTCACTAATCCTATGTTCTTGTCTATCAATAGTCTCTCTATTGTATATAATTTTTTCCTGAGAATGTATCTCTATTTCCTCTCATATCGTGGTTTGTCCTTTATTTAATATTACAAGCGTTCACTAACCAGAACGCAACAATATGTAAACACATTTTTAGATACACACAGTTAAAAGATCAAACAGTTCTATTTCATATGATTCAGTTTAGCATAAAGCAAAATTAAATTGTTCAAAGTATTGCTAAGTATCACTAATTATTCAATTAAACATCAGTCATTTAACACACAGTTAACTGACTAAACAGTACTATTCAAAACAACTCAATTCAACGTGTCATTTGCTTACATTCAGTTTAAATGTCAAACGGTTCTATTTGACCCATAGGTAAGACCACTCCGAGACAGAGTGGATCTGGGAGCGATGGCAATAAAATGATACTCAACATTCCCCAATCAGATTGTTTAGTGTCATATAACAGGATACTCGCTGCGAGGTGGGGTCTTATCCCTCACCAGAAATGCTGTGGGTGTATTCTACAGCCCAAGCCGACTGGGCAATACACAGATTTAAATGTCAAAACAGTTTTATTTCAAACAATTCAGTTTAGCATAAGTATGTAGTTCAGTTCGTTCTTACCCATAGATAGGACCCCATCCGGTTGCTAATACTCGGGACCAGAATTGACCTGGGAGCGATTGGCAATGAAGGGGTATTCCGCATTCCCCAAAGCTCCAGAATTACTGGAGGCTCATTATCAGATTGTTTAGTGTCATATGGTTGAAAAAGTCTTACCCCTCTGTAGAGATGTAGTCAGTGTTTTCAACAGCCCCAGCTGACTGGTACTATTTACCAACCTCGGACACAAGGTCAATTTTTAAGCGGAGTTTAACAGGTTTGAATTCAGAGTTTTTCCTTCTCCTAGACTAGTTGCCTCACCAAAGAACTCACTGAAGAACCTAGTCCATCCTACTATTTACCCATAGCTGGAGGGAGAATAAGGGGGTTCATACCTTTCCCAAGGGTATTTGGCCGAAAGTGAACGTAATAGCGCGACTGGAGTACGAACTCGCGTACTACGATTCCGCAGTTCATCGCTTTAACCATTACACCACGAGGACACCTGGTCTGGTTTTATTTAGTGATTTGGTTCAATGACACATTGACCCTTGAAGTTTTTTAAATGCTAAATTCTGATTAGACATGTATTGTATATGATACTTAAATGAATAGTCAGCAAGAATTATTATTTTTTATACAAACTGGAGAACTGTTGTTTGCACATGATTAAATGGTTACAAGTATTTCTGTTTATTGTTTGCACATAGTTAAATATTGTCAAGTATAACTATCTCACACTAAGAGTTCTATTTGCACACAGTTAAATAGCTTTAAATATTAATATCTAAATCTCATAATTCAATTTTATACTAATCATTTGTTTGCACACAGTTAAATGGTTAATCTGTTCTGTTTAACCCAGAGATGGCTGCCTAGTCGGCTGAGGCTGTAGAATACACCGACTGCTTCTCTGCAGAGGTTAAGACCCCCTCTCACAACGAGTGTCCTTTTATATGACACTAAACAATCTGATGATTAAGTTCATGCTGGAGCTTTGGGGAATGCAGAGTACTCTTTCATTGCCCAAAGCTCCCATGTATACTCTGGCCCGGAGTGGAAGCACTTGATTGTGTCTTATCTATGGGTCAAATAGAACTAAACTATGTACTCATGCTAAACTGAATTGCTTGAAAAAGGATTTTTGACATTTAGACAGCATACTTATGCTAAACTGAATTGCTTGAAATAGAACTGTTTTGACATTTAAACTGCGTACTTATGTTAAACTGAATTGTTTGAAATTGAACTGTATTGTATGATAAACTGAGTGGTTTAAAATAGAACAATTTTGATATTTAACTGTGAATAAACAAAAACTATACTTATACTAAACTGAATTGTTTGAAATAGAACTGTTATAAGTTTAAAAATGGATTTGGTATTAAATAAAGTACAATGTTTGATGGTCAATGAAACCAAATCAAACCAAACCAATGTATGTAAACAAAAAACTGTATTTATGCTAAACTGAGTAGTTTGAAATAAAACTGTTTATTTTAAAATGGATTTGATATTAAATAACCTATAATGGCTGATATACCATAAAACCAAACCAAAACCACATTTTGTCTACAAACCAGAATGAGTGAATTGAGTGGGAGGAAAAAACTTGTCAATCAGTGGTCTGGGAACAAAATTCAGAAGTGACATGTTGTTGTTTTTTTCAATTCAAGTATGGAAAATTTTAATTCAATTGTCCCGCCGTTACGATTGAACAGTTGTTGACGTCATGTCATGTGAACATTATAATTATAATAATTCCAAATTTTGGGAGGACTGCTTTTTGGGGGTAAAATGGATATGGAGGATGCAACAAATTGATTGTTGGAATCCAAATTTGAAGAAGATTGATATTTTTGTGCTTCACTCACCACCGCTACTCTGATAGAAGATATACCTAAAACACAAAATCCTCCAGAGAGAGAGACAGAGACAGAGAACGCGAATTGACAACTAGATTTACCTTACTCAGTGCTCTGGCCTAGCACCAGACTGCCCAGAGTAGACAGGCAGAGAAAAGACTTAGTTCATGCTGTTTCGAGGTGATTAGTCTTGCTGATAAACAACGCTATGACAGAAGCGAAGTAAGACTGACATAATTTGATTCCTTAAGATGACCTTGTGCCAGACCAGTGGAGGGAAGAGAAGAGAAATCGAGATATATACTTTAGAGACTAGCGCGCAGCAGACGAGAGAAGCCCTTGTGGCAGACTCGTGGAGATTAAAAAAAGCGAAGAGGAATCGAGGTAATATAATGTTTACGAGACCAGGGCGAAGCGAACAAGAGATGCCCTTGTGCCAGACTCACGGAGATTAAGAAGCGAAAAGAAATCGAGATGGCATGATACCTCGAGGGGGTGCCAGAATGCTCAGAATATAGAAAAAGTTAGGGGAATTAAGAAAACTCGACCATTGGACAAAGACCAGACCGAAATAAAGCTTCAATAGCAGAAGGTGACTACTAGATTCCACATCTTGGCCTTCTACTAGACTATCCTGGGTAGAGAAAGTGAAGAAAGTCCATCATAATATGAAATAATACAAAGGATTGAGAGAAAGCAAACATAACCACCACTGAGATTGCCTTACGCCCGGCTATAGACAGCAGGAATAGAAAAGTCTTAACTCATACAAAGAACTGACTGACAATTACTGTTATATAATTAAGGAATTATTTTTTTTTATATTAATCATTTTTCGTTAATTATATTTTATCATTCAGTTAGGTAGGGCTTTGAAATATTCAGGTCTCAGTCCAGATGCAGAGTCAATTGGTACAGTTTACGCTCGTGCGCAAAGGTTCCGACAATCACCATTCGTCATAATAAACCCCTAGACAGGAAATGAGGCTGGAGTGTGGATGACGTCATGCTCAGAAGAGAAGATCCTGAAAATTTTAGGATTTTGAAAAGACGTCAGTTGGATTTTGACCGTTGAACACGTGAGTTCGGTTTTCTACCGTTGAAAGATGTAGTTGGATTTTTCGGATCTCTACCGACAGAGATCTTAAACATCACAAGATGCGCCGTGCGTTGGGGTGGGGTCAGCATAGTATGATCAGCATAGTATGGTTAGCAAAGACTTTTAAGAATTGTGTCACTATCCTTGTATCGCTAGGGACCGAACCCAGAAGTTAATAAACCCGATCGTGTCTGAAACGAATGAGTCCGCCTGTATTAGCCTGTATCTGTACATGTATTGTATTACAGTTGTGATTGATATCATTATGATTATGGCTATACAAAATTACTTTGGGAACTGGATCACTGACTTAACCCCCCCCCCACTCTGTGTTGGGTGAATGCTTGTATCATTGTTAAAGACATTTTTCTTTCTTTTCTAATTAAATATTGTTATTATAACTAAGCCGTGTTTATTTGCTGTTTGTTGGCGTCGACTTTTTTTACTTTCTCAGTTGTGCTGTCTTATCCGTTTACCCATCAACCGGCGACTCCGATTAGTGATTGGTCTGTTGTCTGGATCTAAAAAACACACAATGTGAGCTGATAACGGCTTATTCGTGTCACCCGAAGATATATCCGAGCAGCAGAACGATCTGGGTATTGAAAGCGGAATCACAACCGTGTTTGAGGATGATGAATGTACCGTCAGGCACACAGACATATATTTATATTGCCATCCACAGACCGACTGTTTCATTGTATCACAACTCATCAATGTGACTAGACTCGTGAGATGTTTTAAACTGGGATCGAAACCAGGCTGACTTGACGCCAGTCGGATACCTCACCGCATAACCGTCAGTAATCACAGCGTAAGTGAAGGGATTTTAACGCATATATATAATTTTTCTTAAGTTTACATAGGCGCTTAACAAGTACCGAGTGCTCAATTCATTAGAAGAGCTTAGCATTACTCGAGTGGCAACCGATAATTCCTTCGCAAGAGTGCTCAACAGATATATATATATATATATATATATATATATATATATATATATATATATATATATTCCGCGTCAGTTGGATGTGACACGTGGTGAGTTTTTAAGCAGTGTTTAGTAGGCTTGAATTCAGAGTTTTTCCTCTCCTAGACTGGTTGCCATGCCAATATCAAAGGGTCTAGTCTCTTCTACTATTTACCCCAAGCTGGAATGAGAATAGTTGCATGGAAATATGTGAAAATGCAAATAGCCGCGTCCAGCGTTTGAACTTGGTTCGCTGTATCCATTTCCTATGACTGTAACCATTGTACCACGAGCAACAGCTTGATTCTTCCATATGTGGCAGGATTTAAACCAATACAAAGAAAACGGTTTAACTGAACTACAATAAAAAAAAAAACAGTGAAAAAAAATTCATATCGAAGAAAGACAAGACAATTTAAAATTATTTCTGAAAGTTCCAATATTCAAGGAAAACCACTCCTAAAATCGCCATTACAAAAACACGTGTGTATACATTTACGCATGAGGGTGCGTGCATTCCTATAAATATGTATATATGTGCGTGTGTGGGTGGAGAGAGATTTTAAAAAAGCAAAGAAATTGATTGACAGGTAAACGACTGGCCCTATACAACCCCCGCCTTTATTGCTAACTGACCCCCACCCTCACAAACATTCAATTGCTTCATGCCCCACCCAATTCGTTGCCTTTGGCGAAAAATCAATTGTAAAAGGCTTGTAAAATAATCAATTGTAATCCGTCCGGGTACATTGAATGAAGAACGTAGCGGCAATTTTTAGACATTTTTTCCAAAACCTACAATATCTCTCCCCTCACCCTGCATCTCACTCTCTTCCACTCTTCTACAAACACACACACACACTGTCTCTATCTCTTTCTCTTTCTCTCCTTCTCTTGCTCTATCACTCTTGCTTTCCCTATCTTTCTCTCTTTCTCTCTCTCTCTCTCTGTCGCCGCTATTTATCTGTTTTCCTCCTTTTGCTCACTCTCTCTCTCACTCACTCACTCTCTCTCTCTCTCTCACTCTTCTTACTTCGCTCAATCGCTTTTACGCTCTCTCTCTCTCTCTCTCTCTCTTTCCCCACTGTCTATCTGTTTCTTTATCCTCTCGCTCTCTCACACACTCTCTCTCTTTCTTTCACTAACCCCTATCTCTCTCTCTCTCTCTCTCTCTCTCTCTCTCTCTCTCTCTCTCTCTGTATTCATCTGCTTGAAGAAACTATTGCTTCTCAGATTTTCTCTCTCTCTCTCTCTCTCTCTCTCTCTCTCTCTCTCTATTTCTTTCTTCGTTCTTCTCTATATATATTTCTGCTTTGCGTGAAATGGCACCCCCACTGCTCTTCTACAAAGATGGCTTTGGCATTACATAACCCACGAATGTTAATATGCCATTAAAAGAATTAAACAGACGATTGAAATTGCTGCACATATTTTCACTTGGTGAATTGATCATCAGGTGATAAAAGTTGTTTAAAGATTTATTGTCCATCGGTTATTTCATTTTGTGGCAATCTTAGTAAGTAAAAAAAAGTAAAGTTAGCCACCGTAGTCGAGGGCGACCTGAAGGCTCCCTTTTCAATAGCTACTACACCGAGGTGTAGGGGAGGGCGCAATTCCTTTCTCTGGATTGTTCCACTTTACCCTTGGTACGTACCTTATAATGTCGAGTGTTAAACAAGGAGGTATCAAGTACCACTTTTTAAGTGTTTGGTATGACTCAACTGAAGATTGAACCCCGTCTCCCCGGCCATTGGCGAACACTCTACCCACTATAAAATTTTAGTTGTTAGCATATATCAAAACGTAAAAGGGGAAAAAAATAGAAGGGAACTTCACAAAAATGCAACGAGCAACATCCCACAAAATCCTGGAAGCAACATCCCACGAAAAAACAATTGTACAGCCACCTACCTCCAATCTCTAAAACCATCCAAATAAGACGAAAAGACAAGCGAGATACTGCAGAAAAGGCGAGGACGAACTTATAAGTGACGTTCTCCTATGGACCACTTTACATGGACTTGCCCGTGTTGGCCGACCAACAAGAACTTACCAACAACAGCTCTGTACGGACACAGGATGCTGTCTAGAAGACCTACCAGGAACGATGGACATGGACGAATAAACAGAGAGGGTTAGGGAAATCTGTGCCTGCAGCACGACAAGATATATTTTTCCCCGGATAAGTCTGACATATCAATAGCAGTCCATGCCTTCGGTAGTCGCGTATTGATGTCATTTTCGGTAGATGAGACGTTCCTTCCGAGGTAGGTGAACTTGTCCACTAGTTTCAGAAATCCACTCTTGCTATGAGCTATATTAAACAATTCCTGGAAGCAGCATCCTACAAAGCAGCAGCTGTACGGCCAGCTACTGCACATCTCAAAGACAATCCAAATGAGACGAACTAGACATGTGGGACACTGCTGGAGGAGCAAAGACAAAATCATGAGCGACGTTTTCCGATAGACCCCTTCACGTGGATTTGTAAATGTAGGATGACCAGTTAGAACTTCTCTACCACAGCTCTGTACGGACACGGGATGTAGTCTGGAAGACCTGCCGGAAGCGATGGATGATAGAGACGGATAGCGAGAGTAAGAGTTAGGAAAGTCTGTATGAGCAACCCGATATATATATATATATATATATATTCCCGATTCCTCTGCACAAGCAATATGTGATACAAGGTAATTTTTAAGGTTGGTTTGGCAGGTACAAATTCAAAGATTTCCATCTCCAAGATCGGTTGCCAAACTTTGGTCAAAGATCCCAATGAGTCTTTCGGTTTTCTTATAACTGGGAGTAGTATTGGCGCAGGAGTATTGGCGCAATGTGTAATGCAAACAGCTTCCTCAAGGATTTGAACTCAGGTCGCTGTATTCATTTCACCACGAATGACTCAACATATTATATATATATATATATATGTGTGTGTGTGTGTGTGTGTGTGTGTGTGTATTAATTACACGATATAATAATTTGTTCTTACACTCTGTCGGCGAGACATAGAATATGCTGACTGCACAAGGGTAAAACCTACTACGACCACCAAAAAAGTGTATTGGGTATGACACTAAACTGCATCTGATGATGAACTTCCAGTTCTGGAGAGTGTGGAGTACCTCCTACATTGCTATTACTAGTCTAGGAGAAGGAAAACTCTGAATTCAAACCTGTTAAACTCCGCTTAAAAATTGACCTTGTGTCATATCCTGCCCGAGCGGAGGGGTTGGGTAAATAGTACCTCCTACATTGCTATTACTCATAAGTCCACTTTTATCCAGAAGTAGAGTATCTATAAAGTCTCATCTATGAGCCAGGTATAAATGTTCGAGAATTATTTCTCTTACATAGGAATGCTTGAAACGGTATAACTGTAGGCACTCAGATTATAATTACTCCTTTAGAGTTTTTCATATCAGCGTCAACTGATGGTTATTCACTGGAGTTTGAGTGACAGCAAGTCCCCTTAAGTCTCCAGTCGCCCTGTCGGCTGGGGCTGTAGAATACGCCGACTGCACCTCTGTAGAGGGGTAAGACCCCCCCCATGAGGCTACCTGTATGCCGTGGGTGGCGACCCGTGATGCGTGAGGACGGGATCCTGGTGGCTGAGCGGTCCGTGACTTGCAACACTCCACTTTGGCCCTTACTTGGGCTAGACAGGAGGTCGGAGGGGCCCGATCCGATCAATCGGCTGGTCATGTCAGCCCTCTATCAGATTACTTTAAAATCTGAATTAGGGCGATGGCTGTAGGGTCAATCATGCTGAAGAAAGACCTATAACCTTTCTGTTCCTGGGTGAGTAGTCATCTTGGGAACCAAAACCCAGGAACTTAATAAAATTGTCCATCATCAGCATGAGTATACTGATTATGTAGCCCTGGTATTCCTAGGCGAATGGGTTTCCCCCTAGGCGTATCCCCCAGTGGGGCTCCGTGGTGGGTGGGGAGCATAGTCAATGAAACTCAAACAATAAATATATGGATTTTTCAACACAAAAACCCCAAGCAATTGGTGCAAATAAAAAACTTAAAACTAAACGGAACCTTTCAGAATCAGACTCGGAGAATGAAACAGCAGACTTCCCCAGATTCATTGTTATTGAATCTTTGGAGGAGGTATGCCTATCCAAACTCTCACCTTTTCTTATAGAAAAAGTGATATCTACAAGAGCTAGTCCGAAAACTGTTAAGAAAACAAGGAATGGTAACTTGCTTGTCGAGGTAGACAGCCGGAGACATGCAGAAAACATATTAAAGATAAAAACGTTTCATACAACCAAATGCAGAGCGTATCCGCATGAGAAACTCAACACTTCCAAGGGAGTTATCAGGAGTAGAGAGTTGGCATTGGCAACGGAAGATGAGATAGCATCAGCCCTGGGAAAACAGGGAGTTACAAATATAAAGAGAATATCCATTAAAAAAGGTGAAGAACGAATCCAAACCAACACTTACATCCGAACATTTAATAAGCCCCAAACTCCAAAAGATGTGAAGATCGGCTATTGTCTTGAGAAAGTTGAGCAGTACGTCCCAGCTCCCCTGAGGTGCTTCAAATGTCAGAAATTTGGACACCACAGGGAAGCCTGTAGAGGACGACAGACATGTTCCAAATGCGGTGAAAAGGACCCGGACCATGTAGAGGAAGATTGCTTGAAAGAAACTCGATGTGCAAACTGCCAACAAGATCATCCAGCTTACGCAAGAACTTGTACTGTTTACCAAAAAGAAAAAGAAATTATTGAGGTCAAACACAAGAGGAATGTTTCCTTCCTGGAAGCTAGGAGAATTGTAGGGAGCTATATGGGAGAAAGCTGCTACGCCTCCGTTGCACGGAAGGCGGATAGAACCTATGACGACAGCAAATATAGAACACTTGTGGAGAAATTGCTCAAGCTGGAAGCCAATGATTGGCCAAAGTTTCAGGAGCACCTGAAAAAACTACATTCGGATGAATTTTACCAAGCACCAGCTCAGCAACAAGTTGCGAATGGGGAGAGATCCAATGTTGTAGTTCAAACAAAAACGCACGTAGGATCTATCACTCCAACACAAACTACTCCTAAAAGTGCCAAATCTCCATCAAAACAGCCGTTACATAAATCACCAATACGTCCACCAAAAAGCATTAAAGATATATTAAAAAACCTATCTCCCATAAGACCTGAACAACTGAAACAAAAATCACAATTCCCCATTAGCCAAACTACGAAAATACAAATGAACACAAAAGTGAATCAGGAAAGACCAGGAAGTACATTCAAAATACCCTCAACAACAAAGTCGCCTATAACAACCAAACCATCCAATTCTCAACTACCAACAAAACCCCTACAAAGGACGTATAGTATAGAGAGTATGGATAGCGACACAGACCGCCAAGTTGCCAGCCTTGATCTTGAAGAAATAATCAAAAACTACAATACTTGAAACCACTTAACTGTCGGCAAACCTATGAGGTCAGTCACTTTTTTGAACTATTAATCTCTAAAGATATAATGCATATTTATTCAAATCTGTGCAAACGAATGACTGTTAAATTCTTATTGTTACATATAAACTCTTGTAATAATTTAACTGTGTGCAAACAAATGAGGAAAAGTAAATGGAATGATTTATGCTGGCTGCATATTTATGCCAAACAATTGTTTCTTATGCTAAACTGAATTATTTGAAATAGAACTGTTTTTTTACATTGAAACTTTACTTATACTAAACTGAATTGTTATATTACTGCTTGAATAAACTGAATTGTTTGAAATAGAAATGTTTTTGACAAACTGTGTACTCATGCTAAACTGAATTGTTTGAAATAAAACTGATTAGTTACATAAAAATGGATTTGGCGTTAAATAACCTATAAAGGTTGATATGCCATAAAACCCACCAAACCAAACCAAACCATCAAGTCTCCAAGACTCGTCTCAGTAATCTGGCCGTCTTCAATAATGCTGTCGTTTGGGTGGTCTCCACTCGCCCGCCAACCTCTGAGTCCTCCAGGCCTTTTAACAATCCTTTAGTTACTGTGCCAAAAGCACCAATCACAATTGGTACAATCGTCACTTTCATGTTCCACAGCTTTTTCAATTTTCTAGCAAGGTCGAGGTAATTATCCTTCTTTTCATATTCTTCCAGTTTTATTCTGTTGTCAGCCGGGATAGCAAAGTCGACAATTTTGCAAATTCTCTATTTTTTTCTTATTATTATAAGGTCTGGTCTTCTGGCCGAGATTAAGTGATCCGTCAGTATTTCAAAGTCCCATAGGAGTCTATTATTATTATTATTATTATTATTATTATTACATTGGCCTAGCGGTTAGAGTGTTCGCCAATGGCCCGGGAGACCTGGGTTCAATCCCAGGTCGAGTCATACCAAAGACTTTAAAAATGGAACTTGATGCCTCCTTGCTTAACACTCAGCATTATAAGGTACGGATCAAGGGTAAAGTAGGGCAATCCAGGGAAGGAGTAGCGCCCTCCCCTACACCTTGGTGTAGTAGCTATCGAAAAGGGAGCCTTCGGGTTACCCTCGACTATGGTCGCCAACAACTCATTATAATATTCGAAAATTATTTCTATTATATAGGAATGCTTGAAACGGTATAACTGTATGCAATCAGATTATTATTACTCCTTTAGAGTTTTTCAAATCAGTCTTAGCTGATGGTCTTTCACTGGAGTTTGAGTGACAGCAAGTCACCTCAAGTTTCTAGGACTCTTCTCAGTATTCTGGCCGTTCTCAATGATGCTGTACTTTGGATGGTCTCCACTCGTCTTCCAACTTCCAAGTCCTCCAGTCTTTTTAATAATACTTTAGTTACTGTACCGAAAGGACCAATCACGTTTGGTTTAATTGTCACTTTCATGTTCCAGTGTTTTCAATTCCGTAGCAAAGTCGAGGTACTTATCCTTTTATTATTATTATTATTATTATTACTATTATTATTATTATTATCAAATATGAACAGTTTTTGAAACTATGTAATTAATAAATTACATGATTCTAGATAGGAATCATTAAAACCATATAACTTTTTGTAGATTATTTATATCATAAAAAACTTGAAAATTTAAGACCGAAAAAAGCAATTTTCTCAAAAAGGCTAAGGAATATTGACTATATAATTATTATTATTATTATCAATCATTTGTAAATTAAATAAATTTCAACATTATCACATGTATAAACCGGATTTGGCATTAATTAACCATCAAGAGTTGATACGCCATTGAATCAAATAACCAGCCAACTTAATATATCAATTTGATAGAAATTAATACTTCATTCGTTGTTCATTTTCTTTATGGTAAATACATCCTACAACTTCAGCTTCGATGATTTTGGGACTCATTATATATATATATATATATATATATATAGTTGTTTATATATATATATATATATATATATATATATATATATATATATATATATAACTTTTCAATCAAATATATATACAATTTCTATCAAATTAAAATATTACGTTGGTTGGTTATTTGATTCAATGGCATATCAACTCTTGATGGTTAATCAATATATATATATATATGGTCAGTTTCTTCCAAGCAGCGGTCATGTCAATACTGCTATATAAATGCACTACATGGACGCTGGGGAAAAAGCTTCACGGCAACTACACAAGAATGCTGCGAGTAATATTGAACAAGTCACGGAGGCAGCACCCCACAAAGCAGTAGCTGTACGGCCACCTCCCAGCCATCACGAAAACTATCAAAATTAGACGAACCAGAAATGCAGGACACTGCCGGAAAAGTAGGAAGGAGCACTGAAGTGATGAACTCTTGTAGACCCCTTCACATGGCCAAGCAAAGGGAGGGCGACCAGCTCGAACCTACTTAAAGCAGCTCTGTGCCGATACGGGATGTAGCCCTGGAGACCTGCCAGAAGCAATGGACGATTGGGAGGGGTTGAGAGAGAGGCTCAGGGACATCCGTGCTGATGGCGCAACATCATGATATGTATATATATATATATATATATATATCAAAATCAACTGATTTCTATACTAAAAAAAAAAGGATTAATTTTCGTATCTGCATTTTTTCCTTTATTGACGAATTGGCACTTACAGGCGTTATTTTAGAATTTCCTTGATATGCAAACGACAGTGTTTAACTTGGCTCACAGGAAAAAGAATTATGATTTATTGAATAAAACAACTAGTCGAGGATTTAGCCATCTAACCCTCCAATCAACTAAGTACAAATAAATTATTGTTGAATAGCGATACTTGAAACCATTAAAAGTAAAACTGTAGTGAGAAATTATAACAACTACCTGGCTGTGCAAACAAATCATATGAAATAAACTACTTCATATTAGATAGAAATACTTGAAACCATTTACCCATGTGCAAGTAAAGAAGCCATGTTTGCTTGCTTGTTTGTTTTTAAGGTATGTTCTCTAAAATATATATTCGTTTACAAATCATGCGTATCTAATATATGTGAACTGGATTTGGCATTAAATAACCCATAGTGGTAGATATGCCATAAAACCCAAACAACCAACCAACCTAGGAAAAGGAAAGACTCAAAAGCTTGGAGGGTTGCTCAAAGATACTGTGACACGCTGGTGTTAAACTCATACACACACACACACACACACACCAACCCATACACACACATATAGAGACAAATGCATATCATTGATATAGTGGACAGAGAGTTTGCCAATGGCCCGGGAGACTGGGGTTCAATCTCAGGTCGAGTGAATCTATAGACTCAAAAAAAATGGTACTTGATACCTCCTTGCTTACCATGCAACATTATAAGAAAGGGATCAAGGGTGAAATGGAGCAATCCAGGGAGATGAGTAGCACCCTACCTTACTCCTTGGTGTAGTAGCTAATGAAATCTGAGCCTTCGAATCGCCCTCTACTATGGGCACCAATTTTATATATATATATATATATATATATATATATATATATATACCCTTGGGGTAGGTATATATTCTTCTCTTTTCCTTCAAGCCAGCTATGGATAGATGGTAGGTCCTACTGTGCTACTTAGCGTGGTTAAAGCAACTAATCTGGCAGAAACAAAGACTATGAAGTCAAAAGGTTTGGAGTATTGTTCACACTGCTACTCCATACTCCTGCTAGCAGCTCATCCAAAATATGTGGCTGGTTCTGCAGAAGCTTTCATCGTAATAAGCAAATCCCATGTGTAGAGCACATGGGATTTGTTTATATATATATATATATATATATATATATATGTGTGTGTGTGTGTGTGTGTGTGTGTGTGTGATGACACACAAAAGTATTAGGTAATGATATTTTTTTAAAGTTTTTAATAAAATAATAACTTCAAAATTCATCTGATTACACTAAATACTTCTTCAGGTGTTTGTCGAACTCAGGAACCTTCACGGAACTTGGAACTACGTCTTTTATTGAATCCACGGGGGTCGCCTGTTTTGATTATGTTAGCCATGACTGGGTACAAGTGTTAAGTATTCCTGTATTGTTACTCGCCTGCAGTCAGGATGGAACCTGCAACCTCCAGATGATTGTCTCCTAAGAAGCTTAGGGAACCAACGCCTATAACCGTGCCCGTGGTGTAATGGTTATCGTCGTAGGCAATGGACACGGTGATACGAGTTCAAATCCTGGACGAGACTGATTGCATTTCACATAGCACTAATACTCTTGGGAAAGGTATGAATCCAATTATTCGCCCTCCAGCTATAGGTAAATAGTAGGACAGACTAGGTTCTTCAGCCTTGGCGAGGCAACTAGTCTAGGAGAAGGAAAAACTCTGAATTCAAACCTGTTAAACTCCGCTTAAAAATTGACCTTGTGTCATATCCTGCCCGAGCGGAGGGGTTGGTAAGTATGATAACCGTTACGCTATGTGTCCTGCAGACAAACACCTGAAGAAGACTGGAGGACATATCGGCCGAAAAATTTTGGAAATAACAATAAAGATGAAGACAATAGTCCGAAAACCCTGAATGATAAAAATCATCAAGCTTCATCTCAGAAATTTTGACCACTAATTATCCCCAAAAAAGCCAAATTTATAAGGTCAGTAAACAACCACAACAAGAAGGCAGAAAATCCCAGATCTGGCAGGAAATTAACAGCTTGATATCCTGGCAATGTGGATGCGGTGAGAGATTCTGTCGGAATGAGTCCGAAAAAATCCCCCCGAAGACGTCCCCAAGAATTTGGTCTTTCACATACACACTAGAATGAAGTCAGTCAATTCCTGCCCTTGTCATCTGGTCAGACCTTTCTGAAGTGATATATTTGCTTTTTAAGACTCAGATGAAAGTTGATTTGATGCAATATGAATTATCATATTAATTGGCTTCATCTATTTTCAGACATCCTGTATATATATATATATATATATATATATATATATATATATAAAGAGAGAGTGGGGGTGATAACAAGGTAATCCAAGCAGAAGGAGGATTTATTGAGAAACAAAGTCGACACTATAGCGTTTCGGTTCAAATGGACCATCATCAGGACTGAGAAGGATGATATTAGTGATGATATATCAACGATGGATGTTTAAAAGATCATACGAAAAATATAGGGAAAACTGATATATCAGGAAAAGTTAGCCGTTTAATCAGTAAGCGTTTATTCTTAAAATAGTCATACGATTTGGGGGGGAATATTATGTACAATTTATATGCTCCATTTATACATCGAGAAAAATTTGAATTCAAAAGATGGAAGAAAGAAGAGAAAGAAACAGAAAGAGAAAAGAAAAAGTTTCTTGTTCAACATCATGGTAAAATTTCTAGAATGGTAAACATGATATAGATAACGATTAAAATTGATTAAAAAGAATATAAAAATTGATTCGTTCTTTGACCGACACATCTTCATAAGTCAATCGTCGGAATTTACTCATGAAAAGAATGAGGTTTTAAAAGAAAAGGATCTTAAAATCAAAAAATGACAAGAAAAAAAATTATTATACTCCAGAACAGATCAATGACTTCCAAGATATTTCTACTTCGTGGTTGAATTATTTCTATTTACACAGAATCGGACATTATATTTCGATCACAATTGCTTCTAAGATGTTGAGGTGATACTTAGTCTGAACCCTGTGCAAAACAGAGTAGAAGTCTTCTGAGAGGTCCTCGCGGACATTCTTGAAACCTATGTATGGCACTAGACCTTGCTGTCTAGTTCAAGCCATAAACCCGGCATACGTGCTCGGACCCACATATGGGTTCGTGAAACTGCTTGCCTCATCAGGCTCACATTGCACCAAGTGAGCCAATGAGCAGCATAGACCAGCAGGGTTCGAGTCTCGGCTCGTTCCCGACCTTCCCCTCCCCTTCATCCCCACTTTAATCGGCCTTCGGGCTTTTGACCTTGTGTCAAGTCCTGTCTGGTGGGAGGTAGTGACAAATAAACAGAGTAGAAGTCTTCCGAATAATTAATTTGGTATGCATTTATATTTAACAAGTGTTCTTCAATGTCGGATGAATGCCCAGATGATGCTATTGGTGACTGCATACAGATACAACTCGGGACTGTTGGCCATCCTTACCTTTAATTGTGTTAGAGTTTAACACTCATACTCCGTGTCGAAAAATGGTTTTCACATCGATTTAAAAATATATATATATATAATTTTGGTGCTAACTGACCGATATTTCTTCATAAGCCAATTGTCGGAATTTATTCATGAAAAAAATGAGATTTTAAAAGAAAAGGATCTTAAAATCGGAAAGAGACTCGAAAAAAAAAATCGATTGTACTCCAGATCAGGTCAATAACTCCCCAAATATTTTAATCTGTGTTTGAATTCTCTCTATGTCCCACTGTGTTGATTGTTTCTTTATTTTGTTGTTTAATGGCATATTAACCTTCTTTGGTTATTTAATGCCAAATCCCCCTCCTTGAAGAAGCGGTACTATTTAACCCATACCTCGGGTATTTGTCAGAAAGTGAACGTAATAGCGCGACTGAATTTTGAACTCGCTTACAACGATTCTGCAGTCCAGCACGTTAACCATTACACCAGGAGGACACCCGCGACTGTGTTTGCAAACGGAACCCTAACTACTCCTAATTTTAAGATGCTTTTTTTAGAACCTCTTTCTTTTTATATATAAATACCCAAGATTGACTGATGAAGAAATGACTGTCGAAAAGCGCAGAAGTTTTATATTCGTTTTAATCAAATTCAATTGTTATCAAAATCATATATCCATATGTATGTGTGTGTGTGTGTGTGTGTGTGTGTGTGTGTGTGTGTGTGTGTGTGTGTCGGATAAATGTGTAAATGACTGAATTAAACACCGATCTACCAACTGAAAAAGATTTGTTTAACTTGAGTGAAAAGTTTGTTAAAAAACAAAAATTTTCGTTTTTCTTGTAAGAACAGCAAAGATTAGTTATAGCGTAAATATTCTTCAATATTTACAAGAAAAATATTCCATACATTTAACGTTATAATTTTAACATGTCAGAATCTAGTTGTGTGTGTTAGAGTTTAACACACATACCTCACGTCGAAAAATTGTTTTCAAATCTTTGCGTACAAAAGTGAAAGTATATCTATGCACTTGTATGTAAGCGAATGGAGTTAGAATTTTCATCAACAGGAAAAGATTGTAATATCAGAAGGACTATTTTTATGAACAAAAATATTTCCGTACAGTTTAAAATAATTAAGCGACATTGAAATTAAATGCGTTATTGAAGGAACAGAATGTTAGATTTTCTCTCAAAAGAAATGAAGTTTTAAGTAGATTTACATAATGGATCCATAAATCTGCGGAAGGTTAATATGTTTCCTCGTTTATTTATAAGATTGAGGTAGTGTCGAAATTAGATTAAAAAATGTTTATGGTTTATCTATTATTCTGATTAGTTAAAAAAAATCATTTTAAACAATCTAGGCGTGAAAAGATTTTTTTGAATTATTTTGGGTTTTAATCCTTCGAAATTTGCACGGCAAGTTATACAGTATCGTCAGCGAAATCTCAAAGAAATTTTAGATTGAGCGCGTAACCACCGATTACTCTATAAATGCAAAAATTCAGATACAAATATTACAGCTTTCCAAGCCGATTTTTTGCACAAAATATCAACGTGTTTTTAGTATGGAAATCAGTTGATTTTCCATATATATATATATATATATATATATATATATATATATATATATAACAGCTACTACTGAGGGATTCGGAGTAATGAAAGTAAAGGGGTGGCTCCATACAGCACAGAGCTCCAGAACTTGAACCTCACCAGCAGATACAATTTAGCACTATACCAAGGACCTCTCTTTATTTTATCAATTGATGGGAGGGTTTTAACCTTCTGAAAGGAACATAGTCGACGTAATCTAAATCCTACCGACAGAGATTTCGTTTTTTATTGTTTCTGCTGCCTTGACAGTAATGTGTTTTCCCCAACTGTTGTGATGAGACATGTTTTTGTTTAAATTAATACGAAGGTTTGCACATTTTGTTTTCCGTTGTACTCTCTCTCTCTCTCTCTCTCTCTCTCTCTCTCTCTCTCTCTCTCTCTCCACATATATATATTTGCGCGAGTATTTCGTAATAACACCCACACATACTAAATGATGGTTAAAGATGTTTACAATTAAGAATAATACAATAATAAAGGTTACATAGAAAAGCGTTAAAATGTAGAGTAAAAGAAAACTAAGATATATATATATATATATATATAGACAGAGAGAGAGAGAAAGATAGAGAGAGAGAGAGAGGAACAGATCGGGATAGATAGATAGATAGATTTGAACATAACCAGAGATATATATAGAGAGATAGGAACTGAATGGAACATATAGATAGATAGATAGATAGATAGATAGATAGATAGATAGAAATGTAATAGGTTTCCCAAATGTTTTGACATAAATCCCCATTTTAACCTCAAGCCAGTCTACACGCATATTATAACAAAAATAAAATAAACTCGCTTTTACTTCACGAAGGAATTGTGCACTTTCTAAGATTCCTGTCACTCGCATTGAATATTGAAGAGAGTGCCTCACTCTTTAATGTCTAAGCTACAAACCATCAAAATGCATTTACTATATATATATATATATATATATATATATATATATATATATATATATATATATGTGTGTATATATATATATATATATATTCAAAGATACTTTCAGAAATTTTAGTCTTGAAAAGTGGAAAGAAATTGGAGGGGTCGATACGAACAGCAAAGATGTCTTGCAATTTGTTACAAAAACTGTTTGAGTTCGTCTTCGGTTTGTTTGTTTTTTTTTCATTTTCCGAGTCTTTTGATATTTTTTCTTCTGCGTCTTACTGTTTGTTTTTTGTTGTTGTTGTTTTTTTCCCCCCTTTCGTTTGCCACAGCGTAATTGATTTAGATTAAGAAGGTTGTCATTTCGCCTAAAACTCAGCCGAGGCAAATCCTAATGTATACCAGCGGCCGGCTTTCCCCAAGTGACTGTGGATTATTATCATTAAACATAATTTGCTCAACAATTCCACTACTGCATCCTAACTCTCCTTCTTCGTCTTCCGACATTTCTTACCTCTCTCTCTCTCTCTCTCTCTCTCTCTCTCTTGTTTTCTTTTCTTCTTCCGATCTTCTTCTATTACTACTGTTACTTCTACTTTTTCTTATTTTCTTCGCTTCTCCTTCTTTCCTTCTCCTCCCTCTTTTCTTCTACTCCTACTGATTTTTTTCTCTTTCTCTTTCTTTTCTTTCACTCCTGCTTCTTTTCTTTCTCTCCTCCTTCTTCCTTCTTCTGTTCATTCTTCTACTCCTCTTCCTCCTCGTCCTTCTTTCCTTCCTTCCAGCCTTCTAATCCTTTGACTTCTCTATCTACCATCAAGCAATTCGGGTTTTTTTCCTTTCTATTTTTTGCTAGCAATTCGTATCTCTTTTACTTTATTTTCAAATTCTCTCTCCCTTCTTTTTCTTCTCTCTCAGTCTGTCTGTCTCCCAGTCTCTCTCTCTCCCTCTGTCAATTCACTCGTTGTTCATATTTGCCTACTAGTCATTCATCTCTTCCTCTCTTTTTTACTTCTCTTACTGAATATCTTCTTCTTCTTCTTCTTCTGCTTCTTCATTTGCTATAACTACAGCTACTACTGCTACAACTATTTGAAGTTTCTCGGCGAAAGAAATGGAATTGGCGACACCAGTTCAAATCTTGGACGGAGCTGCGTTCATTTCGTGCTAATGCTCTTGGGAGAGGTATTAATCCATCTCTTCCTTAAGCTATAGGTAGATAACGGAGCAAATTGGGTTCTTTAGATTCGATAAGGCAACTAATTTAGGAGAAGGTAAAGTCTGAATTCAAACCAACTGTACTCTGCCTAAAAATTTACTTTGGGTCGCATTCTGGTTGTGGAAGAGGGGTTGGGGAAATTCAGAGTATTTCTTTGTCTGGCATAGTCTTCTTCTTTTTCTTCTTCTAACTCATGCTCCTTGATTTTTTTCTTCTCTACCTGCCTCCACATCTTTCATATCCTGCTACTGTTCTTCAATCGAATATCACTTCTTCTTCTTCTTCTTCTTCTTCTTCTTCTTCTTCTTCTTCTTCTTCTTCAATACCACCTTTCTCCAGTTTCTCTTTTTAACGTCGTTTTCATTTTTATTCCCTCTATTCTGTTTTCCTCTTTCTGCCTCTCCTACTCTTTTTCACATTCTTCTCTCCCTTTTTCTAGTCTTCCTTCTTATGAGCACCACCTCGTCCTTCTCTTCCATCAACTTTTCTTTCTTGTCTTATTTCTTTCTTTTTTGTTTCCCTTCAACTCTTTTCCTATTCTCTCTCTCTCTCTCTCTCTCTCTCTCTCTCTCTCTCTCTCACACACACACACACACACACCATCTTCACTTGCTCTTTTCTTTTATTCTTTTTCAACTTCCTCAAACTTTTTTGTTCTTTATTTTATTCTTCTCCTCTATTTTCTCTTTACTTGTTTTTTTTTTTTTACACGTAACTCCTCTTCCTCCTCCTCTTCCACCTCCTTTTCTTTTTATCTCTACTTATTCTCCTCTAACTACACTCTATCTTCCAGAACAATCCCCCTCCTTTTATTTTTCTCATTTGCCCTCTTTCTTTCTTTATCTCCTCTTCCTTCGCCCAATTCCTATTATCGTTATCGCTTTCTCTCTCTTTCTTCCTCTCTTTATCCTTCCTCTTCTCCCACTTTCCCCACTCCTCTTTTCCCGTCTCTGAATTCATCTTCTACAAAGATATTAAAATCATCTTCCTCATCTTATTATTAATGCAGTCCCAATTCTATGGTTAGTTGTTTGTCTTTCAAACCTGCTTTACAAAAAATGTAATAAAGAAAAAAGAAAGATTCATTTCAATTTTGACACTTAAAAATAGTTTTGCCAATTTGTGACTGAAACGAAGAACTGAAATAGAAGCTGAATGATAAAAATTGATCCGAATATCAAATAATGTCTTCTTTAGATTTCAATACTGCAATTTTCGTTACTATTCTTATTATTTGCGTGTTTTTCACACCAGCGCAAGTTGATGGTCTTTTACTGGAGACTGGGTGACAGCAAGTCTCCTCTCCTTTAATTTTTAACGCCAGCGCTAACTGGTGTTTTTTTCACGGAACTCTAAGTTATAGCAAGTTTCCTCAATTCTCCACGACTCTTAAATATCTTAACTGATTTTAGCAGTGATGTGGTCTGGATGATCTCGATTCTTCCTCTGATCTGTTTCCACAGTCTCCTTTCCCGATTCTTGGGGATTATTCGAAGAGCTCCGTCACCTTCGTGCTTCACAATTTTTTTCAGTTCTTTAGCAAGCTCCAGTTTTTGCAGTTTTTCACTTTCTTTTATTTTCACTCAGCTGAAACGGCAAAATCTACGAGATGACATGTTCTGATCTTCTGGCTGCGAGTTGCTGATTCGTTTGAATCTCAAAGTCCCAGAGAATTTCATGCGTCTCATTATCTGGGAAATATTCTTGTTTGTGCATATACCATTTGTAAGCATGGTCAAATTATAATCTCTTGCACAATTATCGGTGGATCACCTTTCTTACCCAGCCATGCCTAGACTTATACTCTTTTGTGCCAGTCTACTGCATTCACTTATTATTGTTATATACCGTTCGAAAGATGAAGGATAACACATCTTTATAAGAATATATATACATCTTTTTATTTGTTTGCTAAATAGTCAAAGTTTCTGCAGTGTGTGAGAGACGGACCAAGTCAGGGACAGACTAAGACACATTGCTATATTGACCCATAACTTCTTCTTCTCTTGACCATACCACACGGTGTTATCATCAAGACTTCACTTGGCAATTCTTCTACTTCTCAACCGGGGTTACTCATCCAAATGTCCCGAGGACCACCACCACCAGCGGGACACTCTCAGTGGCTGCAAGCTGGCTCTGACTCCAACTGACAGTCAGGCATCTGCATATATTATTTCATAAGGCCTACAACTTCCGATTAGATCATGTGACTTTGTTCCGCTTATTTACCCTGTCAAGGTTTGGTCAAGGGTCAATATGCAACATTATGTGATAAGCTGTTTCATCACCGTATAAACTAAACTTGCAATTGTTCTACGAATTATCAATTTTTGCTTTGATATAGTGATTTGGCCGACCGTAGTCGAGTGTGATCCGTGGGCTCCCTTTTCAACAGCTACTACACCGATGTAGTGATGGGAGGGCGTTATTCCTTCCCTTCGATTGCTACACTTGCCTTTGATCCGTACCTTATAATACTGAGCGTTAAGCAAGAAGGAAACAAGTACCACTTTTTGAGTCCTTGGTATGACTTGACCTGATATTGAATCCCGGTCTCCCGGACCATTGGCGAACATTACGCCAATGGGCTGGAGCTTTGATATAATTAGTCTCAATGGCATTGTTTCTGTTGTTCTACAAAGTGACACAGTTTCTCTCTTCAGATTTCCTCTTCTTAGCCATGTTCAGGTCATCTCACGAGCAATTTTAACCATCCACGTAATTGTTTTTCTTCTCATTTTTGTTGCCTAAACTTATTACAATTATTATTTTACTCCTTGTAAGTTTTTTTCTCCAGTTCTGTTAGTTTTTCATAGAGGTCTAAGTGACAGCAAGTCTCTTCTTGTCGTCAGGACTCTTCTAAGTATTCTAGTTGATCTCAACAATGCAGTAGTTTAGATGGTCTCGTTGCTTCCTCTGATTTATAGTTCTCCCAGTCTCTTTTCTAGATTTTTTAGTACAATTCCAAGGACTCCAACTACAATTGGTATCACCGTCACCCTCATGTACAACAATTTTCTTAGATCTTTGACAAGATGCAGGTACTATTTACCAACCCCTCCGCTCGGGCAGGATATGACACAAGGTCAATTTTTAAGCGGAGTTTAACAGGTTTCAATTCAGAGTTTTCCTTCTCCTAGACTAGTTGCCTAACCAAGGCTGAAGAACCTAGTCTGTCCTACTATTTACCCATAGCTGGAGGGAGAATAGTTGGATTCATACCTTTCCCAAGGGTATTAGTGTTATGTGAAATGTAATCAGTATCGTCCAGGATTTGAACTCGTATCGCCGTGTTCATTTCCTACGGCGATAACGACTACACCACGGGCACCTCCTTTGACAAGATGCAGGTATTTCTTTATTTTTCTCGCTTTTATTTATTTTCAATTGAAGTTCTGCTGGAACGGTCATTATCATCATCATGTCGTGCCGCTAGCACGGATATCCCTGACCTTCTCTCGCCATTTTTCCCTATCGTTCATCGCCTCTGGCAGGTCTTCAGGACTACATTCCGTAACCTCACATAGCTGCTGAATGTATGTTCGTGCTGGTCGTCCTACTTTTGCCCGACATATGTGGGGGTCCATATCACACTAAACCACACCAAATGAAGAGGTTCTATTTCTAGAGCTTTGAGAATGTGAAATCATGTCTTCATTGCCTTTAGTCCCAGTGTAACACTATGTAGGAGGTCCGCCCAGCAGACGATTCCTTTGTCTGTTTTGACGCGAAACCAGACAATGGGTTTTGGACTTGAGATCTCGACGTGACCGGAAGTGGGTAAGGGAACGAGAGAAGGGAGTTGGACAAAGGAATTGGCGACGGACGACGGATAGGGCAGTCGACACCGGACAGCAGAGAGACCAGTCGGATGAGATGAGGTCCAAAGCAGTGAGGGAAGACGAGTCAAGATGAGTCAGCACTCCTCATGGGTTGTAGAATTTTCGCTAGAAATCCACGCTAGCGTTAGTCTATATATGCTCACAGGAATGCAGAGTGTTAAATAACTCCTTGTCTTGCACTTTGACTTAACCCCAGGCTCGTATTGTTCGTTTTGTTCGTTTGTTCTTTTTCTCCCACTCCCTCGATTGTGCGATGCCCCGATCGGAACCACAAGATGATCACCGGCCAAGAAATGAAATGGTTCGAAGAAGTTGATGTGTCGGGGGGTCGAGTGGGTATCGTCACACCAGGTGCACTTTGTATTAATCATTTATTTGCACACACTTAAATGATTTCAAGCATTGCTGTGTAACACTATCAATACAATTAAGTGCCCGTGGTGTAATGGTTATCGTCGCAGGATGTGGACACGACGACACGAGTTCAAATCCTGGACGAGTCTGATTACATTTCACATAGCACTAATACCCTTGGGAAAGGTATGAATCCAATTATTCTCCCTCCAGCTATGGGTAAATAGTAGGGCAGACTAGGTTCTTCAACCTTGGTGAGGCGACTAGTCTAGGAGAAGGAAAACTCTGAATTCAAACCTGTCTAACTCCGCTTAAAAATTGACCCTGTGTCATATCCTGCCCGAGCGGAGGGGTTGATAAATAGGACAATACAATTAAGGCCCACAGTTAAAAAGCTTTGACTACTGCTGATCAACATTAATAATTCTATTCAACATTACTCATTCGTGAGCACAAAATTAAATCGTTCCAAGCATTTCTGTGTATCACTAACTATTCCATTAGACAGCCATTTGTTTAACCATTTAGTTTAACATTAGTCATTTGTTTGCTCACAGTTTATGTACCATAGCCAGATACGGATATGTGAAATGTACATAGAGTGTTCATAACATATATACATAGAACATAGGAATACCGAGACACGAAAACACGTAACGACTGCGTAGTTCAGGTACGAAACCTTTTATTACCTTTGAGTTAAAGGTTTCGACATAAGGAAGAGAGATGAACAATCTTTCTATTCTGGCTTTTCCATCTGCCCCCCCCCTACCCAACACGTGTGGCGCCCGCCACAAGGCCACTGGCCTGGCTTCGGCGAACAAGCGAAAGCCAACCGTCTTCTCCCGAGGCAGAACTCAACGAACTGACTTTTTCAAAATCCCCAAAATCCTCCGCGCGCTTCCGGTGCGTGACGTCACCCGAACTCTCTAGCCCCGTTTCCCATCTGGGCTATTGTGACATCTCTGAGTGACACGTCCGCTCCACCCGTGCGTGTGAACACCTGCGTTAATGTTGCACCTAAGTAACCCATGCACTGAGCCGAAAGGTTCTCAGCCTAACTAAACCCAAAGGCATAAAACGAAATCCCTCGGCCATTATATTACATTTATATGTAAAACAATTCTATTTGACCCATAGATCGGGACCTATCAGATGCTACCTCTCCAGATGAGAGTTGAGCTGGGAGCAATGGCAATGAAGAAGAACTACACATTCCCTAAAGCTCCGAGGATGAAGCCTGACCATCAGATTGTTTAATACCATATCCAGGACACTTGTTGGAGGGGGGATTCAGAAATCCAGTCGGTGTATTTTACGGCCCCAGTCGACAGGGCTGGACCCTACCAAATGCTACGACTCCGGGTGGATCTGGGAGCGATTGCAATGAAGTGGAACTCCATATTCCCCGTAGCTCCAAGACTGGAGCCTTACCATCAGACCGTTTAATGTAATATCTAGGACGCTTGTTGGTGGTGGGTGCAAGTCTCACCTCTCAGCAGATTGGTTTGGTTTCTTTGTTTAATGGCATATCAACCTTTGTAGGTTGTTTAATGCCAAAGCCATTCTCCTAGAAGAACAGTAGTGGTACTATTTAACCCATAGCTGGGAGGATAAGGGGGTTCATATCTTTCCCAAGGGTATTTCCCCGAAAGTGAACGTAATAGCGCGACTGGAGTACGAACTCGCTTACGACGATTCCGCAGTCCATCACTATAACCATTACACCACGAGGACACCCCCTCTCAGCAGAGATGCAATCGATGTATTCTACGACGCAAGTGGTTGGTTTATTTGTTTAATGGCATTTCAACCTTTGTAGGTTATTTAATACCAAAGCCATTCTCCTAGATGAACAGTAGTGGTATTTTTTAACCCATAGCTGGGAGGATAAGTGGGTTCATACCTTTCCCAAAGGGTATTTGTCCGAAAGTGAACGTAATAGCACGACTGGAGTAAGAACTCGCTAACTACGATTCCGCAGTCCAGCGCTTTAACCATTACACCACGAGGACACCCCACTCTCCAACCCAAGCTGACAGAGCTGATTTCGTACATATGTATTTTCCGTAAAGTTCTATCTTGCATACATGAAACGTAAGTGATTCGTGGTGTAGTCTAGTTGTTGTATATTGACCTTCGACCCGGCCAAACATGCCATTCCAAAGTGATGCACCGGAAGGAAGTGACACATTCCGATAGCAGTTATGGGAAGAAATCGCGTAGGCAGCCTTGGCTGACAATATGGGACAAGTTAAAATCCCAATGTACAGTCATAGACTGATGCATCGGAAGAGAGTGACCTGTGAACTGCACGACAGTTATTTCCGCTTGATGACGATCAAACATGGCATTCCAAAGATATTGAGTGGGCGATTGAACTATTATATAACTCGGTGAAGACAGGAAGTCAATTAGTTTGGAGACTAGTTGGTGAGAAGATGCTGGGATGAGAACATGTCCCAGAGAGGCTGGGCCCCCAGGCCCCCGTTTGAGCAGTCCAGGAGAACGAGAACGACACACGGCTATGTCAGGAGGGGCTGGGGAGGTCAATATATTGCCGTCTGTTCGGTCTCCAACTCCCTCTCACACACAAACCTTTTCAAATAAAGTGAGAGGTATATTTTTTTAAAGAAGTCTTCGCTCGTCTTTATTCATTGCGTCAATATGTATTCTGCATGAATCTGCCTATAGTTTCTTTGTTTTTAATGGCGTATCAGCCTTGTCTAACAGTTGTGATTCAATTTAACCAATAGCTGGGGGAATGAGAGGGTTTCATATCTTTCCCAAGTTATTAATCAAGTAAACATTCTTAGCTCAAGATTCAGTTTAGTTATAATATCTTATCTTTATCCTTTAAAATGTTTTATCTGATCTGTATAACTGTTACATAGCCACAATTAACGCCATGTGCGAAATAGACATGTAATGTTCATAACGATAGAACACATGAAGAACATTGGAATCTCGAAATTCGAAAACACGTAACGACTTGTTTGTTCAGGTACTATTTACCAACCCCTCCGCTCGGGCAGGATATGACACAAGGTCAATTTTTAAGCGGAGTTTAACAGGTTTGAATTCAGAGTTTTTCCTTCTCCTAGACTAGTTGCCTAACCAAGGCTGAAGAACCTAGTCTGTCCTACTATTTACCCATAGCTGGAGGGAGAATTATTGGATTCATACCTTTCCCAAGGGTATTAGTGCTATGTGAAATGCAATCAGTCTCGTCCAGGATTTGAACTCGTATCGCCGTGTTCATTTCCTACGGCGATAACGACTACACCACGGGCACCTCCATAACGACTACGCCACGTTTGTTTGTTCAGGTACGAAAAGTTTTTATTAACTTTGAGTTTAAGGTTTCGACATAAGGAGGAGAGACACAATCTCGCAATGCCATCTTATTCATTTGGCCCCAATCTCGTGCGGCACCCATGGCGCGCAAAATCGTCTCGCCGCTGCGAGCCCAAAAGTCGACCGTCTCCGTCCGGCGTCTAATTTCCAACTCCCCAACTTTCTTTCAATTCTCCACAAACCTCTGCGCGCTTCCGGTGCGTGACGTCACTCGCAGTCCGTCACCCGTTTCGTCTCGGACTATTGTGACATCTCTGAGTGACACCTTCGTCCGCCCGCGCGCGCCCGCTTTAACACCTGCATCAATGTTTGCACCTAACTAACCCATGTGCTGAGCCGAAAGGTTCTCAGCCTAACTAAACTCAAAGGCATGAACCGAAATCCCTCGGCCATTACGTTACATAAGAATTACCTTTTTTTTTTAGAAATTTTTCATTTTCAAGAAAGAAACAAAACAGTGAATAAAGTGGTTCTAAATTGGGGGTCTCGATTTACTATGTACATATTTTATTATAATTTATTGATTGATTTCAAATTAATTCTAAGTTATTGATATTCTTAATTTATTTTAATTCTTAAAAGTCATATCCTCCCATTCGTGAAACTGCATGCCTCATTAGATCCACATTGCACTTAGTGGGTCAATGAGCAGCACAGACCTGCAGGGTTCGAACCTCGGCTCGTTCCCGACCTTCCCTTTTATCCCCACTTTATTCGGCCTTCGGGCTTTTGACCTTGGGTCAAGCCTTATCTGGAGGGAGACAATGGCAAATAGTATCCTCCCATATTTATTTTGAACTTATGTGTTTGTAAGACTATAAAAATTCTCTTTTTAAGCTTCTATGGTTTGACAAAACATGCCTTATCGATGTACTGTAATAAAAGGATACACAGATAAGGTTCAAGTTTAGCAGAGCATTTACTTTGCAAATTCCACATCCACTGTCATGAATATGGACATAACGTTAGAGTCCAGTTTGTGTATCTTGTTAATCGAACCCTAATTTTTAACCACTTCCTTTCACTTGCTTCGAATTTAAAACTTAATTTTTTTCGAAAAGGAAAAAAAATCCCATGATTAACATAAAAAGAAGATCAAACTACATTAAGAAGAATTTTTAATACAAAAATAGACTTGTGATAATTAATATTCGATGCTTGCATATCATAACAGTATTTAAGCTCTGTACCAAAGAAGCGCCTAGTTGAGTGTGGATGTAGAATACGCCGACTGCACCTCTGCAGAGAGGTGAGACCCTCACCCCACCCAAACGTTACCACCTGTTGGCTGTGGGTAGCGAACCATAAGCTTGACAACGGGGTCCTGGTGACTGAGCCGTCCGTGAACCGGCAACCGAAGTGATCACGTGACTTGCAACACTCCATTTTTGCCCTTACCGGGCCAGACGAGCGGTCAGGAAGGCTCGATCCGATAAATCGGCTGGTCATGTCAAGTTCTACCACCCGACTATCTCGACCGTACTCTTCAATTTCCTCTTGTGACAAGCAAGTATCCAACCCTTTTATATTAAAGGTGGTAGAAGGTGGTGGCTGAGGTTAAATTGCGCTGAGATAGCAATACTTGAAACCATTTAACTGTGTGCAAACAAATTATTAATATTAAAAAGAACTATTGATTTTTGATAGCAATACTTGAAACAATTTAACTGTGGAAACAAATATGCTCTAACTCAGTCAAAAATAAGGTTACCTATAAACAATTCGCTTATAAATCACACACACGCATATATATATATATATATAAACAGAATTTGGCATTGAATAACCCAAAAGGGTTAATGGGCCATAAAATACAACAGAAAGCAACCAATGTACAAGAGTTTGATTTGCTTCGTAAGTATGATGAATCATCATCATCATCATCATGTCGCTCCATCAGCACGGATATCCCAGACCCTTTTTCGCCGTTTAGTCTCCCAACAGTAGTTAGCAAGTTCAAAACCCAGTCGCGCTACGTCCACTTTCAGACAAATACTTTTGGGAAAAGTAAGAAGCGGCTTATCTCGTGAGCATTTGATTAAACAGTAAAACTACTATTCTTCTACAAAGATGGTTTTAGCATTAAATAACTCGCGAATTTTGATATGCCATTAAAAGCAAAGAAACCAAACAAAACTATCAATGATATCTTATGCTGTCTAGTAATCAACGAATTAATCATTAATGGCTTTTAAAACCGTTTCTTTTTGAATTTTTTTAATATCTTATTAAGTAATTGACAGGGTGGGGGTTATAATATTTAATGAAAGAATATAGAGTTTAGGGATTGCTATAATAGCATCCCTCAGTTTTTCGAGACTGATGATCTGCGCCTGTATGTGTTGCTATGAATTGTAATTCCGTTTCTTTTTTTTTTTTTTTTTTTTTTTCCTTCTGCGTAATCCTATCCAGGCCATCATGTCTCCAATTTCGTCAGTTTTTCTTCTAAAGTATCCAGCTAGCTACTTTTCTCCCCAAAATCGGACAAGGTTGTATAGAAGGCCATCATTTGTTCAGGCGAAAGACCTTTATTTTATCAAAACAGCGATATTGTCCCAAAGGCAAATTTTGGTTTTGACTTCTTTGTTTAATGGCATATCAACCTTTATGGGTTATTTAATGCCAAAACCTTTCTTGTAGAAGAACATTAGCGATTCTATTTAACCTATAACTGGAGAGAAAAAAGGGTTAATGTCTTTCCCAAGTATATCATTTCGAAAGTTAACGTAATAGCGCGACCGGGGTTAGCCCATATTGCAGCCCAGCATGTTAGACACAACCCCTAAGAGCCCCCCCACGAATGTCAAGATTCTATTTAACTTAACATTCCTGTCGCCGCAGGAGTTACCTGAATACGGTTGAATATAACGTTGGACTGCCTTAAAGACTCCTGGTTTTGCCTCTGCACCTTACATCTCTGACATGGAGGAAGGTTTCTTTCTCCTGAACCGGTTGCCCTTACTAAGGCTAGGGAGCCAATTCCGTTGCTGAAGTAAGAAGGGATGGTGTCAGGCCTTTATTATTGTCTCACTGAGTCCACTTTCAACGACGATGAATATTACCCTGTTAGATAGCTCTATGCCACCTCACGATGACCGATGATTTTCCGGACCTCCACACTGTGTTTGATGATGATGGTCCAACTCATCTCTTTCTTTGTCAACCTATGCAGTGGATTGGAAGAAAATTTCTTGCCTGGTAGAAAAACCAACCATCTACTTTCGTGCACATTTTAATGTATTATATCTTCTATACTAAAATGATAGTCGCGTGCATCGGGGAGTGGTTCAATGAGAGGAAAAATCGTGCACACCCATTATTACACACGTGTTCTAGTCGACGTTCTGTAACCAACAAATGATAACTTTCTGACTTTTTCGACTGTTTGGTCACATAATTGAAACTATCCAATCTCAGCCATGGTCCTATATTGATCCCGTGTTCATATCTAGTCATTCAAACGCAATTGACCCAACGTTATTTTTCAACACTTTCTTGTACACACTAACTGTCACTTCAAAAATAGATTCGTCTCTCTCTTATGGAACAACATTACTCGTGAACCAACTTGAGTAATTTGAAGGGTTGGGTATTTAACCAGCACACTGGCACAGTAAGAACTTGTTATTAGTACAAAAACAATGAATAAATCTTCTACAAATGAATCTGATATCGTTTAAAATGGCGACAAACATTAAAATGCTTTGCCACACAAGAGGAGCTTCGTGAAGAGTGTATGCCGCACGTAGAAGGCATCAAATTAAACTTCAGATGGTAACCTTTGATTTAATCGGAGACATAACGGTTTTCGTCCTTGGATAAGGAACGTAACAGGAGACATAAGAAGAAAGAGTCAGAAAAAGAGAGAAAGATTAGGAGATGGAGTTGACGAGAGAATAACAGAGAGAGAAAGAAAGAGAGAATAGGATGGCTTGGTTGTTTGTTTGTTTTACGGCATATCAAACCTTTTCATGTCATTCAACTCCGAATTAAATCATTTTCATAAAAATATCAAACAATTTAGTTTAGCATAATTACAGAATTTGTTTGCACACAGCCAAATATCAAAATAGTTCTATTTCAAACAATCCAGTTTAGCATAACTACGTAGTTTAAATGTCAAAACAGTTCTCGTACAAAGTTTCAATGTCAAAAAACAGTTCTATTTCAAAAAAATTAAGTTTAGCATACAATAACCAATTCTACTTCAAACAATTCAGTTTAGCATAATTACGCAGTTTAAATGTCAAAACACTCCAATTTCAAATAATTTAGTTCAGCATAATTACACAGTTTAGTTCTATTTAACCCATAGATAGGACTCTATCAGGTGCTACCACTCCGGGCCAGAGTGTACCTGAGAGCGATAGCAATGAGTGGGTACTCTGCATTCCCCAAAACTTCACACGTTAGGTGAGGGGGGACCTTACCCTTCTGCAGAAGTACAGTCGGTGTATTCTACAGCCCCAGCCGACTGGACAAGTTGGGGATGGAGAAAGGTAGACTAATAGAGCGATATAAAAAGAAAGAACCAAAGAGAGAGAGAGAGAGAGCAAGAGACAGAGCAGAAGAGATAGAGAGAGAGAGAGAGAGAGAGAGAGAGAAAGACAGAGAGAGAAACAGGAGGGACATAAACCAAAGGTAGAGTAAAAAAATATCAAAATTAGAGCATGAAAGCTTTTGAAAAAGATCTCTCTCTCTCTCTCTCTCTCTCTCTCTCTCTCTCTCTCTCTCTCTCTCTCTCTCACACACACACACACACACACACACACACAAACACACGCGCATGCTCGCATATATTGTGGGCTAATTGGCATATAGGATGATAATGATATGTGACAATTTTGTTTAGAAATATGTAAAATAGAAACGAGGCTGATGTTCAAAATAGCAATTGATTTGTATGACATACTTTTCTTTAACAACTTTATCAAATACTTTGAAAATCTTTCTTTTGTTTTACCAATGATAAAAGAGTTGTTTGTGAAATCGTGATGCAAATAGACACTGAAGGTTCTCATCAACAATTCCGTTTCAGTCTTTTAAAAAATCGGATTTTCTGGTGAAGATCTAGAATCGAAACATGTTATAGGGAATGTTTTTTTCAACAATATCCTTTCTATTATCCATATTTCTTAACCAAGTTGTCATTATGTAAATATCATATATATATATACGAAGTGCATACGATAAATTTCCAGACTTTTTCCGCATGGGCACTTTTATTGATAGTACACACATGAAACTCTAGTCCCCTTCGAAGTAATCTCCTCCGGTTGCAATGCAGTTGTTGTACCGTTCCAACAACTTCTGGAAGGCTCCATGGAAGTCCTCTTGTCTGAGCGTGTCAATGACCTTCGCCATTGCATCTTTCTTCTCCTCAATTGTCTCATAACGACAGCCTCTGAGCTTAGGGAATAACCAAAAATCACAGGGAGCTAGGTCTGAGCTATAGGGAGGGGGAGGAACTGTTTTGATATCCATCTTGGTCAAATAGTCTGTGACAAGGATGGAGTTGTGGACTGGTGTATTGTCCTAGTGGAAATGCCACTGACCCGATTTGAAGAGTGCTGGCCTCTTTCGACGGAATCTCTTCCTGAACTCCCTTAAAACCTCAACATAGTAACCCTTTGGCCAATCAACTCTGGTGTTCTGACTTCCTTATTCCTCCCACACCTCTCATCATCCCTCACTCCCTGCCTTCTTTGAATCTCTTATGCCACTCAAAAACTCAAGCTCGATTCACGCAAGATGGTCGAAAAGCAGTCTGAAGCATTCCCTACGTTTCTGGGGCATCATTCTTTCCAAGTTTAAAACAGAATTTTATTGCATATCGTTCTTCTAAAGTGTCCTCACGTCCAGATAGTACTTTTGAAATTCACTAGCTGTAACAATCAGTGTTTAGTAGGGTGTATTCCAATTCCTGCTGTAGCTATTCATTTGAACCTGAAATCATAAAAATTGTTAAGTCATCTCATAAGATGTATAGCAAAAACATAGTGATTTTTCAAGAGTCTATGACAATTTTAAATGCCCATACAAAAAAGTCTGGAAACTTATTGTATGCACCTCGTATATATATGTGTGTATGTGTGTTGTATAGTTGCTTGTACCATGTAACTTCCAGTATCTCGGAGGCATAAAAGACGTCGTGTTTTTAAGCATAGTCGCATTACTGAAAGGTCTTTGTCAGTAGTAAGACCAACTTCGGACGTAACACCAACAGCACGAGACTTGTTGGACTGTACCACTTCAGTTAATAAGTAGTTAACTCTCTTTCACTGTGTATCTCTTCCTTACAACGATACAACTGTATTTGTGTGTAGTTGGGCAGCAGTCCTTCATTTAAGTATGTTTGATTAAATAATATCAAAATGCTTATATATATATATATATATATATATATGTGTGTGTGTGTGTGTGTGTGTGTGTGTGTGTGTGTGTGTGTGTGTGTGTGTGTAAATGTCAAGAAAGAACACGAAAACTAAAGTGAAGACTATAATGTTATCGCAATGAAAAACACCAACGTTTTAAAACTTCAAATGAAGGAACAAGAAAAGTTCGAAAATTTGCTTTTGACCACCATTTTACGCGATAAATTGATGAACCTGGAAATATCATTGTTGGGCAAAATATTTTTAGCTATAAAGTAAAAGTAAAGTTGGCAAGCTTAGTCGAGGGTGACTCGAAGGCTCCCTTTTTAATAGCAACTACATCAAGGTGTAGGGGATGGCGCAACTCCATTCACAGGACTGCTCCACTTTACCCTTGATCCTTACCTTATAGTGCTGAGTGCTAAGCAAAGCGGCCTCAAGTACCATTTTTGAGTCTTTGGTAGGACTCGACCTGGGATTGAACCCTGGTCTCCCGGACCATAGTAATAAAAGCAATTAGACTTACAAATGTATTCGTCGTAGAAGAAGCCTCATTCGTTGAATATGCAATTAAGTTTTAGTTTGCGTTTCTTTGTTCAGTAGTATACCAACCTTCCTGGGTCCATTTAATACCGAAGTCATCCTTCCAGAAGGAAAGTGGTGTCATGTAACTCATATCTGGGCAAAAAAAGGGGGTTAATACGTTTCCCAAGGGTATTAGCTAAAAAGGGGACGTAAATACTCGAGGGAATTTGAACTTGCTTACTACAATATCGTAGTAGAAAACGTTTGCCACTACACCACGCCTACTCCAACTTACATAATTATCGTATTATAATAAATAGTGCAGTACAACTAGTGACCTTATGTATATTTGATTTTCACTAAAATTCATTGAAGTGAAAGATAGGGCATACATAATCAAATTAACAAGAACATTGAGTAAACTGATTATATATATATATATATATATATACGCATTTTAGTGTCTTTCGGTGGAAGATAGACAATCCAGGATAGCCTGGCAAACAATAAACGAAGTAAGTGGAAGGGAGAGCACAGCCAAAGCAAAATTGAAAGCTGCAAGCTAACAAGAAAGAGTAAAACTGTGGGAACAGCATTTCAAAAATCTACTAGGAAACCCACCGGAAATAACGGATGAACCGATCACCAGAATTATTAGTAAGCAATTAGACGTAAAACTAGGTCCTTTCACCAAAGAAGAACTCGACTCGGTTCTCAGAAGAATTAAAAATAGGAAAGCGACAGGGCTAGACGAGATCCCCCCAGAAGTGTGGAAGACTAGACAATTCGACGATATACTGCTCCGGCAATGCAACGCAGTCTATAGTCAAAATAGGATAGAAAGATGGACGAAGGGATGCATCCTTCCATTCCCTAAAAAAGGCGACCTTGGATTAGCCAAGAACTACCGAGGGATAACACTTACATCCATAGCAGCCAAAATCTACAATGCCCTACTACGAAACTGCATAGAACCCAAAATAGACAACATCCTTAGGAAAAACCAAAATGGCTTCCGGAGAAATAGATACACAACCTCACAAATACTGACCATCCGTAGAATCCTTGAAGGCGTTCGGGCAAAAAACTTACAGGCGACATTACTATTTGTCGACTTTACCAAGGCCTTCGATTCCATACACAGAGGGAAGATGGAGCAAATCCTACTAGCATACGGCCTACCAAAAGAAACCGTAGCAGCGATAATGATTCTCTACAGAAACGCCAAAGTGAAAATACGTTCACCAGATGGAGACACGGAATACTTCGACATTGTTGCAGGAGTACTACAAGGAGACACACTAGCCCCGTACCTCTTTATCATCTGTCTAGACTATGTGCTTAGGACTTCGATCGACAAAATCAGAGAAAATGGCTTCGAGCTGACTAAGAGAAGAAGCAAAAGGTACCCCGCAAAAACAATCACGGACGCCGACTACGCTGATGACTTGGCGTTACTAGCGAATACGCCTAATCAAGCAGAGACACTACTGCATAGTCTGGAACGAGCCGCAGCTGGCATTGGCCTCCATGTCAATGCAAACAAAACTGAATATATGTGTTACAACCAAACGGGCAACATTGCCACACTAGACGGAGCCTCTCTGAAACTAGTCGACAAATTCACCTACCTAGGAAGCAGCGTCTCATCAACCGAAAAAGACATCGACACACGACTGACGAAGGCATGGACGGCTATCGATAGGCTCTCGATCATATGGAAGTCGGACCTAACTGATAAAATGAAACGCAGTTTCTTCCAGGCAGCGGTTGTGTCGATACTGCTATATGGATGCACCACATGGACGCTTACGAAGCGGCTGGAGAGGAGGCTGGACGGAAATTACACAAGAATGTTGAGAGCAGTATTAAACAAGTCCTGGCGACAACACCCCACGAGATTCCAACTCTACGGATACTTGCCCCCCATCACGAAAACTATACAAGTTCGACGAACCAGACACGCAGGACACTGCTGGAGAAGCAAGGACGAGCTCATAAGCGATGTACTCCTGTGGACCCCGACACATGGATGTGCAAGAGTGGGACGACCAGCACGAACTTACATACAGCAACTATGTGAGGACACAGGATGTAACTCTGAAGACCTGCCGGAGGCGATGAATGATAGGGAGAAATGGCGAGAGAGGGTCAGGGATATCCGCGCTGGCGGCGCGACATGATGATGATGATATTATATACGTCTCAATACGTCAGACTGGAACAGAAGTCTGTCATCAACTTTTTGCTGGCTAAAAAGTGCAAATCGTGTGAAAATTTTCAGAAGAATGTGTTATATGTACGGAGAAGCTTGCTTTAGTCAAAAAAATGTTTGCAAATGGGCTAAACATTGGTTTGATATGACGAGAATGAGTCAGAAAGGCAGTCCATTAAATGGAAAGTCACGAACTCTCCGCCCAAGAAAATGTTCCAGTCTCAGCAGTCAGTAAAGAAGGTCATGCTGATAGTCTTCTGGGACACGAAAGGATCCCATCCTTATTGATTTCCTTGAAAATGATGTTATTGTAAACAGTGCCTCCTA
>OY757917.1:19112372-19142372 GCA_963585895.1 Sepioteuthis lessoniana | reverse complement strand
AGAAACTGAATTTCTTTTTAAAAGTAGCACAAAATAATGTCATAAGGACCAATAATATCAAAGTGACAATTTATAATTCTCAACGGAATAGTAAGTGTCGGTTGCGTAAAAGACAGAAATGAAACGATTAATCTCATTATAAGCGAAAGCAGCAAATTTGCACAAAAGAAGTACAAGACTCGGCACGACTGGCTGGGAAAAGTGAACCACTGAGACTTGTGCAAGAGATTAAAATTTGGCCCGACTACCAAGTGATATAAGTTCAAACCAGAATCCATCATAGAGAATGATATCTATAAAATTTTCTGGAACTCAGAAATACAAATGAAGGACATAATCCTGGCTAGAAGACCAGACATAATGTTAACATAAAAAAAGAACTCGCCATCTAGCTGATTTTGCGATTCCGACCGACTAAGTAGTAAAAATGAAAGAAACCGAAAAGACAGACTTGGATCTTGCTTGAGGGCTGAAAAAGGTAAGAGTGGTAAGGTTTAAGTTCTGGAGCTCAGTGGAGTGTAAAGTAGCTCTTCAGTACCATTTATTCCGGTTCTACTTTGATTCGAAGTGGTAGTAACAGTCAGAATCACATTCACGGGTCCAAGTTTCAGTTTTTTTAATTCTCTAGAGAACTGATTGAATGTTGGTCTGAAGATGCAACACCTTGTAAATTCGGAAGACCAACCTGCCAGCGAGGGTTAGGATACGTCGGCTATAGACTCTACAGATGGGTAAGAATCATTCGCCCCATAAAAAGAAGAATCCTCTGGGTGACATTTTGCATAATCCGATGGTGAGTCTCCAATCCAAGAACTGTGTGGAGTGTTGAGCATCTAGTCATTGTTATTACATCTTGATTCCCCCTAACCTAAAATGGCCGTGTCAAATAGATTTGTTTGAAAATTATTCGTATAGATTTGTCTAAAAATTATTCGTATAGATTGGTTTGAACATTATTCATATTCGATTCGATACAAATGAAATCGTCACGGTTTAAAAACAAATCTTTAAAGCAGTCGAACTCTGAAAGTATAATTAAGTTCGGTTTTGTTTTCTGGCATATCAACCATTGTTGGTTATTTAATGCCGAATCCTGTTTTTAACCTCTCCAAATCCCAACTGTCCCCTAAGCATGAAATTCCCTTCTTCCCAACACTTCTCCATCTCTCTCACCTCCCAGGCTGTTCCCCGGGTCTAGATCATTAAATAGGTTAGAGTGGCATGGGATCGAACTGCTGGGGAGAGATTAACGAATATTCGCTGTGTGTGTGTGTGTGTGTGTGTGTGTGTGTGTGTGTTTTGATTTTTTTTGTTTTGTTTTGTTTTGTTTTTTTTTGTTTTTTGTTTGTTTGTTTTTTTCGAGAAGAAAACCGGGTTAGTAAAATCTGTCTTTAATTTAAATTACATGATGGATTTCGTTGCCCGTGAAATCTTTTGGTGAATATTTGTAAGTTAAATAAGGACATTTTTTTCAGCTAAACTATTTCGAAATCACGAATTATATTTATTTAATTTTTCCGTGCTAAGTTCAATATGGCTTACGGGTGTCTTCTCTTGATTGATGAAAATATATGTACCTGATAGTTTGAAAGTGTTAATTCAGAACAATTACTGTTCTCAATGAAACCGGAAAGAAATAAGGAACCTACTCTTAACTGTGAAAGGACCAGCCTTAGTGGAAACAAAGTCTCCAACTAGGGCAGTAAATATAAAACCAAAATAGTGATACAGGAACACCTAAAAGTAGCTCAGGTACTTATTTTGAGAATTAAAGAATAAAAATAGCAGGTTAACGGTCCTTAACTTAGTTACTTCTGTTCTTCTAGGAAAATAGCTTTGGCATTAAATAACCTACAAAGGTTGATATGCCATTAAACAAAGAAACCAAACCAAATGAATCAAGTTAGTTAAAACTTTACAAAATTTAAATGGATTTTTTTCATCCTTGTGGCCCGCTGTTCATGAACAGTTACCGTAACTATTCTCGGTTACATCTTTGTCCGGCGCGCAGATAATTAACAATCCCTGGGTCTGGTATACCCACAATATACTACCCATGAAAAATGACAAATCGAAACATAAATCAACATGGGGCTCAGACGACAGGTTTTGGTTTTATAATCGGCAGTTGCTCTCTTGATAGCCAATATGGGGATTGATAGGCATCCTGCAAATGTTAGCAGTTCTTTTTCCAGGTGCACAAAAAATTCTTCTTTCAGGTGCACGAATAATTCTTCTTTCCGGTATACAAAAGATGAACAAATCGACCACTCACACCAGAGACCACAGCGTAGAAAATGGACTAGGGAAGATAACAAACTAGTATTATACTGTTATTTTAGAAGCAACCCAATAAAAAGAGATTATAGAAAAAAAATGATAGAAATCTGGACAGAATTCGGTAGATTTAAGGCAATAAACCAAAGGCTCGCTGAACAAGTTAGACAATAACAAAGAATGACTGGTTTTCTAAACACTGGAAATCCGCCTACAAATATATAGGCAAACACATCAACAAACTTCAAACACATTAACCGAGAGAATAAATACAGGAAAACCATAAACCCCTAACCAAACACAACATGACAATGACCCATGCACTGCAAATACACAAACGCAAACACTGACCCAAGAGAAAAAAATAATATAGATACCATTAGAAGAATCATGTCTGAAAAGAAAACCATATTGCCTTCTCTCAGGAACCAAGACTGGAAGACAGTCAAGTCCTAACCCGAGAAAATGAACAACTTATCGACAAATATCCCGACAAGCGACATCACGGAGTTAAACGATTTAATATACGCAGGAGCAAAATTAAATTGTGAAAAAACCAGGGTCTCTTTGAAGACCACAGACAGAAAGTCAAAACCCAGGCAGGAACTCAGACTTGAATCACAGATAAAAAGACTACGATTACAAACAAAAATACTAAAACGGAACATTTAGAAATTTTCGGACGAAACTGAAAAAGCACGACAACTAGAACTCGAAAAAAAGTTGAGGAAACCAATCAAAAAATAATAGCCAAAGAAGGAAGACTAAGAAGATACCGAGACCAAGACCAAACAATATAGACAAAACGTGATGTTCCAAAACAACGAAAGAAAATTCTACCAACAATTAGGTGGTGAATGTGCGAAACCATATCAACAACCAAATGTAAAAGAGGCAAGAAGATTTTGGAGAAACATATGGGATCGGAAAGATAAAAAAAAAGCTGAATGGATGAATAACATGGAAACAGAGTTGCGAATGCTCGAAGAAGGCCCTCAGGTGAACACACACCCCGAAGGGCTCAAGGCAACACTTAAAAAGATAACAAACTGGAAAACCCCAGGCCTTGACGTCATACACAGATTTTAGTTTTAAAAATCCACCTCCATACGCGACAGACTTAGTAGTGAAATGAATAGATGCATACAGAAAACCGAGATACCCAAATGGATGACCAAAGAGAAGACTACTCTGATCCAAAAAGACCCCGCAAAGGAACTGCCTCAACCAACTATAGACCCATAACGTGTCAACCGATGATGTGGAAAATACAAACAGGATCTACTACTCAATGATAAGCTGCGGAACTTCCCCGAGGAACAGAAAGGATACTGCAAGAGAATCAAAGGCACAGAGGAGCTACAATATATAGATCAACACATCCTCAACGAAATTAAAATGAGATGGAAAAATCTAGCTATGGTCTGGATCAACTACAAAAAAAATCTTACGATATGGTCCCCCAAAGCTGGGTACTACACTATATCAGAATGTATAAAATACCCGACCAGGTCGAAAAGACCAGGCAAACCTGAAGATTGGAATTATCAGAAGGAGGACAAAAGGTAAAAATCCAAAGTGGCACATTCCAAGCAGATGCACACCATTGCTATTAGTGATAACCCATGGTGCCACTCAACCATAGTCTTAAGAAATGCACAGCTGGATACAAAAGTAAACCGCAGAAAAATATCAACCATGTACATGGATCACAACGAATTTTTTGCCAAAAACGAAAAGGAATTGGAAATCCTAATTCAAACTGTGAGAATATAAAATCAAGATATAAGAATGGAATTTGGCATAGAAAAATGTAGCATGCTAGTAATGAAAAGTGGCAAAGAACACATAACGAACTACCAAATAAAGTAGTAATCAGAACGCTCGGAGAAAAGGAAACCTACAAATACTTGGGAATATTGGTCAAACACGTTGAAATGAAAGAAAAAATTTAAAAAGAGTATCTCAGAAGAGCCAGAAAATCACTCAAGAAAAACTCTGTAGCAAGAACCTTGTTAAAGGGATAAATATTAGGACTGTCCACCTTGTAAGATACTCGGGACCATTCTTGAAGTGGAACTTAAGCAAATGAACTAGAGAACAAGAAAGCTAATGATTACGCATAAGGCATTGCACCCCATAGATGACGTTGACAGACTATATGAGTCAGGAAAAGAAGGAGGAAGAGGACTTGCAATCACTGAAGACAGCGTTGACACATCAATTCAACGATTCAAAAACTACATAAAAAAGCAACAGAGGAAAACCAATCACAGCCATCAGAAACAATACTAACGACACGCGGACCAGCGGAACGATAATAACCAGAAAACAAAAGTGGGAAGAAAAACAACTCTTTGGACTAACAAGTGACATCTCACCCGAAAAAAGGTGAGTGTGGCTTAGAAAAGGAAACCTTAAGAGAGAAACTGAATCTTCCCTAAGAGCAGCACAAAACAACGCCATAAGGACTAACCATATCAAAGCTAGAATAGAGTAGACGATAAAAACAAAACAGCAGACGTAGGCTATGTCGTGAAAGAGACGAAACGATCAATCACATAATAAGTGAATGCTGCAAATTAGCACAAAATATAAAACTAGGCACGACTGGGTGGGCAATGTGATCCCCTGGGAATTGTGCAAGAAGTTGAAGTTTGACCATACGAACAAATTGTATATGCATAACCCAGAATCTGTCCCATAGAAAGAGACTCACAAACTCTTCTGGGATTCTGAGATACAAACAGATCACCAAATCTCAACCAGAGGATCAGATCTTATGATAATCCACTAAAAAAAAGAGAACTTGTTGAATAGTGAACTTTACTGCCCTGTCAGACTACTGACTAAAATTAAAAGAATGTGAAAAAATGAATAAGTACCTCGACTTTGCTCGGCAATTGAAAAAACTGTGGAAGATGAAAGTGATGGTTATAAAAATTGTAATTGGTGCTCTTGCTACAGTCACTAAAGGACTGCCACAGGGACAGGAAGACTTAGAAATAACAGGATGAGTGGAGACTATCCAAACTACCGCAATGTTAAGATCGGCCAGAATTCTGAGAAGAGCCCGGGAGACTTGAGAAGACTTGCTGACACTCAAACTCCACTGAGAAATCATCAGCTAACGCTGGTACGAAAAACTTGAAAAGGAGTTAATAATGACCGTAGTTGAGGGTGACCAAAAGGCTCCCTTTTCTATAGCTACAAGACCGAGGTGTAAAGGAGGACGCTACTCCTTTCCCTGGATTGCTTCACTACCCTTGATACGTACCTTATATTGCTGAGTGTTAAGCAAAGAGGTATCAAGTACCATTTTTAAAGTATTACGTGACCTGAGATTGAACCCAGGTCTTCCAGACCATTGGCGAACACTCTACTCACTAGACCAATGAGCCGGTTATCCTTAATTATTGATTAAACAGTTCTATTTGACTTATAGATGAAACCCTAACAAATACAACTAATTTGATAAGGAAGTTGACACTGGGCTACTTTTCAGAGTGGAAAAAATCCCTAGAAAATTAGTATTCTTGTTTAGATAGTAAAAGTTTCAGTGGTCCATTTGAAGGTTGAGAGACATTCAACTGCTTAAGATAGAACGATTTGAAATATCCCTTTAGCGTAAAGACCAAAAACGAAATTCTGTCTGTTGAAACCACCATGTCGTTATTGTGAGAGAAAGATAAGAAAATGTGTTTTATAGAAAATTAGAATCATCATTTTTCTTGAGTAGAATTATCTATTAAATAAGTAATTGGAATTGATAAGTAAATGCAGACATATTAACAAGCATATTTTATGTTTATTTGCACCAGATTGATGATAAAGACGATAAATAAAATAGAATAAAATAAAATACTTGATTATTTAGGACGAGAAGCAAGGACGAGCTCATAAGCGATGTACTCCTGTGGACCCCCACATATGGATGTGCAAAAGCAGGACGACCAGCACGAACTTACATACAGCAACTATGTGAGGACACAGGATGTAACCCTGAAGACCTGCTGGAGGCGATGAATGATAGGGAGACGTGGCGAGAGAGGGTCAGGGATATCCGTGCTGGCGGCACGACATGATGATGATGATGATATATTTATACATATTGTTCCGCTTAAAAACTGACCTTGTTTCCCGTCCTGCTCGAGCAGAGAGATTCATTTAAGTATATATATATATATGCACGTGTGTGTGTTTTACAAGCACTGATCACACCCTACTTTATTAGTGAAATTGTGACAGATTTGATGTTGGTAAAATATGAATAGGAACAGAAAGTGAATTAGACCATTGAAAGGGATCACATCGTGCTTTTGATGACTGAAATACCTCGTGAAACTTATAGTCACGCGAAGAAAATGTTTGCGTAGATAATCAACTTTTTTAAGTCGTTTTTATCGAAGGTTTTAACTCATTACGTGGCTCCCTTGCTTAATGTTGATAGAATTAACTGGAAAATCAACTAGTGAGTTGTTTTTTAAATTATATATATATATATATATAAACTTAATGAACAAATTTTTGAAAACAGGTTCAAATTCATATGAAAAACTTTATTAATACAAAAATTTATTACAACAGTAGGATAAAATTAATGTTATCTGCATTACTATTAATATTATTTCTAATATAATAATAATAATGATAAGTTGACATGGCTATGACAACAAGCAAAATCTCACATGAGAAAACTTGGACATGGCTAAGAAAGGGAAACCTTAAGAGAGAAACTGAATCTCTTCAAATAGCAGCAAAAAACAACGCCATTAGGACTAACTATGTGAATGCAAAAATAAACAAGACGCAACAAAATAGCAAATGTTGACTATGTGGTCATAGAGACGAAACGATCAGTTTCATAATAAGCGAATGCAGTAAATTACCGGAAAAAGATTATGAGACCAGGCACGGCTGGGTGGACAAGATGATCTATTGGCAATTGTACAAGAAGTTTCGAGTTGACCACACAAACAAATGGTCCGTGGTGCATTCAATAAGTTTCCAGGCTTTTTTTGTATGGGCATTTAAAATTGGTGTAGACTCTTGAAAATTCACTATGTTATTGCTATACATCTTATGAGATGACTGACCAATTTTTTATGATTTCAGCTTCAAATGCACAGGTACAGCAGCAATTGGAATACACCCTACTAAATCCTGATTGTCACAGCTGGTGAATTTCAAAAATGCAATCTGGACGTGAGGACACTTTAGAAGAACGATATGCAATAAAATACTGTTTTCAACTTGGAAAAAATGCCACAGGAACGTATGGAATGTTTCAAACTGCTTTTCGACCCTCTTGCATGAATCGAGCATCAGTTTTTGAATGGCATAAGAGATTCAAGGAAGGCAGGGAGTCTGTGAGGGAGGATGAGAGGTGTGGGATGAGTAAGGAAGTCAGAACACCAGAGTTGATTAGCCAAAGGGTTAGGGTTACTATACATCCTATGAGATGACTGACCAATTATTATGATTTCAGGTTTTAAGGGAGTTCAGGAAGGTGCACGGAAGGGCGCTACTCCTTTCCCTGGATTGCTCTACTTTACCCTTGATCAATACCTTATAATGCGGAGTGTTAAGAAAGTACGATTTTTTGAGTCTTTGGTATTACTCGACCTGGGATTGAACCCCGGTCTCCCGGACCATTGGCTAACACTTTACTTATTAGGACAATGTGAGTTCTTACCGTGTGACGGAAAACTAGCAAAATCTGCTAGTATTTAACATATGTGAAATCCTGCCTGACCCCAGAATTATTAAAAAATATTTTAATAGCACAACTGGGTTTTTTTTGCATTTTTTGTTTTTGTTTTGTCTTGTTTTTTTTAATTTTGGGGGGTTTTTTGGGGTTTTTTTTTTTTTTGCTGCGAGTGTGTGTGTGTGTGTGTTTAAAGAAAATATTTCATTTTCTTGACAATAACATTTGAATTGTCATTTTGAACTTGTTAAGGTGCCCTCATTAGATTTATTGTGTTTTTGGAGGAGATTCGTTCTCCAGATAATTGACAATACTTGATCGATTCTGGAAGTCTGATCACGGTAATGTTCGAGTTAATTCCGATACTAACATAAGAAATAACGAGCTGAACTTCACTCTCGAATAAAAACCCGTTGCGTTTCATCAGGAAATCTAACATTGTTAGGAATGATAATGAAACATTTTAGCCATACTAAATTGAACTAAATAAAGTACTTAACTGACTTATCCGAAATCTTCGTCCGGTTTATTAAGTAAAATTAACTTTTCTTTAATCTTGTTTCCACAACAAAACATAATGTCTTATTCCACAGAGAAAGGAAAGAAAGGGCAAAATGGACACAAGTTATTTTTTTAAAATAAGCTCGTAAATTTAGGCACACATATATCAATATATCTATTCATCAATCTGTCTATGTATCGATTTGTGTATTTGTCTATCTGTCTGTCTATTCATATCACCCTCTCTATGATAAATGCTTTGGATATATCCGACAAAATGGTAATGGCTTGGTAACCTGAAATTGATGATAAAATTGTTTTATTTCCCATGCTAACATTACACAGTAAATTAAATATTTTAACACAAACTGCAGGTGTTCAAGGCGTATAATTTTATTATTTATCAACCCAAGACTGCTTGTATATATATATATATATATATATATATATATATATATATATATATATATATATATATAACTTATATCTTATACATACAATTGTATTATATATGTTAAAACATATAATACATTAGTACTAATTGTTATTATGTAATATAAGTTGGCGAGCTCAGTCGAGGGTATGCAAGAGGCTGCCTTTTCAATAGCTACTACACCAAGGTGCACGGAAGGGCACTACTCCTTTCCCTGGATATATATGTCACGGTCTTTTCATCTATCTATCTTAGCTGCTTGTATCTACATATTTTTATCAGTCTCAAAATCTGCCTGTTTGTATATATATATATATATATATATATCTTTATGTGTATATATATATATATATATATCGGTCTCTTCATCTATCTATTGTAACCTCCTTGAATCTCTCTCTCTCTCTCTCTCTCTCTCTCTCTCTCTCTCTCTCTCTCTCTTCTGCATCTATCTTTATATCACCGTCTGTTCGTACCTTTCCGTCTAAGACTTTTTCCCATTTATTAAGGTTTTTTCTATCTTTATTTATTATATAGTATATTTATCTATATAGTCTATTTATCTATCTACGACTAGTCAAATGTATCAGTCTATCAATCTATCTAACACTGGGTTCATATATATATATATATATATATATATATGATCATATTTTTCTTTGCATCTATCAAGATTCGCTCATATATCACAGGTTTTACCCGGTAGTGGCAAAGGCATGGACAGATATCGATAGGCTATCGGTCATACGGAAGTCAGACCAGACCGATAAAATAAAACTCATTTTTTTTCCAAATAGCGATCGGGTCGATACTGCTACATGGATGTACCACATGGACGCTAACTAAACGTATGGAGAAAAAGCTTGACGGCAATTACGCAAGAATGCTGCTAGTTGTATTGAACAAGTTCTGGAGGCAACACCCCACAAAACAGCAGCTGTACTGCTACCTACCACCCATCACGAAAACTATCAAAGTTAGACGAACCAGACATACGGGATATTGCTGGAGAAGTAAGGACGAACTCATAAGCGACATACTCCTGTGGACCCCTTCACATGGACGAGCAAAGGTTGGACGACCGGCTAGAACCTATATATAACACATCTGTACCGATACAGGATGAAGTCGGAAATACTTCCCGGGAGCAATGGACGATAGAGATGAGTGGCGAGAGAGGGTCTGGGAGATCCGTGCTGGCAGCGTGACATGATGATCATGAAGCACGTTTTGCTATATATTTTTGTCATCGATGAACGTGCCATCTCATAAAAATCACCACAGTCGGATGCAAGCCATTTTCTTAGCGAGGAGTCTTCGGGGTTTTTTAGGGGGTTTTTTGTGGGGAAGGGAGTAATTTTGGTGCGGTGATGGTAAGAACTCATTGTCAGGAAAACGTCGTGTAAGAAATAGTTAATTGGGGATAAGGCTCTTAAACAAGATACGAAATATTTCTTCCAGAACGACTCTTGTTATTGCTGCTATCTCTAAAAAGGCAAAATCTAAAAAATATGGGCAATTGGTGCAAAGGTTCAACCTCTCCTTTCATATCCCCAGCATCAACCTCCGACGTCGTTAGTCAATATAACAAAACTGGAGGTATCACTTTCTGAACACCCCCTCTCATCGCTGCTATCTGTAACAAAGCAAAACAAAAAGTTTGATTCTTTGGCGATAAGGTTCAGCTTCTACAACCATACCACCAACATGTGCCTACGACTTTGTTTGTAAAGATAAGAGAACAAGAAGCATTACTTTTGAAGCAAACCTCGTATGTTAGAATTTACTCACTAACTTTCAAGTCTTGATTACTGCTTTGTTTTGGGTTAAGTATTTATTTTTTGTTTGTTTGTTGTTTTTTTTTTTGTTTTGTTTTTTTGGTTTGTTTGTTTTTTACATCAGGTACCCCAACGAGTAAATAGATGAAAAGAAGAAAAAGATACGAAAATAAATACAACGGAACAGGGGTAGATCCGGTCAAACAGAGAGAGTAATTAGGTAGATAAATCAAGACACCCAGGGGTATGAGAAGAGAAAGTGAGATTTAGAAGACGTTAGATGATCTCTATATCATTAGCCCATAGAATGCGTGTTTCTCACGTTGGATATCTTTTCTTTTACCTTTTTCAATCGATCGACTAATGGTAGAACGTTGGGATCTCTATAAAGAAAAGTTTCCTTTTTTTTTCTTTTCTTTTTTTAGTCTGTTCTGTTTTATTTTCGGGTGGTGATGGTGGGTGTGCTTTTTGGGGGGATCTAACAAAAGAACAAAATATCGGTTACAAAATTATCTGAGAAATCCGTTTTCTCGCGTCGATGTTGAAATCAATAAGATTGGTTTTGCTTTTGTTTTTTGTTGTTTTTTTTTTTTGTTTGTTTGTTTGTTTCTCTTTTTTTATGGAGGAAAATTGTGTCCGTTTTGGCGGCAAAAAATAGATCCCGTTTTTTTTTTCTTTTTTCTTTTTTTTATCTTTTTGCAGTGTTTGTGATTGTATATCATGGAAAGGTGTTGTATACGAAAAACAAACTCCAACGTTTGGTTTGTGTCCCAACAGAAGCGGTGGGTGTTCGGATCGGCCGAGCGTCGCAAGAATCATCAGACTTAGATGGACTGATTGATTTTAAAGGAATGTCAACCTGTCTAGAGTTAGCTTCTGCCCAGGGGTTAGGGAATTGCGTTCATGTTTATATTTTCTTTGTAGTTGTTTCTTAAGAGTTTTTTTTTCTTGGAGGGTTGTTTTGTTTTGTTTTTATGTTTATTATTTACTTCTAACTTTTTTGCACACGTTTACCAGATATCAAGTATTTTTATCAAATACAATAATTTGAATGATTGCAATAATTTGAATGATTGCAATTTTAATAATTACAATAATCCTTAGTAAATGATTGAACAGTTCTATTTTACCTATATATGAGACCATGACAGGTTCTACAACTCCGAGTCAAAGCGGAACTGGAAGTAATGGCAATGAAGAAGTACTCTACACTGCTTGCAGCTCCAGAACTGAAGCCTCACCACCAGATGCAGTTTAATGTCGTACCCAGGATACCCCTCTTGGAGAGCCTTAATACTCTGCTAGGGATACAATCAGTGTATTGTAAGCTTCGCCGACAAACTTAAAGTAATTGTTGGCTCTTGATCGAGATTTTTGCTTTCCTTCTGAGGAAATAGGCAGCCTCCGTGGTAAAGCGGCTAGCGAGCTAAACAGCGAGATTGTAGAAAGCTAGTTCAAAATCTAGTCGCACTGGGACAGATATTAACCCCCTTATCCAACCCACCAGCTATAGATCGAATAGTACCATTACTGTTCTTCTACAATGGTGGCTTTGGCATTAAATAACACACAAAGGTTGATATATCATTAAAAAAAGAAACTAAACCAATCCTTCATGGAGAGAAGAGGAGTTTTTTTGGTGGGGGGAATGCACGCTGATATATTTGTCTTTCACTAGAAGAGAGAAATATTATGGGCTTGTCGGAGGATTTGATCTTGCTCTATTTTTGTTTGGTTCCTTGACCTTTTTTGTGGGGAAGGAGGTTGTTGGATTTTAAGATCCATCTTTTTCAGATTCTCCTTCCATTTCCTCTCAGATCTTTACAATTTCTTTTATGGATTTATCGGTTTCGTTTTCATCTCTTTAGGAATAGTTGAAACTATTTAAAGTTGTTTGCCAATGGTCCAGGAGACCGAGGTTCAATCCCAGATCGAGTTATACTGTTATATTTTGACCTTCGACCCAGCCCCAAAAATGACACATTCCAATGGCCAGTATTCAAAAGAGATCGCGTGGGCGGATTAAGGCTTATGATATGGGACAAGGTGAAGGTCTCATTGTGCCATTACAGTCATGTACCGGAAGAGAGTAACCTCTGAACTGCATGACAGTTATATCCGCTTGATGACGATTAAACATTCGATTTCAAAGATCCAGTAGGCGATCGTGTGGGCGTTGAGTTATTATTTAACTCAGTTGAGTTTGGGTCCCTGAGCAGTTGCCAGCAGACTCCCAGAGGGTTAGAGACGAGATGTGGTAGGGAAGGCCACACCCGACCGATGGGGGATCTCGGAAACCCCCGATGCAGTTGCCAGCAGACTTCCAGACATTAGAGACCAGATGTGGTAGGGAAGGCCACACCCGACCGAGGGGGACCTCGGAAACCCCCGATGCAGTTGCCAGCAGACTTCCAGACAGTAGAGACCAGATGTAGTAGGGAAGGCCACACCCGACCGAGGGGGACCTCGGAAAACCCCCGAAGCAGTTGCCAGCAGACTCCCAGGGGGTTAGAGACGAGATATGGTAGGGAAGGCCACACCCGACCGAGGGGGACCTCAGAAACCCCCGAAGCAGTTGCCAGTAGACTCCCAGGGGGTTAGAGACGAGATGTGGTAGGGAAGGACACACCGACCGAGGGGGACCTCGGAAACCCCCGATGCAGTTGCCAGTAGACTTCCAGACAGTAGAGACCCCAACATCAGGAGAACAATAAAGACACAACGTGACGGTCATAACAGTTGGGTCAAAATATGAAGTTTATGTTCAGTCTCCAGCATCTTCTCACATGATAACCTTTCGAACCCTTGCAATAAAGCGAGAGGTAAATATATTTGAAAAGAAGTCTTCCTGCGTCCTTTATTCGTGCGTCTGTCGTTTATCATGCGTCTGTTATCATTGCGTCGGTATGTATCCAGTATATATATGTATGCAACAATACCAAGGACACAAAAAAATGGGTTCTTGATGCTTCCTTGCTTAACACTCTTCATTATGAAATATAAACTAAGAATAAGTGGAGCAACTCAAGGAAAGGAGTAGTGCCCTCCCCTACTGCTCGGAGTAGTAGCTATTGTAAAAGGAACCCTCGAGTCCCCCTCCACTACGGTCAATCAACTTGAAAGTAAAAAGTAAAGTTGGCGACCGTGGTCAAGGGCGACCAGAAGGCTTCCTTTTCAATAGCTAATACACCGAGGTGTAGGAGAGGGCACTACTCCTTTCCCTGGATTTCTCTACTATACCCTTGATACTTACTTTATATCGCTGAGTGTTAATCAAAGAGGTATCAAGTAGCATTTTTAAAGTCTTTGGTGTGACGCGACCGGGGATTGAACACAGTTCTCCCGGACCATTGGCGACAACTACTATAACATAATTGTTTAAAAGGATTATTGTTAGCTACCTGACCGATAAAATGAAAAGCAGTTTCTTCCAGGCAGCGGTCGTGTCGATACTGCTATATGGATGCACTACTTGGACGCTAACTAAACGGCTGGAGAAGAAGCTATACGTCAATTACACAAGAATGTTGCGAGCAATATTGAAAAAGTCCTGGCGGCAACACCCCACAAGGCACCAACTATACTGCCACCTGCCACCCATCACGAAAACTATCCAAGTTAGACGAACCACACATGCAAGACACTGCTGGAGAAGCAAGGACGAGCTCATAAGGGATGTACTCCTATGGACCCCACATATGGCCGAGCAAAAGCAGGACGACCAGCTCGAACATACATACAGCAGCTCTGTGAGGATACGGGATGTAGCTCTGAAGACCTGCCAGAGGCAATGAGTGATAGGGAGAAGTAGCGAGAGAGGGTCTGGGATATCCGTGCTAGTGGCACGACACGATGATGATGATGATTGTTAGCTATTTGAAAGCATATTGCTGCTTGAAATACTCGGAACCATGAAACTGTGTCATGTTCAAATCGAGCTGACAGCAAGGAATTATCTGACTCTCACCAACCGACCCTATCATCGGTCGCTCTTGGCAGGTCCACCACACTACAACCTAAGTCCGATGGTCTGCAACAAAAAAAGAAAACCGGTTTTCATTAAACGGAAATGGAATATGTCGTCTTTTCTAGGGCGTCAATTTTATCGTTCCACCCTCTCTCTCTATATATATATATATATATATATAAGTTGGGCGACTGTTATCGAGGGTCATCCGAAGGCTTTCATTTCAATAGTTATTACACCGAGGTGTAGAAAAGGCTCTACTCCTTTCCCAGAATTGCTCCACTTACTTTTGACCCGTATCTTATAATGCTGAGTCTTAAGTAAGAAGGCATCAAGTACTCTCTCTCTCTCTCTTTCTCTCTCTCTCTCTCTCTCTCTTTGTGTATATATATATATATATAAAGTGTTGCTCGTCATAACTGCATTCTGATGTTAGAAATACAGATTTGCTATATAAAATTTTGCTTTTAGGGGGCATTTACACTTGAACTGTGTCACACTCAAACACACACACACACACATATATATATATATATACTATCTGCGTAGAGATGAAGACAGGCAGATAGATATAGATGAATTGATAAGTAGATACGAAAAAGAACAATTTATGTTATATACCCAGATAAACATAAAGATTGATATTCGGAAATAAATATAAATGTGTTATGATTGAATACATAGTGAGACTGATAGACTGACAGATAGATAGAATAAGACAGATATAATAATGCGTAGTTAAGGATTATATTTTTGTATAGCCACACAATACATATGCAACTATACACGGAAACATAGTCAACACAATAAAGACGAGCGGACACAGTTCTTTAGAAAAATATACCTTTCACTTTATTGAAAGTGTTGTGTGTGAGAGGCGAGTTGGAGACTGAACAAAGACTGCAATATATTGACCCCACCAGCTCCTCCAGCCATTTATTTATTCTCCGTCCCACCACCGGACAAATATGGCTCAAAGCCTTTTTTAAAGTGGGTCCGGACGCAGGGCCGCAAAATCCCAAAATACCTTCGGCCCAGTCAGCAGCCCCTAAAGGGGGCGCCATAGAGGCCAGGAAACAAACAGCAAAGAATTGGTGAATTATTTCCGTCCAGCCATAGCAGTGCGTCTTTCTCGTTCTCCTGGGCTGCTCAACTGGGGGCTTGGGGACCCAGTTTTCTGCTGAGAGCTGGTTCTCACTGCTCGATCTGGAACAACTCTTCAAGATCTGACCTCCAACTCTCTCGACCTCTGAACTCCAACTGCCTGACTTCCTACCTCACCCCGGGTTATATCATTGGTCTACGTCCACTCAATTCAACCCGTCGACAGCCAAAGCCATCCCCTGGTCTCTTCGACCGGATGCACCTGTTATTTACACAGGTGCATTTCTTCTTTTGACAACTTGGCCGGGGTCAATATGCAACAATATGTCCGTTTTTATCTATTTCAGTCTATTCATACCTATGAAAAGTCGACGATATATATATATATATATATATAATATATATATATATATATATATATATATGGAATATCACCTGATTTCGATACTAAAAAAGTGTTAATTTTCGTGCAAGAAATTAACTCGAGAAGCAGTAATTCATGCATTTTGCGCCTCAATATCTGTTCACATTTCTGAGATGAAATATATATGCATTATTTACATTTTTCGGACTATTGTCCTCATCTTTGTCACCATGTTTATCTTAACGTTTCGGCCGTTGTACGCTCCAGCCTTCTTCGCGGTAGATAAAGGCGTTGATTAGATCCAGTGACATACACAAAAGAGTGTGAGTTCAATACCCGGTGAAGGCAGTGGAGAACTTTTAGAGGGGAAATTAACAGGAGATAACTGATAACTGTCATCCATTAAACATGGCTCGTGGAACTAGAACAGTCTACCCCGGTAAGTTCGACATTCCAACCACCTGAAGAAAACTGGAGCGTACTACGGCCGTAATGTTGTGATAAACATAGCGACAAAGATGATGACAATAGTCCGAAAAATATAAATAATGTATTTTGTGTCTATTGACCAATAGGCGATTGCGTGTTCTTTTTAAATTTCTTTGAGATTCTTCACAGACTTTGATATTTGACTTTTCGCGAACTATTTGAAGGCTCAAAAGCCATTATCATTCAAGAAATATTTCTCTCCAAAATTGTTAAAAATACATTTCTTTTTAACCAATTAGAATTATAGATAAATTATCAACTTTTTAATCTAATTTTGAGTCTAATTCAAATGAAATCGCCAAATAGAGTAGATTTATAGATGTATTCTGTAAATCTACTCAACACTTGAGACTTTATTTCTTTTGAGTGAAAATTTAATATTCAATTCCTTCAAGATGTATATAATTTAAATATCGCTTATTTATGATGGAAAGAAAATAGTTTGTTAACATAAATACTTGTACTAGAATTTCAATCTTTCTCTTACTGCTTTTTTGGGCTGCATCCACTATCATATTAACGCAAAAATATACTTTCTCCTCTACTTAGTAACGTACACACTGAACTATCTTTTACTCACACAACATATATCAACTAGATTCAGACAATCAAAACTGCTACATTAATGAAATTTTCTTTCTTTTAAGATAAATATTGAAGAATTTTTACGCTCAAATATTTTTCTTTTGTTACAAAAGTGTAGTCGAGGTCGACCCGAACGCTCCCTTTGCAATAGCTACTACACCAAGGTGTAGGGAAGGGCGCTACTCCTTTCCCTGGATAGCTCCACTTTACCCTTGATACTTACCATATAATACTGAGTGTTAAGCATAGAGGTATCAAGTACCATAAGACTTTAAAAATGGTACTTGATACCTCCTTGCTTAACACTCAGTATTATATGGTAAGTATCATGGGTAAAGTGGAGCTATCCAAGGAAAGGAGTAGCGCCCTTCCCTAAATTTCAACTATGATCGGCCTTTGGGTCATTGACCTTGTATCAAGTCCTGTCTGATAGGAGGCAGTGACAAATATATATATATATATATATATATATATATATATGTAACCGGCTCATTGGCCCAGTGGGTAGAATGTTCGCCAATGGCCCGGGTGACCAGGATTCAATCCAGGTCAAGTATATATATTTGTCACTGCCTCCTATCAGACAGGACGATACAAGGTCAATGACCCAAAGGCCGATCATAGTGGGAATTTAGGGGAGGGGAAGGTCCGGAACGAGCCGAGACTCGAACCCGGCTGGTCTATGCTGCTGAATGACCCACTAAGTGCAAAGTGGGTCTAATGAGCCAAGCAGTATCACAAACCCAAATTTGGGTCTGGGCACGGATGCCGGGTTATAGCTTAAACTAGACAGCAAGGTCTAGTGCTATACATAGGGGACAAAGGTGTCAATGTTGCAGCTCGCTCACCCGAAGGTGGCCCAGCCGAACTTGGGGGCCTTTCGGCCTCGAATCTGCCATTGTTTTCGATACCCCATTCGGCACGAATGCCAGATGGGCCAGCTAAGGCCGGGTAAGTATATATATATATATATATATATATATTCGAAGTTTACACAAAATGTCTTTAATCGTTTCGTAAGGTCAACAAAAACCTGATATCGAGCAAAACATTGATTTATCCTTTTCACCTGTAGTTACCTGGCAGTGAATGTCATGTCAGTATTGCCATGAATATTTGGAAACCCGCATTGACTATCTAGAACAATAACAGGACTGATGTGCTCTTGCCAAGTAATTCAATAACTGTCGACTGACAACTTGAACAACAATTGCAAGTTAAGAAATACCGTGGAAATCGTCACATTTAACGTTATGACCCTTTCATTTATGCTACGAGATTAGTTTGGCATCCACCCAATCCTGCAGAATGTGTTATTCATTCCACACAACTCCAATCAAGTTATTTATGTCCACTACCATGCCTTCCGATTTCGGAGGAAATGCCATTGATACCTGAGGCTTTTTCGGTATTTATCAGCTTAATTGCAATTTTAACCCCTCTCTTTGTCAAACATGATATCCAAAGCGTTCATGACATTATACTGATGGAGCCTATCTATAAACGTTATCGTCAATGACAGACCGATTTTGGAAGAGATCTTTGAAATGTTCAGTCTAACGTTTCAATGTCCTCTATCTTTGATCAAAGTGAACCCGTCTTTAGACCTTAAAAGGAACGATGAAAGCGAAAGGTGCGATAAAATTGAGTATATTGAATTCCCATTCAGCAGAAGATCAAAAACAGATTTTAAATGAAATGTATGCGCATAAGTCTTCAAAGTCCAGGCATGTGAGTCACTTAGATATTCATGCAACACGGCAAAATAATGTTAATTCAGTTGAAACACCATCAGCTTTGCTCGTCATAACTGCTTTCTAATGTTGAAAATATAGTTTTGCCACATCAAATTTTGTCATTTGGGGGCATTTATACTTGAACTGTGTCAAACACACACACACTCATATAATCTGCATAGAGTTTAACCAGACAAATTATTATAGATGAATAGAGATATAGGAAAAAGAACAATGATACTCACATACCCAGATAGACATGAACTGATTGATATTCGGCAAAAAGTCTTCAAAGATTAGTTAATTGAATCATTTAGATATTCATTGTTAGCCGAGCATAGTAGAGGGCGACTCGAAAGCGGTCTTTTCAATAGCTACTACGAGTAGTAGATGAAGACACTACTCCTTTCCCTGGAAGCTCCACTTACTCTTGATCCGTATCTTTTAATTCTGAGTGTTAAGCAAGAATGTATCACGTATCATTTTTTTGGTCTTTGTTATCACTCGACATAGGATTAAACTTCATTCTCCTGGTCCATTGGCAAACAGCTTTGACTTGCTTTAGGGTTTCAACTATCCCGATCAAATATTGATAATTGGGACACAGTAATATGGTTTCAAGCAATTAATTATCATCATCATCATGTCGTGCTGGTAGCACGGATATCCCTGACCGTCTCTCGCCACTCCTCCCTATCGTTTATCGCCCCAGGCAGGTCTTCTGGACAACACCCTGTATCCTCACATAGTTGCTGAATGTATGTTCGTGCTGGTCGTCCTACTTTTGCACGGCCATGTGTGGGGGTCCATAAGAGTACATCACTTATGAGTTCGTCCCTGCTTATTATAATTGTCGGTAAACATTTATAGTTTTGACTAACTATTCTTATACAAATAATTTGCACAATTATATAGTTTCAGGTAACTACTTATTGTATTCCTTTGTTAATATTTATAGCTTCAAGTAACTATTCTTGATACAAATAATATGGACACAGTGATATAGGTTCAAGTATTCCTATCAGGTAACTACTTATTGTATTCCTTTGTTGATATTTATAGCTTCAAGTAATTATTATTGATACAAATAATATATACACAGTGATATAGGTTCAAGTATTCCTATCAGGTAACTACTTATTGTATTCCTTTGTTAATATTTATAGCTTCAAGTAATTATTCTTGATAGAAATAATATGGACACAGTGATATAGGTTCAAGTATTACTATCAAGCATTAATGATGTGTACATTGTTAAATACTTCCAAGTATTTCAAGTAGCTATAAGGTTTCAAATATCAAATAATAATCCTTTGTAAACATTTAGTTTCGACTATTCTTATACAAATAATTTGAACACAATTATATAGCTTCAATATTCCTATCTAATACCCATGAATTCATAAATAATCTATTTAGCCCATAGAGAGCTACCTAACAGGTACTACCACACAAGGTCAGAGTGGACCTGACAGTAATGGCAAAAAAAGTTTGGCTCCTCACTAACTGGAACTCCAGACTTGCAGCCTTAACTCCAGATGCAATTTAGTGCTATATCTAACCCCACTCTTTATGGGAGACATCTTACCGTAGGAATACAGTTTACCTATTCTAAGCCTCGCTGACAAGGCAATCTGCCGTATTTAGATGTTCTGATAATCATTTAATCAGTTCTTTTCGGAATTCGCATCGCTGGAAGACTGTAAAAGACAACGAGAGTAATTCTTTGATGGCAAAAACGTTTCGGCCAATAATCTCTTCGGCCTTCTTCGGGTGTTTCTTGTCGAACTCGAGAGCTTAAACCATATGTTTTTGCTCTTTTTTTATCGTGACTTTGTGTTACTACTTATTACTATAGTGTATTTTTTTTAATTTTGCTCATATTGCATTTAATTTTTTAAAATCTAACCTAGTCTTTTTAATTACTTGAGTACTATAACGGTACCAAAGAAACAGTATGTACCATAACGGTACCATATATGGAGGTGCCCATAGTGTAATGGTTATCGTCGGAGGGAATGGACACAGCGACACGAGTTCAAATCCTGGACGAGACTGACTGCATTTCATATAGCACTAATACCCTTGGGAAAGGTATGAATCCAATTATTCCCCCTCCGGGCATGGGTAAAATAGTAGGGCAGACTAGGTTTTTCAGCCTTGGTGAGGAAACTAGTCTAGGAGAAGGAAAACTCTGAATTCAAAGCTGTTAAACTCCGCATAAAAATTGACCTTGTGTCATATCCTGCCCGGGCGGAGGGGTTGGTAAATATAACGGTGCCGAATAGACATTGGTACCTCCATAGACCCCGTTTCAACCAAGCCATAGTAAAAAGTTTACGAACGCAAGAAACTCTGTTTAACTACCCAAAGATTTATTCATTACTACAATTAGTAGGTAGTCGTCAGGAGAAAGAAAGAGAGTATAGAAACTGAGACGACCGCGTTAGCTAGGTGAAGAGAAGCAACTTATCATAAGAAATGAGAGAGCAGATATAAACCTTGATATTTATTCCTGGTTTTCTGTGGTATTCCTAACATGCTTGTCCGCTGGGTCGCGTCCAGTATAAGGCCCTCTTCGGAGCGCACCCCTCAAAATGGGGCTCATAAACTTTTTTCTTCTTACATCTTCGTGGCTGGTATTCAACTGTCTTTACCTCATCCTGTCTCGCTGTCAACTGCCCGAAAAAGCATGAGTTGTCCCCTCCCTTCCGCCTTGTGTCGGCAGGAGGAACATCCGCTTCAGCCGATTCAACACATGCATACCAGATCTTGGGACCTCCGGTTTTCTCAACCGATCCTAAAATAATGTAGTCATTCACTCGTAACCAGCTGTCCTACGACTTCCTTGATCTAAGTCACTCAGAGGTCAATTACCTCCTCCCATTTCTGCCTTTTTTCCTTCTTATTTTTTCTTCTCTCTCTCTCTCTCTCTCTCTCTCTCTCTCTCTCTCTCTCTCTCTCTCTCTCTTTCCTTAGAAATTAACCTTTGGTTTTCTTTATAATTTACAATATTACGTTACACTGGTTACCACATTTTTATTCATACTATACTTAGTCAACTCAACATATACGCTGCTTCTTTGAGACGTCTTATTTTCCAGTGTTCAACCCTATCTACAGGGTGGAACGATAAAATTGTCGTCCTAAAGAAAACAATACTAGAGCTTTATTTGAAATTTTTTATTGAAAAAATCAGTTCAGGTAACTTGATTATGTTGTAGAGCTGACATCTATTCAATGGAGCCGCCTTCAGCCTCAATCACAGCCTCGATGCGCATCCGGAACTGGGAGCATGCCTTTTCCACAAGCGCCAGCGGGGGCTCGGCGGATGGCGGCGATCAGGCTGGCTTTGGTGTTGTGGGAGGTCATATTGGTGATTTTTTCGACGTATGACCAAACGAAGTAGTCCAGCGAGTTCAGGCCGGGGGAGGAGGGGGCCAGTGAGAGAAGGGTACAAAGTCGTAGCACTCCTTCTGAAGCCAAGCCTGGGTCTCTTTGGACTTGTAGGCCGGCGCCGAGTCCTGCTGCCACATCCAGGGTCTGCCACCGGCCAACTGATTGCACCTGGGGATCACCACACTCTTCAGCACATCCAGGTACACTTTGGTGTTGACTTTCAAGCCGACTTCGAAGATGTGAGGTGGCATGATGTGGCCCTCACTTGAAACCACACCAAAGACCATAACCGTAGCCGGAAACTTTGTTTTCATCACCTTGGTCACGTCCCTGATATTCGTGACAATCCAGATTTGTATTTTGAAGGGGCTGGCAATGGTCCTGTTGTCATAACTTGGATCGGTAGAGTGCATGAGTTGTACAGCGGTGCATCTCCGATCTCGCTTGTTGAACATTGTGTCACTTTCAGACATGATAGAAGGCTCCTATAGCTCTTGGGATTGGGACACAACTGACCAACTAGTAGATGGTCTGTAATAAAAAAAGAAAACCGGTTTTCATTAAACGGAAATGGAATCATGCCGTCTTTTCTAGGGCGACAATTTTATCGTTCACCCTGTATTATATTGACTTTACCCCATAAGGCCAGATGGTCACCCTTTTCCTTCCATGTATGTACAGCCATATCCTATTTTTTCTTACTTTTAGTAGGTGGCATGTCTGCTGTCCGAAACGTTGTGCATATAACAATAAAGATAAGGATATTAGTCCCAATATTCTAAATAATACAAATTTTCAAGCTTTATCTTAAAAATTCATACAAATGTCTTTCGTTTATATTTATATATTGAACAAGCTATTTGCGTTAGTCAATATTTGGTCATTTTTTTTTTCTATTACAGTCTTTTTTTTTTTCATTTCCCTTTATTAGATTAAAATGAATCTACAGAAATAGACGGTTATGTGATTGTAAAGAATGAGATGTGGATAGAGATTAAGAAATCAGAAGAAAGAGAATGAGATAAGAAAACCTAAAGTCTCTGAATAGATATGAAGAAAACAATATATATATATATATATATATATATATATATATATATATATAAGCAAATTTAGATCTATTGATGGTATGAAAAAAGACATGAAAATGGGAGATTTATGTAAATATAATTTCACAAATAAAGATACGAGGATCATTAAATAAATTTCTAGACATTTTTCGTATGGGATTTTATTGATAGTACACGCATGAAACTCTAGTACCCGGGGAAGAAATCTCCTTCGGCTGCAATGCGCTAGTTGTACCGTTCCAACAACTTTCTGAAGGCCCCATGGAAGTCTTCTTGTGTGAGCGTGTCAATGACCTTCGTCACAGCCTCTTTCATCGCCTCAGTTGTCTCATAACGACAGCCTCTGAGCTAAGGGAATAACCAAAAGTCACAGGGAACAAGGTATGGACTATAGGGACGGTGAGAAACTGTCATGATGCCCATTTTTGTCAAATAGTCTGTGACAAGGATGGAATTGTGGATTGGTGCATTGTCCTGGTGGAAATGCCACTGGCCCGATTTGAAGAGTGCTGGCCTTTTCCGGCGGAATCTCTTTCTGAACTCCTTTAAAATTTCAACATAGTAACCCTAACCCTAACCCTTTGGCTAATCAACTCTGGTGTTCTGACTTCCTTACTCCTCCCACACCTCTCATCATCCCACATAGACTCCCTGCCTTCCTTGAATCTCTTATGACACTCAAAAACTGATGCTCGATTCATGCAAGATGCTCCAAAAGCAGTTTGAAGCAGTCCATACGTTTCCTTGGCATTTTTTCCAAGTTTAAAACAGAATTTTATTGCAAATCGTTCTTCTAAAGTGTCGTCACGTCCGGATGGCATTTTTGAAATTCACTAGCAGTGACAATCAGCCTTTAGTAGGGGGTATTCCAATTCCTGCTGTAGCTGTTCATTTGAAGCTGAAATCATAAAAATTGGTCAATCATCTCATACGATGTATAGCAATAACATAATGAATTTTCAAGAGTCTATAACAATTTTAAATGCCAGCACAAAAAAAGTCTGGAAACTTATTGAAGGCACCACGTATATAGGAACAAGCAAATTTAGATCTATTGATTGGATGAACACTAACATGAAAATAAGAGATTTATGCATATATAATTTCACAAATAAACATACATTTTACTTTAATCTATATTTCTCTCTGTCTGTCTGTCTCTCTCTCTCTCTCTCTCTCTCTGGGTGGAGGGTTCACACACGTGTGTTCTTACGAAAACGTGTCAATGTGTTTGTGTTGGGTTTTTTTTCACCCTTACTGCGATATTCGTATTAAAAGAATTGAATGAAAAATAAAATGTACATCCTTTTTTTTTCATTCTTTATTTTTCATTTTTATGTTTATATATATATATTCAGGAAAAAGGTTGGGCTGGCAATACAAATGGCTCAATCGAATAATCGAAACATTTCTAGCAGAACATTTGCTCCTGCATATATATATATATATATATATATATATATATATAAATTTTTTATGCAGCTCATTCTTATAGGGTTGATATTGATCCAGTCCTTTCAACAGCAACAAAATACGAGTTTTACCCTCCATTTCTTCCTACTCGTGATTGTTGTTAGTTGATACGACTTAAAAGCAAACAGAGATAGTAAGATCTTGTAAAAGCATCTTTTCGATATGAGTAAAGAAAAAAAATTTGATCTTAGCAAAAAAGAGCCATATAGAGTTTAGGGTTGTTTCATATGACATTCTGGTTGAAACCAATCTAGGTCCTCTTTATATTTCTAGTCTTGGGAAAGTCAAGAATCAACATTACCTGCTATCAGTCCTATCGCCGGTCATCTTGCCACTGAACCGATATGGTAGTAAGTATATTGATAATTTACCATCCCCATGATTACTATACATGTATTAGCATTATTACCCGGGACGGAAAAAGGCTGCTGCATCTATTGTCACCTTTGACTGATGAACCTGAAATTTTATGTTCATGCTTGGCTGTGTTTACCCACAAATATATAGATTGTTATGTATGCAACCAGCTGTTTCTCTCTCTCTCTCTCTCTCTATATATATATATATATATATATATGTATATATATATATACGTATGTATAAAATATTATATATATAAAATGAAAAGATAAATCTTATATTATATATATATATAATAAAAAGATAAATATTCTATATATATATATATATATATATATAACGATAAATCTAAATGAGAAATGTATATATATATATATATATTTCAACTGTGAAATGAAATAACACTAGGTAAAAACTCACGACTCTGAATTCCACAAGTCAAAAGTAAATTGAATTCAATTGTATAACTGAGTATATATATATATATATATATATATATATATATATATATATATATATATATATATATTCAAGGTAATATTTAAGTTACGTGACTGTGTATGACTTATATGGCTATTAGTCACGTAGTTCAATTCGGCATGAAATTACAAAGTAATATTTACATTGGCAGCGACAGTTAGATATCAATTCCGATCTTTTATTCAACAGATTATTAGAATTCGCAAAACTTATATTGTGATATTTATCCTCCAAAGGTAAACGACATTCAGTTACAAGAAATTATATTCTATGCGGTTGCCGTCTGGTTTTTTTGTTTTTTGTTGATGTTGTTGTTTTTTTTGTGGGGGTTACATTAGAAGGCTTCATACTCGGTAACTGTTTAAACTACACAATCTACTGTTAATTCACAACACAATCATTTTTTTTGTTTGATTTGGTTTGGTTTCTTTGTTTAATGGCATATCAACCTTTATAGGTTATTTAATGCCAAAGCCATTCATGGTACTATTTAACCCATAGCTGGGAGGATAAGGGGGTTCATTCCTTTCCCAAGGGTATTTGCCCGAAAGTGAACGTAATAGCACGACTGGAGTTCGAACTCGCTTTAACCATTAACCATCGCTTTAACCATTACGCCACGAGGACACCCCGCTCAATTTTTTTATAAATAACATAAAGTTTCTTACCCGCTTTTTTTTTTACTAACACCAAAATCACATCCTTAGAAGTAAGGACGCAACTAATCCGTATTTAACTGAAAAATATTTTAATCAACATTTCGGATTTTTGAAAGAATTCTATATGAATACAGTTGACGATATTAAAATAAACAGACAGAAGCGGGAAAGAATATTTTTTGTACAAGTTCTTTTATACATCATTCTTTCCCTAAAATGGGTGAACTCGGATTAGCCAAGAACTACCGTGGTATAACTCTTACAAGCACATCGGCTAAGATATTCAATACTCACCTACGCAACCGCATAGAATCCAAAATTGAGAACACACTTAGAAAAAACCAAAATGACTTCCGGAGGATTAGATCCACGACATCACAAATTTTGACTATCCATCGAATTCTTGAAGGTATACGTGCAAAAAACCTACAGGCAACAATATTATTCTTCGGCCATACTAAGGCCTTTTACTCCATTCACAGAGGAAAGATGGAACAAATTCAACTCGCCTACCAAAAGAAACCGTCATAGCGATAATGATGCTGTATAGAAACACAAAAGTAAAAGTCTTTTCTCCGAATGGAGACAGACTACTTCGATATTGTTGCAGGTGTACTACAAGGAGACACATTAGCCCCATACCACTTTATCATCTGTCTAGACTACGTGCTGAGAACATCTATTGATAAAATGAAAGAAAACGGTTTCAAGCTAACAAAGGAAAGAAGCTGAATGTACCCTGCACAAACAATTACCGACGCGAGCTACGCCGATGGCATAGCGATTCTGGCAAATGCATCCGCCCAAGCCGAAACTCTGCTACATAGCCTGGAATGAGCAGCTGCAGGCATAGGCCTCCATGTCAAAGCACACAAAACGGAATATGTGTGCTTTAATCAAAACACGTGACTAGCAAAGTCATGGACAGCCATTGATAGGCTATCGGTCATATAGAAGTCAAACCTGACTGATAAAATAAAAAGCAGTTTCTTCCAAGCAGCGTTCATGTCGATACTGCTATATGGATGCACCACAAGATGCCCACGAAGCGTATGGAGAAAAAGCTTGACAGCAACTACACAAGAATGCTGCGAGCAATATTGAACAAATCCTGGAGACAGCTCCCCACTAAGCAGCAACTTTACGGCCACCAACCACCCATCACGAAAACTATCAAAGCTAGGCGAACCAGACTTTCACGACACTGCTGGAGAAGTAGGGACAACCTCATAAGTTATGTAATACTGTGGATCCTTTCACATGGTCGAGCAAAGGCAGGACGACCGGCTCGTACCTATATACAGCAGCTCTATGCCGATACGGGATGTAGCCCTGAACAGGGATATCCGTGCTGATGGTGAGACGTGATGATAATGATTATTATCTTTTACATATATATATATATATATATATATAATCATCCACAGACAGATCTGTTTCGTTCTATCAGAACTCATCAGTGTGGCTAGACAGTATCTCCCCGTAGCTGGGATCGAAACCCGGTTGACTCAAACCCCAAGCCAAAGCTTCTAACCATTTAGCTATGAGGAGATATTAGCTACGAAGTACATTTATAAACGGTTATGAATCACAATTACTATTGTTTACATACATCCGTTCAATATATATATATATATATATATAGGTATTATTCGGTCCAGTTAAACTAGAGTTGGGAGTAATTCCTTCAGGACAAGAAAATCATTCAAAAGCTGAACATTTAAATTTCCCTGGTAGAGAGCTCAATGTAACTAATATTACAAAACAGGATGGAAATAAATTTATAATCCTAAAGTAACCGATCTTTGGATTTTTCTTTAATGAAAGTATATATATATATATATATATATATATATATATATATATATATAACTTTGGTCATACAATAACAAAATTATCAAGGAGGCTCACTCTACTCCTTTCTAGCTCAATTTTGTCAACATTTAAAAAACACGATTCTCTTACTGCATAATATAGAAATAGTTTAGTTAATTATGCAAAATTACTTCATAGAGACAATAATATCATAAAATTAAAGATCCTAGAAGCTTTGTATATAAGATTTAGACAACTCACAATTAACAGAATTAACTTCGATACTAGCGGTAATATTTTAAAATGTTCAAAATTGTTAAAATAATGCATATTGCAAATCATAGAAAAAAATTTATTCTACTTCACGTAATAGAAATATTTATAAATAAACTGCCACTATTGCTTAGCATCACCATGTTGATAAAAGCAAGCCTCACTTAAATGATTTTATTTCCTTTTAAAAATATGTACATTTTCAAAAATTGGGCACAAGGCTAGAAATGTTTTGAGGTGAGGGGAAGGGGAGAAAACTGTGCTATTCAGAAAAAAATTCACAGCTATTCAAAGGAGCCCGAGCTAGCCACAATCATCATCAGCCACTCTTTACAATAAATTCATTCTTTCGTCTCCTTGCGCACAACAGTCACCACAATACCTCATTTGCTCAATGAAAAAGACCTACTAAACCCCGATGAGATGTAATGATATATATATATATATATATATATATACATTGGAGAAATCATTAATGAATTTCAAGATTGTAACATAAAAAATACAATAAAAAGACTTTAAAATAAGAAGGAATCGATTTTATTTAATCAAACCTGTTTAAATGAAAAGATGCTCCCTAATTACAGTTTTAAGATCCACTTTTATCTTAACCCTTCGGACTCACAACGAGAGTAGAGACTAGGCGGGAGGAGATTGAATTCTCAGAAGACTCCACCCAGCAACCGTAAACTAGACCTGTTTGAGCGTGACCTATTCGGGCAAATACAGGAATACAAAAAAAATGGATTTCAAGCGAAAACGAAGGGGAATATTGAACGAATGAGGAAATCCGGGAAGATTTCGGTTAGAGCAGATAAATCCAAGAATATATATCAAGTTAGCCTTTGTGAAGAGGAGCAAATTCTTAATTATAAGATCACGGGGGTGGACTCGTGGTGTAATGGTTAAAGCGATGGACTACGGAATCGTAGTAAGCGAGTTCGTACTCCAGTCGCGCTATTACGTTCCCTTTCGGGCAAATACCCGTGGGGAAAGGTATGAACCAACATATCCTCCCAGCTATGGGTTAAATACTACCACTACTGTTCTTCTAGGAGAATGGCTTTGGCATTAAATAACCTACAAAGGTTGATATGTCATTAAACAAAGAAACCAAACCAAACCTTAATTATAAGATCACGCTGTCCTAATAGACACAATCAATATTAACAAATTTATCACCAATACATATAAAAAAAACCTACCTGCATTAAGCCTTGCACTCTCAATTTCCAAAGTGATTGCCCCTTCTGTTATAAAAGAACCATATAAAAACAATTATTTCCTGAGCAATTTCCATAAATTCATCAACAAACTCTAACCTAAAACCAAAACACTCGTCAGGAAAATGAAAGAATCCTCATAAAATTATATAGAAAAAAATGTGTCTTTATTATCTAATCAAACATGCTTAAATGAATGACTACTGCCAAGTTTATATTTGAAGCAGAAAGAACTAATTTTCAATTGCTCGTCAGACCACCATTAAATCACGTGGTGATTTATATTTTCAAATTTATGGTCTGGCGC
>OY757917.1:19002372-19109872 GCA_963585895.1 Sepioteuthis lessoniana | reverse complement strand
TCTCTGTTGCCATGTAAACATATATTCTGTGTGGTTAACTTAAAACGCTCACATAGATTATCGAGAACTTCAATTATAAACAAAAATGGCCGGCCTGAGTTATTTTCTATCCTGTGCAATGTCAATATCACGGTAGAATACACCGATTGCACCTCTGCAAAGGGGTAAGTGAATGTGTGTCCTGTATATGACACTAAATAATCTGATGGTGAGATTCCAGTGATCCTAAAGCTTTGGGGAATGTGGAGCACCCCTTCATTGCCATCGCCCCCAGGTCCACTCTGGTCCGCAGTGGTAGCCCCTGATAGGGCCCTATCTAGGGGGGGGGGGTAATTAGAACTAAACTGCATACTTATGCTAAACTGAAATGTTTGAATTATAACTGTTTGACTAAACTGAATAGCTTGAAAGAGGAATGTTTTTGACAGCTTAATTGTACTTACATTTAAACTGCATGCTTATGGTAAACTGAATTGTTTGAAATAGAACTGTTTTTGACATTGAAACTCTATTTAAATTTAACTGTGTGTAAACAAAATCTGTACTTATACAAAACTGAATTAGCTGAATTAGAACTGTTTCAATAAACTGAATAGCTTGAAATAGAAATGTTTTTGACAATTAAACTGTACTCATGCTAAACTGAATTGTTTGAAATAGAACTTTTTGCATAAAAATGGATTTGGCTTTAAATAACCTACAAAGGTTGATATGCCATAAATCCAACCAACCAACCAACCAACCTCAGCATCGCATAATTTTCAACCAGACGTAATAGTGCGTTGAGATGAAAATGTTACATATTGACTTTTAACAGACCTTACAGTTAGAGACTTCGTAAACAGGATGAACCTGTAAAAACAAGGCGCTAGCAGAAACGAATCACGTAAGTTGGGAACCGGAAGGAAAACGCGTAAGTGTTGAAAATATTATATAGGCACACACAGTTTTAAACCCCAGAGGCAGGCTGTCAGTTTGGAAAAGCAGATCGTCAAAGCAGAAGCCGCTTTGGACACGGACCAGGGAGGGGCAAGTGGCCTCGCTTTGAGATGCTCCCGTCAGAGGAGTAGAAGTAAGGCTTTGTCCCCCACATGGTGTAGATAATGGCAGTCCAGTGAACCCCCCCCCTCTCTCTCTCTCTCTTTCCACGCAACGGTTTCATGCCTTTCGAAAGAAAAAGGTTTATATTTTTATAAACAATTATTGTCGTTTTTTTATCATTAAGGGTTTTCGGACTATTGTCTTCATCTTTATTGTTATTTCCACAACGTTTCGGCAGATATGTCCTCCAGCCTTCTTCAGGTGTTTGTTGAACTCGGGAACCTTCACGGAACTTCGAACAACGTCCTTTATTCCGTTAGCCATAACCGGGTACAAGTGTTGAGTATTCCTGTATTGTTACTCGCCTGTGGTGAGGATTGATTGTCTCCTTTGAAGCTTAGGGAACGAACGCCTATAACCATTATGCCATGTGTCCTACTGGACAATTCAGGGTGAATTTTGGGACTTATAAACTTAATGTTCTTAATTGACTAGAATTACTGCTAAAATACTGAATATTCGCACAGGCAAAAAATCATATATAATAGAAGTAATTCTACTAGACAACTAATTATTGTCGTCTCTTCATTCCTTCATTTGGTTACCCAACAAAAATCCACAGTCAGATAGTGGTGTGTTTGAACATATATTTGTATGTTAATACGGTATTGAATGAGCTTGTGCGTATTATGTATTAGCTTCAAAAGCAATATCAACAGCAATAACTAGGTGGAAATGTGTCGGCGTGATTGACAGGTGACAGGTCAATCGGTTGACAGTTTCAATTGTGAGAAAGGCATAAACAATCATTTCATCAACAGGGATAATCACAGGTTTTTCAGAGAGATTTTTGATCTGGGTAAAAGTTAGCGACAGTTTAGATTCATACAACCGAAGTGTTAAATCGAATATTTTCGGGATCAGTGAAGTCTCCTCTCTCTCTCTCTCTCTCTCTCTCTCTCTCTCTCTCTCTCTGAAAGTGAGGCGAATATTTTTAAATCAAGAAGAAAAAAATATTATAGACTGAAAATCACATCATGTCTTTTTTTTATAGACTGATTTTATATGAACTTTTGACAAGTCCAGTGGGGAAGGTTATCACCACGACATCGACAAAAATATCCAGAGAAGCCGAATTGTATCCAACGTTGCCAAAATATTGCTAGGAAGTCGGCTGGGACTGTAGAATACACCAACTGCATCTCTACAGAGGGGTAAAACCGCGCACTAACGAGTGTTCTGGATATGACACAAAACAATCTGATGGTAAGTCGACCCGTCTGGTGTTATTTTATGCAAAGAGATTAGGAAAATGCGTCCATTGTACGCTCATATTTACATTGAAGAGTTTTTGCAGTTATATGTTATCAAGTTGATGTATTTGACCCACAGATGGTGCTCTAACAGGTACTACCACTCCGGGTCAGAGTAGACCCGAAAGTAATGGGAATGAGGGGTACTATTCACTCCCCAAAGTTTCAGAACTGGACCTTCTCCACCAGATGTATCAACATGTCATACCCAGGATGACTCCCCATGAGCTCTGGAAAATAATGAGCACTTCTTCATTGCCCTTGCCCAACTTTGACCTGGAGTGGCAACACTGTCTATGGGACAATTAGAAGTGTTTGATATTTAAACTGGTTGCAAACAAATGACTTCTGCTAAATTGAATTGTTAGAAATAGAACTGTTTGATCATTTTGATCTAAACAAATGACTTATGTTGAATTGAATTGTTAGTGATACATAGCAACACTTGGAATAATTTAACTGTGTTTTCTAAGTAATGTTGAATAAAATTATTAATGTTGATTAGCAATACTTGAATCGCTTTAACTGTGTGCCTGAGTTGAATTGTTAATGCTACATTTTGAAGCTTGAAACCATTTAACCATGTGCAAATAAAACTATTTATGTTAGATGGCTATATTTTAAACTATTCAAATGAGCGTAAACAAATAATTAATTATAATTAATAGAACCAATAAGCTCTGACTCATTTAAAAAATAAGATTACCTACAAACTATTTATTTACAAATCATATAACCGTTTAACTGTATGCAAATAAATGAGCTCTGTCTCGTTAAAAAATGTTATCTACAAATTATTCGTTTAAAAATCATATCCATGTATGAAGAGGATTTGGCATTAAATACCCTACAAGTGTTAATATGCTATAAAATTCAAACCAACCAAACCAAAATATTGCAAAACGTTTGACGCTTCAAAAATAACTTTTCTCTTAAATCAGGAAAGTGCTCAGGTCCTAGCTAGCACTGGAAATAAATAATTTTCTCACATCATCATGTCAGTTTCCGGATTATTAGTCGCATATTGCCCAGTCATCTAAAGAATACGCCGACTGCATAGGGGTAAGATACCCCTCAATGAATGTCCCAGTTATAACTCTAAAACATCTGATGGTGAGGCTCCAGTCCAGTCGGTGAAGATTAGAATAAACTGACAGTATCCCCTGCCGAAAATTAAGACCTTCCCCTAAAGAGTCATCCTGGGTATGACACTTTGATACATCTGGTGGAGAAGGTCCAGTTCTGAAGCTCTGGGGAGTGAATAGTACCCCTCATTCCCATTACTCTCAGGTCTACTCTGACCCGGAGTGGTAGTACTTGTTAGAACGCCACCTGTGGGTCTAATACATCTACTTAAAAATTATTTGAATAAGATAGGAATACTTGACAACATATAACAACAAAAACTCTCCAATGTAAATATGAGCGTACAATGAATGCATTTCCGTAATCTCTTTGCATAAGATAACACCAGACATAAGATAATTACAGACATCAACACGCGACTAGCAAAGGCATGGACAGCTATCAGTTGCCTATCGGTCATATGGAAGTCAGACCTGACCGATAAAATAAAACGCAGTTTCTTCCAGGCAGCGGTTGTGCCGATACTGCTGTATGGATGCACTACATGGACGCTAAAGAAACGGATGGAGAAAAAGCTTGACAGCAACTACACAAGAATCCTGCGAGCAATATTGAACAAGTCCAAGAGGCAACCCCCCACAAAACAGCAGCTATACGGCCACCTACCTCCCATCACGAAAACTATCCAAATTAGACGAACCAGATATGCAGGACACTGCTGGAGAAGTAGGGACGAGCTCATAAGTGATGTACTCCTATGGACCCCTTCACATGGCCGAGCAAAAACAGGGCGACCAGCTCGAACCTACATACAGCAGCTCTGTGGATATGGGGTGTAGCCCCGAGGACCTGCCGGAGGCGATGAACGATATGGAGGAGTGGTGAGAGAGGGTCAGGGATATCAGTGCTGATGGCACGACAAGATTATGATGATATATATATATATATATATACAGAGAGAGAGAGAGAGAGTACTTTCCCATCAGTATTATGTGAAGATTTGCTTACTTTGCAAATAAAATATTATTTTTCTATCCTATTGCAGCAATTTACAACATATCCAAGGACTAAACTAGTACTTATCTAATACTAATTTAATACCATTTTTATTTGATACCAATATAATCAGGTAAGTTGGTGACTGTAGTCGAGGGTAACCCGAAGGTTTCCTTTTCGATAGCTACTACACCAAGGTGTAGGAGAGGGCACGACTCCTTCCGCGGGATTGACCCACTTTACCTTTTAATGCTGAGTATTAAGCAATGAGGCATCCAGTACCATTTTTTGAGTCTTTGGTATTGTTGTATAATTCCATAATAAATATGCATATATACACATATACATGCAGAATACATATTGACGCAATGAAGACGAGCGACACAGTTCTTAGAAAAATATACCTCTCACTTTGGTTGTGTGTGTGAGAGGGAGTTGAAGACTGAACAAAACTGCAATATATTGACCCCCACTCTTATGGCCATCAGTGTTGTCCATCTCGTTCTCCTGATGCTCAACCGGAGGCCTGGGGGCCCATCTTTCTGCTGAGTGCTGGCTTTCTCTACCACGTCATGTCACCAACGGGTCTGGTCTCCAAACTAACTAACTTCTTGTCTTCACCGAGTTATATAATAGTTCCATCGCCCACTCAATCTTTGGAATGGCATGTTTGATCGTCATCAAGTGGAAATAACTGTCATGCAGTTCACAGGTCACTCTCTTCCGGTGCATCAGTCTATGACTGTACCATGGGATTTTACCTTATCCCATATTTCAGCCAAGCCCGCCTACGCGATTTCTTCCCATAACTGCCATCTGAATGCGTCACTTCCGCCGTTTTTGGAATGACATGTTTGGCCGGGTCGAAGGTCAATATACAACAGTATGACTCGACCTAAAGATTTAACCCAGGTCGCCCGGGCCATTGGCGAATACTCTAACCATTATGCCAATTGCCCGGTATCAATATAAGGATAATCAAATATTTAAATTAATACCAATTTAATATTGCTTTTTATATATTTTGTAAAAGTGGAACGTTGTTGGGGGGGGGGCTCGAACCTTCCTTTCGTTACTTCTGTTCCTACGCCATGCAAAGAAAAAGGTTTTGCATAAACCTACAAACTAATTTAAAAACAAAAGATGTTTTGTTTGTATATTTGTTTGTTTTATCCGAGTAATATTTAGTATTTATTAGTTCTTTTTCATCTTTTTTTAGTATCTATTAATTCTTTTTCATCTTTTTTTAGTATTTATTAGTTCTTTTTCATCTTTTTTTTAGTATTTATTAGTTCTTTTTCATCTTTTGTACTCGCATGTTTTTATGAGAAAATTGTTCTTTTTAAATACATGAAACTTTTAATAATGAAACTGACATGAGAAGATTAAATAACAATTTATTTCAGGTTTTACCACTCCAGCTAACATTGGTTGGTTGGTTGGTTGGTTGGTGTTTCATGACATGTCAACCATTGTAGGTTATTTAATGCCAAATTCTGATACACACACACACACACACACACACATATATATATATATATATATATATATATATCCGCTCACGTTTTGGTGAGTTTCTGTTACTTGGTAAGTAACTTCCTTCTATATATATATACATATATATGTGTGTGTGTGTGTGTGTGTGTGTGCGCGCGTGTAGTTTTTCATGACATATCAACCTTTGTGGATGATTTAATGCCAAATTCTGATATATATATATATACGTGTGTGTATGTGTGTGTGGTGTTTCATGACATATCAACCCTTGTGGGTTATTTAATGCCAAATTCTCTTATATATATATATATATATATACATGTGTGTGTGTGTGTGTGTGTGAATGTAAAGTGAATAGTTTGCAGGTAACATTATTTTAAAACGAGTTTGAGTTTATTTATTTGCACACAGTTGAATGATTTCAAGTATTTCTATCTAAACCTAATAATTCTATCTAATTTCAATCATTTGATTGCACACCGTTGAATGTTTTCAAGTATTGCCATTTAACATCAGTAATTCTATTTATCAAATATTCCTGCCTGATCCGAACAACGTCCACACAACCATTTGGTTTCAAATAGCCTTTAGTAAATGATGGAACAATTCTATTTTACCCATAATGTGACCCTAACATCTACAATCCCACCGGGTCAAAGTAGACCTAAGAGTAATGGTAATGAAGATGTATTCCACATTCCCCAAACTCCAGGAGTATAGCCTCACTATCAGATACAGTTATGTGTCGAACCCAAGATTATTTTCTTGATTTAAGAAAAGCATATATCTATATATATGTGTGCGCGTGGTATTGCTGCATGATCAAATATCAAAGTGTAGTCATGTTAGCAGATATATCCGGTGTCATTTGACTATTCATAGGTTTCAGGTTTCTTTGTTTAATGGCATATCAACCTTTTTAGGTTATTTAATGCCAAAGCCATCCTTCAAGAAGAACACTAGTGGTACTATTTAACACTATAGACTGGAGGATATGGGGGGTTCATACCTTTTCCAAGGGTATTTGTCCGAAAGTGAACGTAATAGTTCGACTCGAGTTCGAACCCGCTTACTATGATTCCGTAGTCCATTGCTTTAACCATTACACCACGAGGACACTCCACTGATTTCATAATTTGTTCTCCTTTATTTAGACTGTGCTAAATTAGATATATATTTTTTGTGGACGTCACATGTATTTACATCTTCTCATTATGCCTTACGCTATAAAGACGCTTGATTAGCCACTTTTTTCCCATTTCCTTCTATTTATTGTGCGTACCACATACAACTTCAAGAAATGAAAATCTAGTGTTCATTAGAATGCATCTTAGGTTATATACCAACTCGATCATCATAGCATTCACACATTTTTTATGCAAAAACATTCATTTGCATTTCTTCGAATATATATATATATATATATATATATATATATATATATATATATATAAATGACCTTCAATGACCAGTCATTTATCATCAGTGAATCAATCGCTTCTCTGCCTTTTGGCTGGGCCGTCTGGCATTCGTGCCGGATGGGTAATCGAAACCAAGAGCAGACTTCGGCTGGGTAACCTTCGGGTGGGCGAGCTGCTTTTTCAGGTCCGTTTGCACGCCTTGTATAGCACTAGACCTCACGGTCTAGTTCAAGCTATATTCTGGCATACGTGCCCGGACCTAGATTTAGGTCCGTGATACGGCTTGACTCATTAGATCCACATTGCACTTAGTGGGTCAATGACTAGCAGGGTTCGAGTCTCGGCTCGTTCCCGACCTTCCCCTCCCCTTTATCCCCACTTTAATCGGCCTTCGGGCTTTTGACCTTGTGTCAAGTCGTGTCTGGTGGGAGGCAACGACAAATATCGCTTCTTTGCCTTTCGAGAAGCGACATATCCAGTTGATGGGACGCATTTCGGCCGGCCGTGATTCGATGGGCGGTTCAGGTTGGGTGTGTCTTGTCACTGGATATACCTCTGGCCTCAGGGGGCCGTCCCCCGGGCTTTAGCCCTCTTCAGAGGGGTTGGGTTTATCGCCCGGCGCCCCTTTTAGGGGAATGCCAACGGGGTCCGAGGCATTTTTGGAAATGCCAGGCGCATGTGGGCTCCGGCCCTGCGCCCGGATCCACCTTAAAAAAACCTTGTGCCACACTCGTCCGGTAGGTGAGACCGAGGACAAATACCTTCAGTGAATTGTTTTCATTAACAACATCCAACTGTCAATCAGAATTCTCACCAAGTGATATTGCCCAGTTGGTTGGGGCTGTAGAATACACCAATTGCTTCGCTACAGAGGGGTCCAAGATATGACATTAAACAATCTGATGGTGAAGTTCCACTAATGCAGGACCTTTGAGGAATGTGGAGAACCCCTTCATTGCCATCTTTCCCAGGTCCACTTGGCTCGGAGTATTAGCATCTAAAATGATCATATCTATGGGTTAAATAGAACTAAACTGTGTACTTATGCTAAACTGAATTGCTTGAAAATGGACTGTTTTGACATTTAAACTGCGTACTTATGCTAAACGGAATTGCTTGAAATAGAAATGTTTTTGACATTGAAACTGTATTAATGCTAAACTGAATTGTTTGAAAAAGAATTGTTTTGACATTTAACTGCGTGTAAACAAAAACTATACTTATACTAAATTGAATTGTTGGAAATAGAAGTGTTTATATGCATAAAAATGGATTTGGCATTAATAACCTACAATGACTGACGTGTGATAAAAACAAACCAAACCAAACCGAGTGGTATCGCAAATGAACCTAATACCCTTTGGATTTTATTATACATAAAACAGATTTTTTAAAACAGCCAATTTCTTTTGTAGACATCCAATCACCTAGTTCTTTCTCTTTCAACTCACATACATCAACTATTAAATGCTTTTGAAGGGCAGTTTTCCATTTCAGAAAAGACCAGAGACAGAACGACTGAATAAATCTGAGACTTTAGGAATGTTATTATATGTCGTCCCTGTTACAGGTCTTTCTGTTGTGAAAACCTACAAAGGCGCACCGATTAATTTCGCGGCTCAGAATTAATGTTATTAAAATGTATGGTTGGCATGTTTTATTAAAGACCAACCAACCAGAAAAATCTGGGTCAGGTACAAGAAAATACTCTGCTATGAGAAATCGTTGTTATTGGTATTTTGTTGAATAATATACTGCGGAAGATATGTTAGGAGAATGAGATAAATATGTATTATGAAGCAACGTGAGAGATATTAAAAAACAACAGATGTAGATAGATAGATAGATAGATAGATAGATAGATAGATATGAACAGGTTGATATATATATATATATATATATATATATATATATATATATATATACTATGGGGCCATTACAGAATTTTGAAGTATATAAATCCACTGCAACAGAAGATAGGAAGATTATATTGCAGGTTTTGTATATGGACTGACCTGAATTACATAGATAGATAGATGGATAGATATATGAAAAGGTTGATATCACAGGTTGATATATATATATATATATATATATATATATATATATATATATATTCACGCTATGCCGATATTACAGGATATAGAATTATATAAACGTACTGGGATGGAAGATAGGACGATAATATTGCAGGTTTTGTATATGGACAGACCTAAATTAGATAGATAGATATGAACAGGTGGAGATATATATATATATATATATATATATATATATATATATATATTCACGCTATATCGATATTACAGGATATAGAAGTATATATATGTACTGGGATGGAAGATAGGACGATGATATTGCAGGCTTTGTAAGATATGAACAAATCTGAATTACATACATACATACATACATACATACATACATAGAATACGGCTCATAAATATGTACTTCCTTAACAAGTTATTTTGGACCAATGAAAAAACATTATACTGTCGATACGGGCATTATTAGGCATCATTAATTACCATTATCTCCATTACTGAAATTTGAAGTAAAAACTAGAATTACGACAATTCTGTAACCAAAAGTAAAATTACTTCAATATAAGGAGTTTGTGTTTGTTTGTTTGTTGGTTGGTTGGTTGGTTGGTTGGTTGGTTGGTTTTTGTTTTGTTTTTTGTTGGTTTTTTTTTGTTTGTTTGTTTGTTTTTTTGACCGCAACATATTCATCTTTCTCGTCACCAAGTTTCAATGCTATGGAGTTTGGTAATAAATTATGCACAATAATATGTTTTGTTAGTATAATGTCTAACTGTGTACCACATGGACTCAAACAAAACGCAGGGAGAAAAACTAGATGGGAACAACACAAGAAGACCACGTACTCTTTTGAACAAATCCTTGAAGCAACACCTCACAACTCACAAGACAGCAACTGTACGGCCACTTGCCTCCCATCTCACAAACCATCCAAGTAAGACGAACAATACATGCAGAACACTACTGGAAAAGCAAGTACGAACTCAAAGGTGAAGTCCTTCTATAAATCCCTACTCATGAACGTGCCAGTATTGGCCGACCAGCAAGAACTTTTTACATCAGCTCAGTGCGGACACTGGATGCATTTTGGAAGACTTGCCGGAAACGATAGTTGTTAGGGATGGATTGAAAGAGAGACTCAGGGAAATTCATGCAGTCAATGTGACTTGATGATGATAATAATAAGCTAATCCTGATATTTTAGATTTAAAAGAAAATTGACATTTTTTTTAAATGATAGGGTCGTACTTATCGTTGATTATGACTATCACGTGATCCCCTTGACTGGTGCTTTCTTTTCTTTTCGACTATGTCCTCAAAGATGACTTTCCAAACAAGCAGTAGTCCGGCAAACCTTCAGGCAGATTTGACAGACGACGGTGTAGATGTTACTTAATTCGGTTCTTGGAAAAGACTTTCTGTGCACGGCCATATGCGTTTTCAAGTAAGAGAAAGACTTTTAGATATTACTGCCGATGGTACAAGTGATATCACTTGAGATGATTTGAAACAGTGTTTCATTCTGTAGTTCTAGCGGGATTTCGGGGATCAAGAATAAAAGGTACTCAGTTAAATAGTGTCATATAGGAGTAAAGTGAGGCACTAACACTTGAACACTGATCGGCAGTAAACAAAAATGGCAAACCTCCAGATTTTATAAATAGAAGTACTGTGTTGTTTGAGTAAAGAACATAAAACGAGAATGGGAAGGAGACTTGTGAATCGAGTCACTCGCCGGCCATTTTTCTCGTTGCATGGATCGGTTCGTGTGGCTTGATCGCTTGGCTTTATCGCGTCGGTCAAGGCATGGCTACCGGTATGCCGGCATTCATATCCCGTGTGTTAAGACCGGCTCTCGTCGAGCCTCAGGAGGCCGTCTCCCCAGGCTCTAAACCACTGCAGAGAGGCTAGGTTTATCGCCTGGCGCTTGAGGCGCTTTTTTTTTAGGAGAATGCCGACGTGGCCTGAGGCATTTTTGAGAATGCCGGGTGTCTACGCTACGGCCCTGCGCCTAGACCCACTTTAAAAAGGTTTTGTGCCGCACTGGTCCTGTTGTTGGTGGGACGTATGACAAATACCAACATTAGACGAGAACATTAGTCAATCGACTTCCTTGAGAGACGGATTTCAGTGAGAGAAATAATAATATAACTTTAGTTCAGGTACGAAACTTTTTATTACCTTGGAGTTTAAAGGTTTTTCGACATGAGGAGAGAGAGACACTATCCTTCTATGCTAACTTTTCCATCTGCCCCCCACCAACACCACCACGTGCGGCACCTGCCGCAAGGCCTCGGCGAGCTTCGAAAGTCAACCTTCTTCTTCGGAGGCAAAAACTCGACTAACTGACTTTTCTCAAATCCCCCAAATCATCAGCCCACGTTTCCGGTGCATGACGTCATTCACACCTCCTGGTCCCATTTCCTATCTGTGGTTTTTATTTTGACATCTGTGAATGACATTTTACCCGCACGCGCGTGGACACCTGCGCCCATGTTGCACCAAACTGATCCATGCGCTGAGCAAAAGGTTCTCAGCCTAACTAAACCGAAAGGCAAGATATATAAAACGAAATTCCTCGGTCATTATATTACAGAGCTTTTATATAGTAAAGTTTGACGATTTACTGAGCTCACTCATTCAGTTTCACTTGCATAAATCCATAATGAAAAGTGACCTTTCATTGTTGGGTGTTATTGAAACCGCAGGTTTTATATCAGGGTGTCCTTCTCCTAAATAGATTATTCGTCAAAACCTCAGATTCTATTATTCTCAACCATCGAATAATCAGACCAAGCGTAAAGTTAATTCATCGCACGTGTATAATTGATAACCGTTGACCCTAAAAGTGGAGTTGCGTAGGGTAACGGTTATCGTCTTTCAAAATGAAACATGCGACCCGATTACAAATTCTGAACGAAGCTGTTTACGTTTCAATTCCTTCAAATGTTTTTAGAATTGTATTAACCCATCTGTGCTCTCCACGGTTATATGTAAATAGTAGGGAACGCTTAATTCTTTTGCCTTTGTACGGCAACCAGTCTAGGAGAAGGAAAACCCTGAATTCGAACTTGGACTGCCTGAAAAACTCACTTCCTGTCTCATCCTTCGCGTTGGCAGATAGGATTGAGTAAATACATACTAGTTTATCTATCAACCCTTTGTAAGGTCTAAGTTTTCGTCCTAGCCACGCTCTATATATACACATCTCTTCATTATTTTCACCATCAAGCTGTACCAATAGCATAAATCCTGTGACTCTCTCCCTCACCATCCGTTCCTATCATCCATCACTCCCGACAGGTCCTCTAGACGACATTCAATGTCCGTACATAACTGGTGAATTTAAGTGCTTGCTCGTCGGCCAACACTGGTGTGTTCTTGAATGGGAGTCCACTGGAGAACGTCACTAATGAGTTTGTCCCAGCTTCTTCCAGCAGTGCTTAGGATGTCTTCTTCGAATTATTTAGATGGTTTGTGAGATGGGAAGAAAGTGCCGTGCTGATTTTTGTTTTATGGAGTGCTACTTCCAGGATTTGTTCAAAACAGCAGGAAGTACCCTTGTTTAGCTACCAATTAACTTTTTTTTTCTGTAAGTTCAAGTGGTGCCATACAGTAGTACTGACACGGTCAATTCCTCTTTTATTTAATCAGAGAGATTAGATTTCTATATGGTTGATAACCTGTCGATAGTAAAAATACATACTCACCAACGTGGAGAATTTTACTGAAAAAAAGAAAGAAAAATAGAATTAGATAGCGACACAGATTTTTATGAAAAGCCTATTTATCAGCAGGCATCGATGCATAAACTCATTGCTATAAATAGATATAAAATCTAACACATTAGTAACGACCCTATGACTGGTTTTTACTTCCTTTGTTGATTCCTCAATATGCGGATAATATTTGCAAAAATATAACTCATTCCAATGCAAAGAATATAGGTCAAGTATTTAGTCCGCCCTTCTGTACAACAAAGACCCCGCCATTTTTTGTACTGATTTAATCCAAATTTTCAGGAATTGTTAAAGGTACTGAAGTGCCAGCCAACTGGCGTAGTGGTTAGAGTGTTCGCTATTGGTCTGGAAGACCGAGGTTCAATTCCAGGTCGAGTCAGAACGAAAGAATCAAAAAGTGATACTTGATGCTTCCTTGTTTAACACTCAACATTATAAGATACAGATCAAGGGCAAGTTGATCAGTGCAGGTAAAGGAATAGCGATCTCGCCTACACCCTGGTGTCGTAGCTATTCAAAAAAAATTTCAGGTCTCCCCTGACTACGGTCGGCCAACTTACAGATTTTGATGGATAAATCTTATTTTATTCATCATTAAACCTGTTTAGCTTCTTTTGTCTAGAATATGTAATTGTTCCAAAACACCCAATATATATTGTTGTATCGTGGTAAAGAAGAGATACACAGTGAAATAGACTTAATTATTTATGAACTGAAGAGGTATAGTCCGACAAATATTATAAGTCTCGCGCTGTGGGTGTTACGTCCGAACTTGGTCTTACTACTGACCGAGATCTTTCTGTACTGACGTGTTTAAGAAACACAATGTCTTTTATACCTCCGAGATACCGGAAGTCACGTGGTACGAGCCACTATACAACATATATATATTGTCATCCTTAGATATACTGTTTCTTTGTATCGCAACTCTTTAGTGTGGCTAGACTCACGTGATGCTCGAAGCTGGGATCGAAAACTGGCTGACATTTACGCCAGCTGGATATTCTACCTCACAGCAACGAGGAAACTCAGCATAAGCGAAGGGGTTTTAACGTATATGTATCACTTTTGTTTTGTTTAATTATATATATTAATATGCAGAACACCTTAATGTATATATTACTAGACACCATCGATTTACGTTATTAAGTAAATTACTGGGTTCTATGGGGTTTTGTAGTTTTTGGTCTCTGACACCTTGGTTTCTCTTATTACCCCATGATGCAACTTGTTCTTATTCTTGGCCGAAGCTGTAAATGAACTTAAAATGGAGAAAAAAAAGACAAGGATACTTTTAATCTTTCGTGGTAGGGAACTTTCTTCCCAAGCCATGAAAAACTGTTTCTCCTGTAAGAAGGTGTCAAGAGAAAACCGATGAGAGTTTTTTGTTTTTTGTTTTTTGTTTTGTTTGGGTTTTTTTGGCGCCAGGAAGCCCATCTTTTTCCGCCATGCACAAATCACACTTCCTGTCTGAGGCCTCCTGAAAATTTTTATTTATTTATTTTATTTTATTTTATTTTATTTGTTTGTTATTCTTTTTGTTTACAAGCCATACAATACTAATTACACGGATAAAGTTTGGAAGAATTCCTCTTTTTCATTAGAGAGATTAAATTCCATATGGCCGATAGCCATTCATGCCTATCCTATGCGTACGCTGACATCGTTTTTAATGATGAGATATTGCTACCGATGTATGTGAAGTAGTCTACTAATTTTAGAGGCACTTGACTACAATAATAAATATCAGTAATTAGGGATGACTGTGCTTGATTTCACAACAATGCAAGTTTTATTATTTCTCAGAGCAGAAATTGTATATTTTTTTAAGTCAGTCTTGAACACAGAGAAAGATTTGAGTCCCTAAAATCCTGAACAAAATCTGTTTGGTATAATTCATTATCAAGTTACTTAATACTCCAATCGAAGGGTGGGTTTTTAGCTAGTTATTATAATTTCAAGTCGAAAAAAAATAAATTTCACGTTGATGTAGGAAAATTATTTAAATCTAAATGACTGAGCTGTGATAAGATAAAAAGAGTGTTACTTAATGTCCCGTTTTTGTTGACCTGAGCCAGAGTCAAATCAATGTCGTAAATAAACGTCTAAGTAAAGAAAATAATGAGGCCAGGAGTGCAAGGGATGTAACCATGAATTTTCTGTAATGGGAGGCAACTCTATTTTCAAACCTGATTTTTCTAATTTGTTTTCAATATTTATTAATCAAAAAAAGCAAGTAGTAGAAGTAGCAGTGGATTTTCACACCAGTAGAATATGGCTGGAGTCTCTCACCGGACATTAAGTGACAGCAAGTTTCCTCAGTTCTCTAGCACTCTCCTCAGTATTAAAGCTGCTCTTTGTAATCTTGCCGTCTGAAGGATTTCTCCCTTGACTTCTCACCTTTAAATTAACAAATTAAAAATATTCTGACAATTTATGCAAGTATTACAATTTTGAATGAAAGACTTTTCTTTTGTCTTCCTTCTGTTTTCAGATTTTCGTATATTAGTCGAATTTGATAAACCCAGAAATTATACGTTTTAGATAAGGTATTAGGTGCTTGCCGGAAGGATAGACCCCCTGGAGCTGAGTTCATTAATTTTTGAACCACCCAATTCATGTATTATCCAGGCAAGTAATGATTTTATGAGGTTGAGATTTCAAACATGGTAAAAAGAAATAAAATCAATTCTTTACTTCAAAACTTAATTCAATAAATTTCTGATTGCAAGATACAAAATTAAGAGTTAATTTATATGTGAAATCAACTTATAATACTTGAAGGCATTTGTGAGGCAATTGTTTTCATTGTAGGAAAAATAAATAGTGACCAGAGTTCAAATCCTGGACAAAGATGTTTGTATTTCACATAGCACTAATATCCATGGGAAAAATATGCATCCAGCAATTCTTCTGGTTCTGGGCAAGTAGTTGGACAGACCGAGCTCTTTAACCTTGATATAGCAACAAATCAAGAAGGAAAATTCTGAATTTAAACCTGTCAAATTCTTCTTAAAAATACACCATGTGTCGTCACATCCTGCTTGAGCATAAAGGTTGAGTAGATACATATAAACGTAATGTTTTATTTTAGTTTTCTGTAAATAACATTTTGTTTATGATGGCGACTCAAACTTTGATTTGATCAGAATGACTGTAAAATATGAACCATAGTTTAATTTGATAATGGAAAATAATGTTCCAGTAAAGAATGAAAAGGAAAGAATTATAATGACTTTCAATATATGAGAAAATTCCTGTTTATTTCTAAGTTTTGGGAGTTTTTTTTCATTCTGCATCAAAAATTTACCAAAAAAAATCTTTACTAAAATAAAAATCTGCATTTTTTAAATTACATACTCTTGTATGAAAATTTCTGAAAATTTAAGGTTATTCAAAAAGAAGGGGGAATGATTTTAAAAAGAAAAAAGAGATTTTTTTTTTTCAGAATATTATTCTATAGATTAAAACTCTGCATTTTATGAAATTGGTTAAAAGCAAAAATTATTCTTATATAAATATTTTTTATAAAACAGTTCAAAATGATGACAAACCAAACAAAGTGCTCTAGACTTGAACAGAGGTCTGTCATCAAATTTTTGGTGGATGAGAAGTGAAAACCATGTGAAATTTACAGAAGAATGTACAGTGTGTACAGAGAGGTATGTTTTAGTTGGTTGGTTGGTTGAGTTTTATGGCATATCAACCTTTGTAGGTAATTTAACGCCAAATCTATTTTTATGTAAATTATCAGTTCTATTTAAAACAATTCAGTTTAGCATGAATACACAGTTTAATTGTCAAAAACATTTCTATTTCAAACTACTCAGTTTATTCAAACAATACTAATTCAGCTTAGTATAAGTACAGATTTTGTTTACACAGTAAAATGTCAAAACAGTTCTATGTATAACAATTCAGTTTAGTGTAAGTACAGTTTCAATGTCAAAAACAGTTCAATTTCAAATAATTCAGTTGAGTATAAGCATGCAGTTTAAATATAAGTACAGTTTAATTGTCAAAAACATTTCTATTTCAAGCTTTTCAGTTTAATCAAACAGTTCAGTTTAGCATAAGTATGCCATTAGTTCTATTTAACCCATAGATAGGGCCCTATCAGATACTACCACACCAGGCCAGAGTGGACCTGGGAGCGATGGTAATAAAGGGGTACTCCGAATTCCCCAAAGCTCCAGCATCACTGGAAGCTCACCATCAGATTGTTTAGTGTCATATATAGGACACTCATTGGTGGTGTCTTACCCCTCTGCAGAGAAGCAGCCGGTTTATTCTACAGCCCCAGCCAACTGGGCAAGTTTTTGTAGGAAAAATGTTTAGAAATGGGCTAAATATAGGTTAGCCACAACAAACCTGAATCAAAAAGACAATCCATGGAGTGTAAATATACTGACTCTTTGGTAAAGAAAAAGTTTCAGGTGCCACAATCCATGAAGTTCTGAAAAGTCTAGTGACACGAAAGGACCAATCACTATTAATTTCCTTGAAAAAGGCGCAACTATAAACAGTGCTTCCTGTTGTTGAATCCTTTGGCAATATTTCACATCATTGATAGAATAATCCTCCTTTTTAAAGCATATCATTATTTGTTTATTATTATTCAGGACTCTCTGACCCCAGTCAGCTGGGTCTGTAAAATACACCAACTGCATCTCTGCAGAGGGGTAAGATGCCCCACCACATGACTATCCTGGATATGACATTAAACAATCTGATGGTGGGGCTCCAGTAAACCTGGAGCTTTGGGGAATGTGGAGTACTCCTTCATTGCCATCACTCTCAGGTCCACTCTGGCATGGAGTGGTAGCACCAGAAAGGGTCCTATCTATGGGTCAAATAGAACTGTTTGACATTTAAACTGAGTATTAACAATTGATTTAGCTGAATTGAATCGTTAGAAATAGAACTGTTTGATCATTTCACTATGCAGACAAATAACTGATGTTTAATTGACTAGTTAGTGATACATAGCAATAGTTGGAATCATTTAACTTTGTTGACTTTAACTTAATTGAATTGTTAGAAATAGAACTGTTTGATCATTTCACTATGCAGACAAATAACTGATGTTTAATTGACTAGTTAGTGATACATAGCAATACTTGGAATCATTTAACTTTGTTGACTTTAACTTAATTGAATTGTTAGAAATAGAACTGTTTGATCATTTCACTATGCAGACAAATAACTGATGTTTAATTGACTAGTTAGTGATACATAGCAATACTTGGAATCATTTAACTTTGTTGACTTTAACTTAATTGAATTGTTAGAAATAGAACTGTTTGATCATTTAACTGTGTATCTACAAAATAAGTTTACAAATCATACATTTAATATATATGTAAAAACAGGATTTGGCATTAAATAATCAACAATGGTTGAAATGCCATAAAACCATAGCAAACTAAATCATGACTCTCTCCAATACAAATTTTTTAAAAAGATGGACAAGAGTAATTAGACAAGTTCAAATTCAATGTTCAGTTTATTTTCATCTGAAAATGAATGAATACCAAAAATTATTCCCTATTGAGAACAGCAAGGTTTAAAAATTATTTCCCATTGGGATCAAGTGACTGCAAGGTCCCTCACACTTCATGGGTTGGAAAAGACTGAATGCAGCAAGCTCAGAAATAAAAGAAAAATAGAAACCACTGAGTAGAGACGGTTATATACTGGGAACTGTGCAAACAATATGGGTTCAATAATGTAAAAAAGAGAGACACTTTTAGGAAGGACTCATGGTTTAAGGTTGGTTGGTTGGTTGGGTGGGTTTTTATGGCATATCAACCTTTGTAGATTATTTAACACCAAATCCATTTTTATGAAAATAGTTATTTTTCAAACAATTCAGTTTAACATAAGTATGCAGTTTAAATGTAAGTACAGTCAAACTGTGAAAAACATTTCTATTTCAAGCTATTCAGTTTAGTCAAGCAGTTCTAATTCAGTTTAGTATGAGTACAGATTTTGTTTACACACTGTTAAATGTCAAAACAGTTCAATATTAAACAATTCAGTTTAGTGTAAATACAATTTCAATGTCAAAAAACAGTTCCATTTCAAATAATTCAGTTTAGCATAAGTACACCATTTAAATCTAAATACACAGTTCATTTTTTATTCAAACAGTTCTAATTCAGATAATTCACTTTAGTATAATTACAGGTTTAGTGGTACTATTTAACCCATAGCTGGAAGGATAAGGGGGTTCATACCTTTCCCACGGGTATTTGCCCGAAAGTGAACATAATAGCGTGACTGGAGTATGAACTCGCTTACTACAATTCCGCAGTTCATCACTTTAACCATTACACCATGAAGACACACACCCACTCCTGATTTAATGGTTATCATCATAGGAAATGAAAATGGCAACCAGAGTTCAAATCCTAGGCAAGGTTTTTTGCATTTCCCACAACACTAAGGTGTGCAGTTAACGATAGGTTAATAGTAGGGCTCTTTAACTTTGATATTATAACAGATTGAAGAGAAAGAAAGATAATGATTTGAAACTTGTTAAACTCCACTTAAAAAATGATTTTGTGTCACATCCTTCTCCTGATGGATGGGTTGGATAAATACATAATATATAAAAGGGTGACAAAATAAAGAAATTAGAAAAGAATTAGTGTCTTTATGAACAATGAGGAACACTTATATATAAAAATATATCTCTCGTTCTATTCTCAAAAGGGGCACACAGTTTGTTGTTAGTTTGGGAAATAAATAGAGAGACATATACTCAGAGAGAGGACTTCTCCTTGTCCCATATCTTCTTCCAGGAGCCAGGAGGTGCCAACGCTTGCACCCTTGCAAGCCGTATCATCAGAGACATCTAAGATACCTCTGATTGGCTGCCTATCACTGGCTCCTCTCTCGATTCTGCTGGACTGACTGTCAAAATCTGACCACATGGTTCTCATATCCCATTTCTCCTTCCAGCCGCACACCTGCTTTGACCAGCCTGCCCCGATGCACTGCTATCCCCCTCTTTACTAATCACAATATGATAGCTTTTCAAAGCACACAGAGTCATCAGGAATGAACCAAAAATCCATGTCATATGTTATATAACTCTGAGATTTGAAGATTCAAACTGACCTTGGCATATGGGACCTGTTTGTGTCAAAGGAAAAGATAATATACCAAATTGAAGATGTACAGGGTGGAACGATAAAATTGTCGTCCTAAAGAAAACAACACTACAGCTTTATTTTAAAACTTTTATTGAAAAAATCAATTCAAGTAACTTGATTATGTAGTAGAGGTGACATCTATTCAATGTAGCTGCCTTCAGCCTCAGTCACTGCCTCGATACGGATCTGGAATTGTTTAATATTGAACTGTTTTGACATTTAACTGTGTGTAAACAAAATCTGTACTCATACTAAACTGAATTAGAACTGCTTGACTAAACTAAATAGCTTGAAATAGAAATGTTTTTCACAGTTTGACTATACTTACATTTAAACTGCATACTTATGCTAAACTGAATTGTTTGAAAAATAACTATTTTCAGAAAAATGGATTTGGTGTTAAATAATCTACTGGGAGCATGCCTTTTCCACAAGCACCAGCGAGAGCTTGGCGAATACTTGGCGGATGGCAGCGATCAAGCTGGCTTTGGTGTTGTGGGAGGTCATGTTGGTGATGTTCTCGTGTGTATGACCAAAAGAAGTAGTCCACCTGGTTCAGGTCAGGGGGGCCAGTGAGAGAAGGGTACAAAGTCGTAGCACTCCTTCTGAAGCCAAGCCTAAATCTCTTTGGACTTGTGGGCCAGTGCCGAGTCCTGCTGCTGTACCCAGGGTCTGCCACCAGCCACCTGATTGCACCAGGGGATCACCACACTCTTCAGCAAATCCAGGTACACTTTGGTGTTGACTTTCAAGCCAACTTCGAAGATGTGAGGTGGCATGATGTGGCCCTCACTTGAAACCACACCAAAGACCATAACCATAGCCGGAAACTTTGTTTTTATCACCCTGGGCACGTCCCTGTTATTTGTGGCAATCCAGGGATGGCAATGGCAATGGTCCTGTTGTCATAACTTGGTTCGACAGAGAGCATGAGTTGTACAGTGGCACATCTCTGATCTCATTCGTTAAACATTGTGTCACTTTTAGACATGAGAGAAGGCTCCAATCGCTCTTGGGATTTGTAACCAACTGGCCAACTAGTAGATGGTCTGCAACAAAAAATGAAAATTGCTTTTCATTTAGCAGAAATGGAATCATGTCTTTTCTAGGGAGACAATTTTATCGTTCCACCCTGTACTTTTAATGGGGAACCAGTAGATGGAAACAAAGTAGAAATATGTTCCTGCCTATTACAAATAGTACACTCGGACAGCACCCAAACATTAGGGGTGAATTGGTGTTACACAGAAGGACCAGATGAACCAATGTGACATCAGCAATTATAATTAGATAGCAGGATATATGGTATATATATATATATATATATATATAGACAAGATTTGGCATTAAATAATCTACTGTGGATGATATGCCATAGAACCCAACCAAACCAAATCATATATCTTCAATATGTATATATAGAGATAGTGAGCCTTAGATAAACTACAATGGTTAATAAGCAATAAAACCAAACCAAACCAACTCACATATTCAATATATATATATATATATATGTATAAAGAGGATTTGGCATAAAGTAACTTGAAATGGTTGATATGCCATAAAACCAAACCAAGTTAATGTCATCAGATTCTATTCAATTTATTTCTATTCAGAATAATTACACGAAGCTCAAATTATTTACTAACCTGCAATCTTCAGATGATTGTCTCTTGAGAAGCTTAGGGAACCAACGCCTATAACTATTATGCTATGTGTCCTGCAGGTTCAATCCTAACTGCAGGTGAGTAACAATACAGGAATACTTAACACTTGTACCCAATTATGGCTAACAGAATCAGAACAGGCAACCCCCATGGATTCAATAAAGGACGTAGTTCGAAGTTCCGTGAAGGTTCCCGAGTTCGACAAACACCTGAAGAAAGCCGGGGGACATATTGGCCAAAACGTTGTGGAAATAACAATAAAGATGAAGATAATAGTCTAAAAACCCTGCATGATAAAAATCAGCAAGCTTCGTCTCAGAAATTTAAACAATGGTGAGTTTGATTTTTTCCAGAGTATTCCCTATTGACTTGACTCTAGCCTTATGTCAGACTTCAGTGAATTTGGCAAAAAATCGTTTATTGCGTCAGAGCAATGATAAAATCAAAGATTTCGAATGCAAATTTTTATTTTCCCCTAGACATTGGGGCAACACAACCTTCTTCGTATACATTTTTCCCCATAGGTCTTTGTGTTTGGTTCACGTGTGAAAATATCTTGTGGCTAGTCTCGTAAATGATATAATTGTGTATTTTTCACTGTTTGAGCCCAGGTAGAAAACTAAAACTTCGAATACTGATTTTCAAGGAAAACCGGTTCACTCCATTCAGAATATTGGTGCAACACAATCTTAAAAAGCATTTCTTCGTATTTGGCTTTAAAGAGGGTGATGTAAATCTTACATAACAATGTGGTTTTAAAGAGTTATCTCCCTTGTACTTACAAATTTTTTTCGCGTTAATTTTGAACGGGATGTCTTGTTTTAAATATTTATTTATTTACTTGATAGTTCCCGTAATAACGGGATTATTTATGTGTGGCTAGGCATTTACACTTAAAATCAAAGTGTAGTATCTGTGCCGGTGTAAACCCCATGGTTATTTCAAAAATATTTCGATAAAATAAAAAGCAAACAAATATTTGAATTAGTTGGGGGTAGCTTAGGTACTCCAAAGAATAATTGGGTACATTAAAGTCCCGGATGGAAATAAGATATTTTGGCATTAGTTTAGAAATAAAGACTTTCAAATAAAGGAAACGAATTCTTATTACAAGGAATTTTTTTTCTTTTCTCTCTCTCTCTCTCTCTCTCTCTCTCTCTCTCTCGCAACTAATCTTTTTATCTTTATTTTTATTATTTCCTGAGATAAGGGAAACTCCATCTAGTCGGAATAGGAGAAAACTATTAAGATCCAAATTTCAATGATGAAGCCCCCTCCCATTTTATTTGTGTGACATTTGACCGCCTAATCTCAGGAGGCTTTCCTTTCAGGTTGTACCTACTTTGCAAAGTTAAATTTATTGCTTGGCGCCGGGGGGGGCACCAATAGGAGATGGCCGACAAGACGTAGCATTTTGGGGGAAATTAGCCGTGCATGAGTCTCGAAAATATAAAACGACCTTGGCGGAAAGTCTGTTAATTACTTATATATATATAGAAAGGTTTGGTTTATTTATTTAACAACTTATCAACTCCTTTTATTTCAGGTTAAAAGCTCGGCTAGGGGTTACTTTTAGCGAACTTTTAACCAGCACTATTATGGGTTATTTAATGGCGAAATTTTTATTTATTTCTTATTACAGTGGGGATTAAAAAGAAATTTTTTAAAAATTTTTTAAAGTAAATAAGAGCAAAACATAAGTTTCCCTGAAGGTCTCTGACAGGAAGCGAGATCGGCGCATGACTAGGAGGGGTTTCCTGGCGCCAGCGAGAAATTCTTTCTCATTAAGCAATTACCACCTTGACTGAAAGGACCTGTTTCTCTCTGCAACTAGTGAGAGTAGTACGTACCTGCTGGATCCTGAACTTAGCAATGCAAAGCGTCTCATCTACCTGTAGCAGCCTCTGCTAAACATACCCACTGAACACACGATGGACCCTCAAACCTTTAATTACCAAAGATGGTTTTATTACATACTTCAACACCTTGCTTAGAAGAAACGTAACTATTTCTATATGTTCTGAAAAGAAATCACTTCAAAGAATAATCGTAAAGATATCCTTGTCTCTTTTCATCTGCCTTTAATTCTTTTACCATTTCCACAGACAAGAAGGAGGACAGCAAGTGAATAGGGTAATAAGAGGCAGCATCTTTTCCACTCTGGCCAAATCAAGTGTCGCACGTGGTCGGTTTGATTTTTTTCGTAGAAATAGATTTTTATACATATGGTATTAGTCGGAAAGTGAAATATTGTTTACTACGGTGCTGCAGTCCAAATACGACCCACAATTCCACAAGGACCCCCTTATTCTTAATAGAAATCATTGGATTTCAAGTATTCTTACTCAATTCAAATGATTTTCAAACAGATCTATTTGGATCGTAGATGGGACCCAAACTGATACAATCACTCCAATCATTGTTGACCAGGGAGTAAAAGAAATGAAATGGTACCGTGGGGTCACTGTACTTGGATTAAAAAGTAAAATTTATTCCCGAGTATCCTGTCCTCAAGTACGACACAAGTATATATTGTCCGGTCGGCTAGAACTGTAGAATACACTGACTACACCTCTACAGAGGAGTAAGACCCGCCCCCGCAACGAGTGTCCTGGATATGAAACGAAACAATCTGATAGTGAGGTTCCAGTGATGCTGGAGCACTGGGGAATGCAGAGAACTCCCTTCATTGCCATCGTTTCCAAGTCCACTCAGGCCCGAAGTGGTAGCACCTGATAGGGTCTTACCTATGGTTCAAATAGAATTAACCTGCGTATTTATGCTAAAAGGAATTGCTTTTCTTAAATTTTATTCACTATAACTTCACCGTGATCCAGTTAAGGTGAAGATTCTTTTGTTTTCATCGTGAACAGATGCAGGGGGAGATAACTATGCTTGACTTCAGAGTATTTATCGTGTAAAACAATAAAAAAAATCAATATTTATCAAAGCTGAGAAACTGCCTAAGCGAAGGAAGAAAGGTCTTCTGAATCCTTACATATATATATATATATATGTATATATATATATATATATCTTTCAGATGTACCAAAATATTCTTCGTTTTGCTATTTTTTGATGTTTTAGTTTTTATTTTTGCCTTTTCTTCTCCTTAAATGTGATTTTTTTTCTTTTTTCTTCTTTCTTTTTTTTCTTTTTTCTTTTTTGTAATACACCCTGATCAAAGGGCGATCACCGGGACTGTTATCAAACAATTTTGTCAATTGATTTCGCCGTTTTTCAAAAGTATAAATGCTGACTGCCCGCTTATTTACACATCTTGTGTGCATGCCTATATTAAGATGAAACTCTTTTAAGTAATTCATTTAACTGTTCTTAAAAATGCACTCATAAATTCTTTTTCTTACTATATTTTTTTTTTTTTGTTGTTGATATAATCCAATTTAATCTGAACTATTTTTACAGTTGCTATTTTTGATCGAATTTGGCAATTTGTTCTAAAAATATATTACTTTTTTAGTAGGTTTTTTAGTTTAATGGCATATCAACACTTGATGATTATTTAATCCCAAATTTTGTTTATACATACATATATGTATATATTATATGGGATTTGTAAGAGAATAGTTTGTTGGTAACTGCATTTTTAAACGAGCTTGAACTAATTTGTTTGCACACTGTTAAATGGCTTCAACTATTGTTATTTATTGTTTGCACACAGTTAAATGGTCCCAAGTATTGCTATTTAACACTAATAATTCAATTTGATATAATTAATAATCCCGCGTAAAAAAATAGAACAGTATTATTTGCCCCTTAGATGAGAACCCAACCGATACTAGCACTCCAGATCCTAGAAGACCAAACAGTAATGATAATGAAAGGGTACTCCACATTCCCCAAACTTCAAGACTGGAATCTCACCATCAGATGCAGTTTAATGACATATTCAGGACATTAAATGGTTTCAAGTATTGCTATCTAACACTAATTAACCTAATTAATATTATTCATTCATTTGCAAACAATTAAATGGTCTCAAATATTGATAAGTAATACTAATAATTCAATTTGATATTATTTGTTTGCACACTTTTAAATGGTTTCAAGTATAGTAAATTATCAAATAGTTATATGTGATCCATAAATGGTGAAGCAGATAGAATGACTTTCAAATTATTATTTAGCGCGGGAATCGTTTTGCTGTTGGGGTTTCGAATTTATACCTTTCGTCCAATGAGAATGAATAATGCCATTCTGCCCGGGTGACTTTCCCGGGCAATATAAAAGACGATGTAATGTTCCCTCGTCCTCTCTTCCTCGCATATTTTTCGAGAAGGACAGACCGACTCTCTTCTTCACTGACTCTTCTTGACGATTCCAGCAGCAGTAACAGACCCATCACAACATGAGATGAGCACATTCAACTTTTTGGCCAGTGTGCCTTTACGAGTCCATTTTTTCATCATTCATTCCTCCCAGACCCACTGGTCCTCGAAACTTCAGGTTAGACGTTTAATTCCGGCTCAATCATTTGCAATCTTTTTCTTCCATGTACGAACTCACAACAAAAGGGCTATCTTTCTGGCAGTCATTAAACTTCTTGAAACTCATAAATATTCTCGTCCTCATTCCTGTATTTCCTTTCTTCTTAATGTAACAGGACAGACAACAATTTGCCCTTTTGTTAAAATGGTATACTAACTGGTATTAACATTCTGCGTCAGAGTGGACCAGGGAGTAATGGCAATCAAGAGGGACATCATATTCCCCTAAACTCCATGCATGGACCTCCCTGTCAAATGTTTTAGAGTCATATCGTTTTTGTTTTGTTTTTGTTTTTTTGTTTTTTGTCTTTGGTTTTGTTTTTGTTTTTGTTTTTTGGTGGGAGGGGCCTTACCTCTCAGCAAATGTGCAATCGGCATATTCTACAGCTCCAGCCGATAGGGTAGACTCAATTTTCCAAAAATCCAATTGGTTAGCAGACGAAGTCTTTGAAATCTGTCTTGACAGTAAATTTCCAGTTTGAGGAGAAATATTGAAAAGGTATCAATCATAATCAGAAATTCTATTAATTATTTGGAAGGTTCTAATTAGATCATCTCTCATTCTTCTTTTTAGAAAAGTACTTAATTCCAATATCCATAATCTCTTCCTGTAACTGTAGTAATTTACTAAACTTTTTGCTTAGATGAAGCACAAGATCGAATGAGTGGGGCACCCAATAAGACTCGAACTCACTCTTGCAGGTTTGCCAGTCAAGCTTGCTAACAATTACACTACCCACGATGCCCCTCTTCCTGTAACTGTAATATCTTACTCACTTTATCATTTTTGATATTGTTATAGACAAAGTATGGTTGCAAGAGACAACGAACTAGAGGATTGGATTTAATTCCGTTTATCTTAAATAAACAGAAGTCGGTAGATTAGAAAAGATAATGACTCTCTTCTTCCACCAGATAAGGTTGGGTGTGAGTTATTCTTGGCGAGATTGGCACAAGGGCCGGTAGACTATGAGTGGTTTAGGTCTTGTGGTGGAAATTTCATGGACTTAATTGTGTGGTGTGTTGGCCGTGGTTGGTATGGCATCAATGGCCTTTGATCTTGTCCGAAATGTGACGCGTGTTGATTCTCTTTGATAGCAAACCCGGTGTCACCAGCTCATTTGTGGTCTTTTGTTGACCGTATTATGGCCATATTCGGGATTGAATCAGTTCCGAAAACTTTGCGTGGAAAGCTTATGATTGGTTGAAAAAAGGAATTTTTTTATTGTGAATTTATTTTTACATTTCAACCAGATGAATGCGCGGAGCCTACCTGCGCAGCGACGTGTTTTATTCATTTTGTCATAAGCCATCGTTTAGACCACATCCGGTTAATGTTATCTTTTTTTAAGCGAAATGTATTCTCATGATGTTTTCTTTTATTTATTTATTTTGCTGGTGAGTGGGTTTGAAATGTATTTGTAAATCAGAAGAGATTTTGTACCATCACTGTACCAAATAGAACGTTGTAAAGTTACTGTATCGAATAGTACATTTAACTGTAATACACCAAATGTACAGTTGTACCATCACACACTCGAACGAATTAATGGCTATATCGCAACGTCTTAAGTAGTAGTCGAATCCTGTTGTAATCTCACCGTAGGAAAAGTTGACGAACACATGAACTCTGTCTTACTTTACTAACACAAAGGTTTTTTGGCTACTACACTTTGTAAGTAGTTGTCTCAAGAAAGAAACAGAGTTTGAAAGATGAGTCAGTAGCGTTAGATGGACAAAGAGAAACCACATGTCATGTATTTTCTTGTAGTTCTAACGTGTTTGTTCGCTGGCTTCGTCTTCACAGGTTTGTATCTAGTGTGAGATCCCTTTTCGAAGCCCTCCTCAAAAATAGGGCTCACTAATTTTCGTCTGTCCTTACATCTTTTAGGCTAGAGTTCAACTGACGTCATTACCTCATCACGTCTCGCAGTCAACTAACATTCAAATCCGAGTCGTCCACTTACTTCTACCTGGTATCTGAGGAAGGACCTCCCGTTTCTGCTGCTTCAACATCTGCGCAGAAGATTTGGGACCTCTGTGTTTTTCTTGTCATTTTTAAATAACGTTGTCATTCACCCGTGACTGGTTGACCAACATTCAGTACCTTGTCCCAAGACATTTAGAGGTCAGCTGGCAACTTCCGTAGATTCACTGTCTGCCTTTTCGTTTTATTATTTTTTCTTCTCTCTCTCTCTCTCTCTCTCTCTCTCTCTCTCTCCGTCCCCGGAAATAAACCTCTTGTTCTCTTTATTACTTGAACCTATCATATCACGTTAAAATTTATATTATATAACAATACTTTTCTTTGTATGCCCTCCAGTCTAAATATTCCACTAACATTTCCATGTCTCCACCATAAGTCAACTTATAGAATCGATCAAAACTTCCATTCTTTCAGTTCACTGGTTACAGTGATGATGAACATGTCGTTCCCACAGACTTTTGAAATGAGTGAAGTGACATAAAAATGAGAAGCGATACAGATATGAGGGAAGTGACACGGAAATGAGGGAAGTGACACAGAAATGAGGGAAGTAACACAGAAATGAGGGAAGTGACACAGAAATGAGGGAAGTAACACAGAAATGAGGGAAGTGACACAGAAATGAGCTAAGTGGCACAGAAAAAAGCACAGATGACAAAAGCAGAAGGGTAAATTTAAAGCCAACTTTTATTAAGTAATAGATATACGAAAAGAACTTTAAATGAAGTTCCCGTTCAACTCGACAGTTAAATAATTTTTGGCAATAGCGAGCCCAGATGATCTTAAACAGAGCGGTGATGCAGCTATGTGACCAGGGTAGTCTGCAGCCGGCCAGAAAGTCGGATGTGTTGGATTGCACAAGCAAGCTAATCGACTTCCTGGTGGTTGATTCGACAGTTAACTGATTAAGTGTCGTCGGTTCGAGTGGTGTTATTGGCTCGTGGACTGGTGTCATGAGGTTAGCATCTCGAAGTCCTGGTAATATGGCCAGAGTTGCGTGGGGTCGCTGCTCTGCTATTGAAGTTGACAATAGTCCGAGCGGTGCCGTCCGCTCGTACACTGATCGGTTACTCCAGGTGTACGCTGCATTTTGGCTGGCTGCTAATAAAGCACCGTCCTCGTAGTGCTAACCAGAATCAAATTGTCTACCCTGAAAGGGCAGTTAATTGGTTGTTTTGTTTTACGGCATATCAACCCTTTTCGGGTCATTCAACGCTGAATTATATTTCAAACAATTCAGTTTAACATAAGTATAGTTTTTGTTCACAAACAGTTAAATATCAAAACAGACCAGTTAAATGTCAAAACAGTTTTATTTCAAACAATTCAGTTTAGCTTAAGTACACAGTTCAGTTCCATTTGACCCATAGATAGGACCATATCAGATGCTACCACTCCGGGTTATAGTGGACCTCGGAGCAATGGAAATGAAAGGGGTACTCCGCATTTCCCAAAGATCCAGTATTCATGGAACATCATCATCAGATTGTTTAGAGTCATATCAGGACACTCGTTGGGGTGGGGTCTTACTCCTCTGCAGAGAAGCAGTTGGTTTATTCTATAGCCCTAGCCGACTTGGCAATGAAAGGGCAGTATTTGGAAAATAAGTTCCATGCCTTTAAAAGTTAAAAATGAAAAGTGCTGAAGTGCTGCATTCATTTCTCATAGCTGAGAAAAGAAGGTGACGGCGTCTGATGGTCTGGAGCTGCTGGATGAAGGCAAAAGGCAAGAATTGCTCAAAGAGCGACACTGGATTTTCGTTAGCCAAGGCCGGGCAAACCCAACTACGCAATCAGATTAAATGTTATTCACACTGAAACGGGGTTACAACAGCGCAGGGGTTTCTTTTACTAAACTTCCGGTTACCCAGAAAGTAGGAGCTTCAGATTACGACACGCCCACAACAACGTTTTTTTTTTTGTTTGTTTGTTTGTTTTTTGTTGTTTTTTTTTTAGCTACAATAAATAAAACAGGTGTATCAAAATTACTTTTAACTTTCGAATTTATTTCCTGCGCATAATTAAAGCTAACCCATGATTCCATTCTATAAGCACATTTATTGCATCAACCTTTTATGGATTATTCTATGCCGAAATTGACTTAAACGACATAGCAACTCTTATGGGTTATTTAATACCAAAATTTGATTAATTTGTAAGTGTTTGATCATAACTCTTTACATATTCAATGTTACAGTGCAATCATTTTATCAGTCGAGGAATCCCTGTGGTGTAGTGTTTGTTTGTTTTCTTTGTTTAATTGCATATCAACCTTTGTAGGTTATTTAATGCCAAAGCCATTTTCCTAGAAGAACAGTAGTGGTACTATTTAACCCATAGCTGGGAGGATAAGGGGGGGTTCATGCCTTTCCCAAGGGTATTTGTCCGAAAGTGAACGCATTAGCGCGATTGGAGTACGAACTCGCTTACTACAATTCTGCAGTCCATCACTTTAACTATTACACCATGAGGACAACCCCCACCTGCGGTGTAATGTGTAACGTACTGGACTGCGACATTATAATAAGTGAGATTGAATTCTTGTTGCAGTATGTTTTCTTTTGGAATAATATCTTTGTGAAATGTATGAGCCCCTTTTAACCACCCCTACCCCGGCTGTTCTTCTACAAAGTTTGGTTTGACATTAGATAACCCACAAAAGTTGATATGCCACTAAAAAAAGTGAACCAAACCATTTTCATTCGAAATTTATTTGACACTCATAATATTAATTTGTATGAATCCAATTATTCTCCCTCCAGCTATGGGTAAATAGTAGGACAGACAAAATTCTTCAGCCTTGGTTAGCAACTAGTCTAGGAGAAGGAAAACTCTGAATTCAAAACTGTTAAACTCCGCTTAAAAATTGACCTTGTGTCATATCCTGCTAGAGCGGAGGGGTTGCTAAATATGATAATATTAATTTGTACCATATGGTTTCAAGTATTCCAATCTAACTCAAGTAATTTGCATACAGTTTTATGGTTTCAGGTATTTCTATCTAAAAGTTGGAGACCGAAGTCGACGACGACCCGAAGGCCCCCTTTGTTGCATACTCACGTTGATCTCAATCATAACTGTAATACACGCAAATACATATTCATATACAGTTAAATACACAATATAAATGCTTGTACATATTCATATACAGTTAAATACACAACATAAATGCTTGTACTAAGGTGTTGTTCAGGTGCGAACGCAATTATTTATATTTACCAAACCCCTCCACTCGGGCTGGATATAACACAAGGTCAATTTCCTTTCCTTGGATTGCTCCCCTTTATCCTTGATACGTAACGAGTAATGACGAGTGTAAAGCAAGGAGGTATCAAGGACTATTTTTTGAGTCTTTGGTCTGATTTGACCTGGGATTGAATTCCGGTCTCCCGGGTCACTGGCGAACATTCTACCCCTTTGGCCAACCTAGTTATAATAATTTTTGCTCATTTATATGATTTTAAGTCATTATTTCTATTTAAAAATTGCAATCATTTATTTGCACACGGTTATAAGCGAGGGAATAACCGTGGCCTAGTGGCTAACACGTTGGACTACGACATCTTAGTAAGCGAGTTCGAATTCCAGTCGCTCTATTACGTTCACTTACGAACTCATACACTTGGAGAAGGTATTAACCTTCTTATCTTCCGAGCTATGGGTTAATTAGTAACACTTCTCTTATTCAAAAAGATGCATTTGACATGAAACAACCCACGAATTTTGATATACCATTAAACATAGATACAGTTATATGGTTTCAAGTATTCTTATCCAATACCAATAATTTTCAAACAGTTCTATTTCAACCACAGATGAAACTATAACAAGAACTCTCCCTCTGAGTCAAATTGTGAACCTGTCAGTAATGGTAACGAAGGTTTGATTCAGTTGAGTTTATTTGTTTAACGGCATATCAACCTCATACGGGTTATTTAAAGTAGAAATCTAATGCAGATATAAGCATGTGTCTCCGCTTGATGCACTGTTTCAGAGGTCGGGTAATTTGTACAATATCCTGAAATGATATAATCACAGCTGTTCTTTGTTGATGTAAGGTTTATTTTAGTTTGGTTTATTGAAAGACACATAGTTATTTGTCGGGCACCCCACTAAAGCATGAGGATGGCACAAGGCCGTTTTTAAAGTGGGTCCGGGTGCATGGCCATAGCAAAGACACGCCCGGCGATCCCAAAAATGTCCCGAAATTCCCCGAAAAAGATGGGCACCTCAGGCGCCAGGCGATAAACCTTGCTCCTCAAAGAAGGGTTAGAACTTGTGGGGACGGCCTCCTGAGGCTTGAGGAATAAGCCAATCTCGCCCGCCTGCCGTGACTGCTATGCACTCCCGGTACATGTGTCATGCTGAAAACTGCAAGACAACAACCAAACCTGATCAAGACCACCTACCCCCAAACGGCCGGTCAAATACGGTGTGGCTTTGGCATATAGACTCTTTATGGGTTATTTAATGCCGAAATTGGATTCTTTTCTTAATTCCTTATTGCTTAAGAACTACATTAAATCTTTCTTAGCAAGCATCTTTTTTAATGGGACTTTTTATTTGTCTACAATAACCATTTGTCTCCATAGAGTTATATGGTTTCAAGTATTCCAATCAAATACAAATAATTTGCATCTTGTGATATGGTTCTAAGTAAATCTTACCTAACACAGACAATTTGCACCTACTTATATGCTCTCAAGTATTCTTATCTAATACAAATAATTTACACATTGTTCTAATGCTTGAAGTATTCTTCTCTAATACTATTCATCATCATCATCATCAAGTCGTGCTGGTAGCACGGATATCCCTGACCCTCTCTCGCCACTTTTCCCTATCGTTCATCGCCTCAGGCACCTAACTTTATGATTTCAAGTAACTATTTCTATTTGATGATCATTTGTTTGCACATAGTCCAACAGAATTAACTGTTATTGGTATTGCCATCTGATACTTATGATTTTCAAACAGACTAATAGATGGGACACTTAAAAGTACTACCACTCTTGATCAGTGTGGATTTGGTATTGATGGTAACGAAGGGATGCTCCACACTCCCTAGGGCTTCATTCCTGGATGCTCTTTCGTGTTATATCCAGAGAATCTCTTTTTGGATTGGGTTTTCCCCATGGCAGGCATATTTTATACCCCACAGACACGGATACCTCTTTGTTGAGTGCGTAAAACTTTTAATTTGAGATGAGAAATATTTCTTTTTCTAAATAATATTTTTCAAGAAATTAGCACATCAACAAAGCTAATTGCTTGAGCACAACTAAGTTGAAATGAAAATAAAAAAATTAGATTCAAAAATACTGAATGAAGGCATGTCTGTAAAAGAACCTGTATGGCATGTACGTGTATGTGAAGTTTCTAAGAGCCATGAAAGATTGTGAGAGACTTACATATTTGAGAAAGGTTCCTTTAGTTGTTTTTATGTGATATTAGAAACATGCCTATGTGTCTGTCAGTTAACTCAAGGCATTTTATGCTATGCATTATTTCATTGTGGTGTTTAGTGGATCATGTAGGGGGACATGTAATTGTTTGGTGAATATTTTTGATCCCCCATTTTGTAGTTAGTATATATTTAGAAAAGGTAGATGAGGTAAATGATGTAAAAATGGGATGAAACGACGCGGACAAAAAGAACATTTAAAACAAAGCTGTACAAATTCAAATTTTTATTTCAACAATACATGCAATGAAACATTCTAAAACATTACTAGAGTTCTAATATTGTTCGTGAAATACTCCTCTGTGTGTGTGTGTGTGTGTGTGTGTGTGTGTGTGTGTGTGTGACTAACACTAATACTACAAAAAATGACTATTTAACAAAAGTATTCTATGTGTGTTGACTACGTATTTCTATTGCTTGTTTCTTTCTGTGGTTTTACGAAATTTCTGTGTTCGAGGCTGGAAAAAGTCTCACCGACTAAGTATAATGAGGAAGAGAATGATTGCAGAAAGTATCCATTTTTGTGGCAGTTGACTGCTGGAAGTCAAATGTAAAAAGAGGAAGAGTGTGTTGACTGCTGTTAGTTAAAATGAAAGAGTGAGAGTGCTCTCTCGGAAAGTCACACTGGAAAGAGTGTATTAGCCCTGTAAGTGAAAATGTGAAAAGAGGGTGAGTGTCGGAAGATGAGCGTATATATAGAGAATTCTTATCATATAGAAGGCTCCAAAAACGCGGGACGAAATTGAAGTTGCAGACATAGTTTTAGGTACTAACCATATGGTTCTCCTGGTCTATAGGTTCCCGAGACTGATTAGTATACTGACGTCCGCCATCTTTGTTTCGGGAACAAGTGGCATAACGTCCAATTTAAAATATATTAGTGTAAATCCTATAGTCACAAGTTCGCTGGGGACAGGGTGGTTCTCACAGATCATGTGAAACAGGTACTTGTATCTTAACCTTTTTTCTTTTTATACTAGTATTTCTTGCAATGATAACGGTATGTTTTCGCCATCACGTGGTCATTATTAGAAATTCTTCTGACGGACAAGAGAGAAAATCTTATGTGTGTATCAAAAGCGTTATTTTACGAACCTTTAAACCAAAGTTTATTATAAATACACATCTCAAAATTTTAATATCATATTATTAATATTGATATACAGCTATATCCCTTATTTTAAACCTACAACCTAATATTCATGATCGCCTCGATGCCCACTAAACCCATTCTTAACATTCAAAATTATTAAAGAATAATAATGTGCATTTACATTAATAATTTATTGATTCTTTTCTCATATAAATTGTAAAAAACAAGCAAATTAGTCATGTTTTGTTATTCAATATTTAATTAATTCACTTGGGAGTGAAAGGAAATTGATTTTCGTTACAAGGGGTGCATCAAATATTATGTTTGAGAAGCCCTATATTAAACAAAGTAAAACATATATCTGTCTATAAAAACCAATGTCGTAGAACAATGGTAAATAAAACGTTGGTTTACTCTCTAGTTAAAATTTGTTTAGTGCACTGTACCAATTAACATCTTGCTATTATGGTATGGTTATATGTATGGAAGGTGATATAGTGGAAGATTCTGAAACCCCCGGTGAATGGATTACTCGGTCTATAAAAGACGCGAGTAAGCAGTAACCAAGTAGTAGAAGCGAGAGTACCCACTCAGGCTTTCCAGATACAATCGAGTGCCCATATATTACTTGTACGTTGTACTTTCGAACGATAAACTTGTTATACTTACTCTTCGTGTGGAGTCTTATTTATGCTGAGTATATTCCCCCAGGGATATATCAGAAGGTGTGTTTAGTAATCACGTAGAATGAAGCTGTATTTACTAAGACTGGCACAAACAAGAGATGAAACGTTACTTTTTTTTTTTACCAAACTATCTCCTTAGTATTCAACACATTTATTCCAGTGAGTTCTTCATTAGTCGAAGGACCAATACAACATTTTTTTTATATATATATGATGTGAACATTCACCGACGTGTGTTTTGTTTTTGTTTTTGTTTTTTGTTTGTTTTTGTTTTTTTGTAAAAGATCTTACTGTTGAGATTAATTTTCTGTTTAGAAAATAAAGTTGCACCGTAGCCTCCAGTTAGACTACAAAATTCGACAATTTTCAATTTATTTATTTGCTGTTGATGGAAATTAAATTTGGTTATATAGAATGCATCAAATAAAATGTTTGACGTGAGAAAATAATGAGACTGACTTTTTTTTTATTTTTCAGGCCGGCAACCCTGATTTAAAATCCGCTGATCAATGTTAGCCTTGAGCAACGTATAAAAACATTCAGTTCATAGGAAAATCCCTGGTGTAGTAGGTAAAATGCTGGTCTGTGACATCATAGTAAGCAAGTTCGAACTCCTGTCGCACTTTTACGTCCACTTTCAGACAAAAGCCTTTTGGAAAGGTATGGACCAACTTATCCCCAAAGCTGTTGGTTAAATAGTATCACGGCTGTTATTCTACAAGGATAGGTAAGGCATCAAATAACACACGAAGGTTTTTTATCCTATTAAAACAAAGAGACTCAGTCAATCCAAATCAGTCAGTTTATGCTTGCCTCTCAGAATTCGCTTTCAACTTAATAATCATCTATTAATACAAGTGTGTTTATTTAAGAGTGTCACGAAAATGGACACATAAGATCAAATTTTGTATCACACATCAAAACAATATAAATATTACACCTCGTGGTCTCATGAGAATACCAGGATCCATCTCGGTCTCTTTCGTCTCTGTTCTTTGAACGGTAATGACGATCTCTTTTTATCTTTGTTTGTTGAACAGAAGAGACGTTGAACCACTACCTGGTGATGGACGTTATCTCTCTCATGGAGATTAAAAGAGAAAGCCCACAACCGAACTCAAAAATACTTTTATCTTTTTGTACTTCTTTCATATACTGCTTATTCATTGAATACTATGTATACATTCTATTGAGACTCGTTTGTGTATTCTTGCAAATACTTCTTGAATATATACTATGTACGTATAAATTACATGTTCTTATATATATGAATGAGATTATGTAATGGTTATCGTCCAAGGAAATGGACACGGCGACCCGAGTTCAAAACCAGGAGGATGCTGTTTGCATTTCACATAGCGCAAATACTCTAACTCAACTCTCGACTCAAAATAAACTGACAATAGACTAATTTTCACAATTCTCTAATCTTATACATTCTAAAATGAAGTATATCATTAGTGTGGCAACATCTCCCCAAATTATTGCGTCATATTATCATGATCATCACACGTGTCCTTAACTTTCATTATGTTTTTATTTTACTCCCATCAAACTCAGTGACACGATACAAATGTATTTTATTGACATTTGGATTTCCGGAGCGAGATGACAGGTGTCGGTTTCATAAGTTCATGCGCGCGAAAGGTAGGCATCCAACTCTTTTTCTCTCTAGCAACGGTAGGCCAGACGGGGTTCTTTAACCTTGGTATGGTAACAAGTTTAGGAGAAAGAATATTCTTAAATCAAGCTTGCTAAACTCCGTTTAAAAATTTACTTTGTGCCACGTCCTACTCGAACAGAGAAGTATATATATATATATATATATAGTGTATCACAAAAGTGAGTACACCCCTCACATTTCTGCTGATATTTAAGTCTCAAATATCTGCCAGCTCCACAACGTCGTCATGGAGGAGTGGAAGAGCATTCCAGTGGCTACCTGTGAAGCTCTGGTAAACTCCATGCCCAGGAGAGCAAAGGCAGTTCCAGATAATGATGGTGGCCACACAAAATATTGACAGTTGACATGGTGTATGTTAATATTGACAACTTTCCCTAAGGGGTGTTGTCACTTTTGTTGGCAGGGGTTTAGCTTTTAATGGTTATATTTTGAGTTATTTTGAGGGTAAAATAAATTAACTCTGTTATATAAGCTCCATACAGACTACTTTTCATTGTGTCAAAGTGTCATTTTGTCAGTGTGGTCCCATGAAGAGATATACTTAAATATCTGCAGAAATATGAGGGGTTTACTCACTTTTGTAATACACTGTATATATATATATATATATATAAATGAACTTATCAAGTATTTCCTTCTGTTTATATAATTCAAGTATTGAAGCATGGTTAGAGCGCTTTTGACAAAATATGCTGCCGAGTGCCAATCAACCCAATATCACCATTAATTTGAATTATTTAATCTAGATTATTTAAGGAATATTTCGTGAAGTCAAAATGATCTGTTATTTAATAAAAATGTTTTTGATCTGCTCTGTTATTGCTTGATTTACTGCTGAATTTTTAAAAAACTCTGAATGAGCATCCACTTACTGTACTCATTCCATACTTTTTGCAGGGGTTGTAAGTGGTTACCCATCTAACTACTGAACAGGCTGAAAATTCCTTAACAGTTGATCTAGCGAGAACCGAAACTTTCAAAGTGGTTTGACCGTTAAGTCGTAAAGTTGTCGACCTTAGTCGAGAGTGATCCGAAGGCTCCTTTTTCAATAGCTACTACACCGAGGTGTAGGGGAAGGAGCTACTCAATTCCCTGGATTCCTCCACTTTACCCTTGATCCTTACCTTATAATACTGAATGTTAAGCAAGGCGGGATCAAGTACCATTTTTTTGGGTCTTTGATATGACTAGACCTGGAATTGAACCCCGGTTTCCCGGACTTCTAGGGAACACTCTACTCATAAAGCCAATGGCCCACAAAATCTTGAGCTTCAGTTTCGATACTTCCTGGGGAAGTCTCTGTGGCGTAGTGGTAAACGTGCTGGACTGAGACATCGTAGCGAACGGATTCGAATTCCAGTTGCGTTATCACGTTCCCTTTCGGACTAATATCTTTGGGAAAGTCATGAAAATCCCAACCCCCACCCCAAATATGGGTTGAATAGTACCACAACTATTCTTCTGATGCTTTGGCAATTAAATAACCCACGAAATTTGATAGGCTAAAAAAACAAAGAAACCGAATAGACACTTTCTGGTCACTCCTCGTCCATTTAAAGTCGCTCAATGATTGCTGTCTCTAAATTTTTGGCATATCAGTTTAAATGTGTATGGCATCAGAACAAACAGAACTTCTAATAAACTTCTCAGAAGAAAAGAAAATTTCTGTCCAACATAACATAACTTGAATAAAAAGACGTTAAATTCACTAAAAAAAGATTTTTTTTTTGTCAATCAATTCCTGAAAAGCATCAATAAAGAAGGATGTTACCTCCAAACACTTACATTTTTATTATTCAATAAATTCCGTATGAAAATATTTAAATGTTTTTAAAAAATTCTTTATCTAAAAATCAATCGAGTTCTATTGACTGATTTTCTCATTTATCGGCATCTTGGAGAAAACAAATTACCTCTGTATTTATAAATATTCATAAAATTGCGAGAAAGTTCAACCCACTTTCACACGTGAATGTCAATCTTCTGGCTGTCATATGCCTATAAGTCTCGAAATAAGCATCCTCTGATTCTGGTCAAACGCCAAAACTGGCTAGGATTAACAATGAAAAAAAAAAAAGGATTATTTACTTTTGGTTTGGTTTCTTTGTTAAATGTTAAATCAAGTTTCGGGGGTTATTTAAAGCCAACACAATTCTGGTAGAAGGACAATAGTGGAATAATTTAGCTACGAAGATAAAAGAGCTCGTATTTTTTCCAAGAGTATTAGTTTTAAAGTGAACGAAATAACGCAACTTAGTTCGAACTTGCTTACTTACAAACCACTGTCAAACTCATTAACCATTACACAATGGGGACTCTTCTTCACCTACTTTAATGTGCTTTTTTCTTTCGTTCATACTAAATAAAATCTGATAGGAAGGATCCAGTCCTGGAGCTCTAGGAAATGTGGAGTACCCCTTCAATGCCATAATTCACGGGTTAACTGAACCGGAGTGGTAATATCTGTTAGGGTCCCATCAAATATATTTAAACAAGAATTCGTCAAGTTATTAGATTACAAAATAATATAAACATTTCTGAAACACCCAGTACATTTCAAATTATATCATTATTTTACCCCCCACCTTTCACTCTCTATGTATGTATGTATATATATCATCATGATCAAGTCATACTGATAATACTGATTCTCTCTCTCTCTCTCTCACTCTCTCTCTCTCTCTCTCTCTCGCTCTCTGTATGTATGTATGTATGTATATCATGATGATCAAGTCGAACTCATAATACAGATTCTCTTTCACTCTATCGCTCTCTCTCTCTCTCTCTCATACATACACACACACACAAACATACACCATTCACCCCTATCGTCAATTCCCTAGTCGGCTGGTGTTGTAGAATACACCGGCTACACCCCAGCAGATGGGTAAGGCTCTCCTAAGGAGTGACCTGAATATGACACTAAAAAATCTGATGGTGAGGTTCCAGTGATGGAGCTTTGGGGAATGGGGAGCACTCCTTCATTGCCATCTCTCCCAGGTTCATTTTGGCCTGGAGTGGTAGCACCTGATAGGGTCCTATCAATGGGTCAAATAGAACTAAACTGCGTACTTATCCTAAACTGAATTGTTTGAAATAGAACTGTTTTTTGACATTGAAACTCTAATTACACTAAATTGAATTGTTTGGTATAGAACTGTTTTGACATTTAACTGTGTGTAAACAAAATCTATACGAATACTAAGCTGAATTGGTTGAATTAGAACTGTTTGACGAAACTGAATAGCTTGAAGTAGAAATGTTTTTGATAATTAAACTGTTACTCATGCTAAACTGAAATGTTTGAAATAGAACTGATTATTTGTATAAAAATGGATTTGGCATTTAATAACCTACAAAGGTTGATATGCCATAAAACCCAAACAACAAACCAACCTATCGTCTTGGCAGGTCCTCTAGACGGCATCCAATATCCATATAGAGCTGATAAATATAGATATTTGATGGTCGGCTAATAATGGAATGCTTATGAGTCGGAGTTCAGAGAACTTCGCTTCGACTCTACTTCTCCTTCAACAGTGCCAAATATGTATAGCTCGTCTTACCCGGATGGTTTGTAGGATGGGAGGCAAGTTGTCGAACTATGGCAGTCTTGTGGGGTGCTTCTTACAGGATTTGTTCAGAGCAGCAAGCAACATCCTTGTGGAGTCCCCATCAAGCTTTTTCTCCTGGCGCATCGTTAAAGTCCAGATGGTGCTGTCATTCAATAGTACTGACACGGCAACAGTTTGGAAGAATTCCCGTTTTATTTTATCAAAGAGATTAGAGTTCCATACGTTCGATAAACAGTCGATAACCATATTTGCCAACCCTTCCGCTCGGGCTGGATATGACACAAGGTCAATTTTTAAGCGGAGTTTAACAGGTTTGAATTCAGAGTTTTCCTTCTAGACTTGTTGCCTCACCAAGGCTGAAAAACCTAGTCTGCCCTACTATTTACCCATAGTTGAAGGGTGAATAATTGGATTCATATGAATAATTGGATTCATTCAACCATTTCCCCAGGGTATTAGTGCTATGTGAAATGCAATCAGTCTCGTCCAGGATTTGAACTCGTGACGCCGTATTCATTTCCTACGACGATAACCATTACACCACGGGCACCTCCAAAAAAAAAAAAAAAACAGTCGATAACAGTCCATGCCTTTCCTATGTGTGTGTTTACATAACTTTTAGTTGATGTGATATCAACCATAATAATATCAATCACAACAGTAATACAATACATATACAAATACAGGCGAAAACAGGCGGACTCTGTCGTTTCAGGTACGAATGCGTTTATTAACTTCTGACTTTGGTCCATGGCGACACGAGGAGAGAAACACAATTCTTACTATGCTAACCCCATCCCAACGCGCGGTGCATCTTGGGATGTTTAAAATCTCTGTCGATAGAGATCCGAAAAACTGAACTACATCTTTCAACGGTCAAAATCCAACTCTCTCCTCAATGGTCCAATCTCAACTGACTCTTTTTCAAAATCCTCATATTCTCAGGACCATCTCTTCCGGGCATGAGGCCATCCACACTCCAGCCCCATTTCCTGTTTGGGGGTTTATTATGACAAATGGCGATTGTCATATCTTTTGCGCGCGAGCGTAAAACTGCACCCAATGACTATGCACCTGAACTCTTAATTCGAATAGTTCAAAGCCCAACCAAACTGAATGATAAAATATAATTAACGAAAAATGATTAATATAAAAAAATCATTCCTTAATTATATAACAATATTACTACCGAGGTATATTAAATTCAGAGGCTTGTCATTAAAAGTGGAGATGTTACGATCAGGTTTAAAATACATGAACTCAATTTTATCTGAGCTCATGTTCAGGCTAATGTCTCTTGCTGCCTGTTCCAGGTCTATGCAGTGGACATTCATCTTGGGCAGGTGTATTTGCAAGAAGCACTAGATCATCTGCGTAGTCGGCATACGTGGTAGTTTCCCAGGAATATCGTCTTTTTTATTAAACAGATAGGAAGCAAAGCAACCAAATTTATTTAATACAAATAATTTACACACACTTGTATGTTTTCAAGTATACCTATTCAATATTTAATACAGGATTATATGGTTTCAAGTAACAATTTCAATTTAATTAGAATACCCATTTGTTTACACACCGTTATATGATATCAGGTATTCCTATCTAATGTGAATCTTGCCAAGTCGACTGGGGCTGTAGAATACACCGACTGATTCTCTGCAGAAGGGAAAGACCTCCACTTCAACAGGTGTCCAAAATATAACCCTAAAAAATCTGATATGAGGCTCCAGTAATACTGGAGTATTGGGGAATGCGCAGTGCCCCTTCATTGCCATTGTTCCCGGGTCCACAATGATTCGGAGTGGTAGCAACTGATAGGGTCCTATCTATGGGTCAAATAGAACTAAACTGTACTTGTGCTAAACTAAATTGCTTGAAATAGAACTGTTTTGACATTTAGACTACGTACTTAGGCTAAATTGAATTGTTTGAAATAGAACTGTTTTTGTATGATAAACTGACTTGTTTGAAATAGAACTGCTTTTGAGATTGAAACTGTGTACTAAACCTGTTTTGACATTTTATTTGGTTAGTTAAAGTAAACAGAATAGTTTGAAATAGAACTGTTTTGACATTTAACTGTGTCTAAACAAAAATCTGTTCTTATACTGAACAGAATCGTTAGAAACCTTTTGCAAAATGAATTAATTTAGCGTTAAATGACCCAAAAATTGTTGAAACGCCGTAAAAAAAAAACAACAAAAAAACCCATCCAACCAACCAACTAATATGAATAATTTATACTCGATTATATGGCTTCAAAAACTGTCACTATTAGATAATATGATATCACGCAATCATACCTAATATAAATAATCTGCACATACTTGTATGGCTTCAAGAATTATTATCTACTACTCGTAATTTATACAACAATTTTACAGTTTCAAGTAACTATTGAATAATAACCATTTGCTTGAATATGGTTTTAAGTATTCCGATCTAATGCCATCAATTTTGACATTGCACTTTTTCAATACACTTTATTTGTCTACAAATATGGTGGTCCATGCAATACCATGCATGCTTAAAAGGGAGATCATCTACACCAGATGAATAAAACTAAAATAGATTTGGGTTTTTTTGTTGTTGTTTTCAGGGTATGTCAACCCTTGTTTGGTTATTTTGAGCTGAGGTCAGTTTAAAAATAAGTTGTTGCCGACTGCAGTTGAAGGTAACCTGAAGGCTCCCTTTTCGATGGCAACTACACCAAGGTGTAAAGAAGGCCGTTACACCTTTCCCTTGATTGCACCATTTTACCCTTATAATGCTGAGTGTTAAGAAAGGCGGAATCAAGTACCATTTTTTGAGTCTTTGGTATGACTTGACCTGGGATTGAACCCCAGTCTCCCGGACCATTAGTGAACACACTAATCATCAGGCTTATAATAATGGTCTCAAATTATATAATGTTTATTCTCAATCATTTTTAAAAAGATAGTTTAAAATCTTTATACTAATTCAAACCTGTCTATTTGACCCATAGATGGAACCCTTTCGGTACTATCACTTGTAATGAATCAGGTAGCTCACAACTGCAGTGACTCTAGTGACCGATCACAAAACGTCAAACACGACAACTCTTGCTCTGGGTGCGAAAGACTGCCAAAAACGAGGTTTGGACATTCTTAAAAAGGGTCATCCAGTTAGATACAGGGATAGTGACAAATCAGGAACTAAATTTCAGGATAAAACGAAACCACCCCTACTCCCTGCCACTGAAGGTGGGCCACCGATTTGCCTAAGAATAAATCTTTCATTGATCGATTTTAAAATACGACTTCACGTCTTTCTGTTTTTGAGATTGGTTCTGAACTAAGTCGGAATCGACAATGAAATGATTGGGATTTTTCTGTGACCACGTGTCTGAATTTTTCTTTCCTAATATCGAACAACATCATGAAATGGACATCTTTTTGTCATCTCTTCGTCGCGTTTTTTATTTCTTCGTTGCGTTTTTTATTTCTTCGTCTTTGCCAACTTTCAATGAGACGCCTATAAACTATGCCACGCTGGATCAGAGAGGACCTGAGAATAATGGCAATAAACGAGTAATTCCTCACTATCTAGATCTTTAAAACTGGAGTCTCAACACTGGATGCGGTTTAAAATCATAATTAGAACACCAAGATAGATATGTGGTGACCGAGATAGATAGATAGATAGATAGGCCATATCGATTTCCAATTGTTTCAAGTACAGAAGTAAAAGATTACAAAGTTTATATCGATAGGGCACAACTCAATTCCCGAAATTGCTTCACTTTACCCTTGATTCTTACCTTATAATGCTAAAAGCTAAGCAAGGCGGAATCAAGTACCATTTTCTGAGTTTTTGGTATGACTCGACCAGGGATTGATGCCGCCTCACTTAAGTGGGGCAATCCAGGGAAAGGAGTTGTGCCCTCTTCCATTAGTAGCTATTGAAAATGGAGCCTTCGGGTCATCCATGACTAAGGTCGCCAACTTTACTCTTTATTTCCACAAGGGTCAAACTTCCAAATGAACATTGAAAGTTTCAGTAATTGAAAAATTCAGATAGATTCATACATAGATGCATACCATATATATAATTGGTACGCCATGCATACATACATATATATATATATATATATAATTAGTGCTATTAAAGAATATATATGTGTGTGTGTGTGTGTGTGTGTGTGTGTGCACGCGTGCGTACGTGCGTGTGTGCGTACGTGTTTGCACGCACTCACGTGTGTGGATGAATTGATAGTTTCATAATTATGAACTAACTAAAATAAATAGATATGGTCAGACGGAAGTTGATAGATAAATAGATATGAACAGTCGAAAAAAGAGAGTATGAACATAGAGAGAGAGAGAGAGAGAGAGAGAGAGAGAGAGGAGTAGTAGTTTGTTTCGTTCGTTGGTTGTATTTTACGGCATATCAACCATTGCAGGTTATTTAATGCCAAATCCTGATCATACACTTGCAGTAAATATATTTGCTTTGTAAACGATTATTTTGAAGGTAACATTTCTAAACGAGCCTGAGCTTATTTGTTAGCAAACAGTTAAATGGTTTTAAGTATTGCTATGTAACACTAACAATTCAGTTTGACATCAATCATGTGTTTGTACACATTTAAATGGTTAAACAGTTCTATTTGATCCATTGATGGAACCCGAACAGATATTACCATTTTGGGTCAGTTGTCCTGGCAGTAATGGTAATGGAGGGATAATTCACATTCCCCAAAGCTCCAGAGCTGGAGCCTCGCCATTAGATGTAGTTTGGTGCCATATCCAAGACACTTGTTTTTTTGTTTGTTTGTTTGTTTTAGTTTTTGTTTTTTTTTGGCGGGCGTAGAGAGGGTCATACCACTCTGCAGAGATACAGTCAGCAATGATCGAGTGTGTGTGTGTGTGTGAGAGAGAGAGAGAGAGAGAGAGATGACTTTGATAGATTGATGCCTAGATTGAAAGAATGCGTAGCTATTGCCGTTTTTACTAGTAAACAAATGACACATTTGATCATTCTAGACCGTGCTGCGCCAATTTTCCACATAACTAACTTGCAAAAGCGACATTTGAAATTTAAACATTTATGCTTCCACATTAACGACAAAGGTAAACATGCAACTATCTCGACCACACAGTAAGCCAATAGATAGATAGATAGATAGATAGATAGAGTAAAAGCAATGACAAAAGGTTAACAAGTACAGTCTTACGTCTGCATCGAAAGGAATCATTTGTTGCTGCGTTGGCCGCCATAATGGGATTTATGGAGTCAACGTGACTTGGTTGCATTAACGATAACCAACGTGAGTTAGAAAACGCAATCTGTCAGATCACAGTGACCTCCATTAACCCAATTTTTTCTACGCCTATGCAAAATGTCGTAATTCATTGATTTCAAGTGAAAGAATTGTTCTTCACAATTCACACGCGATATATTTCTGCGGATAAAGAACAAAAGTCATCTGAAGCAGAAAGCTTGCGTGCAGAAACAGCAGAAGATCAAAATAAATGTTTCGATGAGTTTTTTTGCAGCATCTTCAGCAGGAATTCGGAAATATAGGACATCTTTTTTATTTTTTGATGGAACCGTCTTTATGAAAATGTTTATTTTTCTTAAGATATTTTAACATCTTCATAACAACCATCAGTCCATTCTGTACGCTCACTGACTCACAAAATCTTTTGACCAAATGAAATCTTGCCGACTTGTTAGGAAGTGCAGGCATCAGATAATCTAGAGATGGCTACGAAAGGGAAACCTGAAGAGAGAAACTCGTTTATTTGTAATTAGGCCAAGAATATGTCGCTCATCTGGTAACTAACCAGCAGTCCATTTTCAAAAATCCCTACTCTCGCGTGCGACCGTCTTTTGCACGAAGAGCGAGTGTTCTCATGATTGACATTTTTGTCAGCCACACGGCTGGTGATGGCGGTGGAAGACGATATTACACTTTTCTTTCCTTGCAATCAAAAGAGAATGGTCCCTTATTCGACGAAGGTGATGACAGAGAGTATCATTCGAACACGTACGTTCGCATCTTATTCTACTCTTTTGAGTTTGGTTTGATTTGGTTTGCTTTCAAGGCATATCAAGCATTGTAGGTTATTTAATGCCAAATCCTCTTTATACAGATATATTAAATATATATGATTTCGTTTCGTTGGGTTTCATGGCATATCAACTATTGTAGGTTATTTAATGCCAAATCCTCTTTATACATATATATTAGATAAATAGGATTTGTTTTGGTAGGCTTTCATGGCATATCAACCATTGTAGGTTATTTAATGTCAAATCCACTTTGTACATATATATTAAATATATACATTTTTGGTTTGGTTTGATTTCAGGGCATATCAACGATTGAAGGTTATTTAATGCCAAATCCTCTTTATACATATATATTAAATATATGCATTTTTGGGTTTCGTTTGATTTCAGGGCATATCAACGATTGAAGGTTATTTAATGCCAAATCCTCTTTATACATATATATTAAATATATACATTTTTGGTTTGGTTTGATTTCAGGGCATATCAACTATTGCAGGTTATTTAATGCCAAATCATCTTTATACATATATATATTAAATATATACATTTTTGGGTTTGGTTAAATTTCAGGGCATATTAACTATTGTAGGCTATTTAATGCCAAATCTCCTTTATACATATATATTAAATATACATGATTTGTCAACTCATTTTGTTAATAACATTTTTAAACGTGCCTGAGCTCATTTTTTGCACACACAATGGTTTCAAGTATTGCTATCAAATAAGAATAATTCTATTCATTATCAATGATTCTTTTGCACACGTTTAAATGGTTTCAAGTATCGCTATGTAACAATAACAATTTAACGTCGGTCATTTGTTAGTATGTACCATAGGACCAACGTTTTGTGCTATAAAGTAAGAAGTCCGCAGAAAAAGAAATACTCAAGCTCGAAGGTAAGGGAAAAAATATAGCGGTCGTTTTTATTCAGCTATGATCACTGCAACTCGAAAAGTTCCTTCTTCTCCCTTCCTCTCGGTGGTTACGGTGTGTGTGTGAGAGTTGGCTGTTTGACACACGCTTGTCACAGCAGATAAGTCGTAGCAGACTGGGGTATGACGGGTCGGGGCCTCCGGAGCCTTTAACGCACCCGTTTAGACAACTTCCTTCAACTCTGCCAAAATCCCATTATCTGTTTTCTTATATAAAGATTTTGGAGAACGAATCGAAGATCCTCGAACGTTCGATGTCACTAGTGAAACCCGTGATGATACATCAGGGATTATTTCAAAATCATGTCTAACTTTGCTGGTCATTCTGCCCGCACGCGCAAGTCTCGTGACACCTTCACTGATTGACAACAGCGCCCGTCCGTAATATTACAAGTACACATTTAAATAGATACATATGATATGTAAGTGATTAGTTTGTCGGTAATTTCATTTTTAAATAGGTTGGAGCTCATTTTCTTGCACACTCATATAGCTTTTGTTTCTGTGCAGGTAAACGGTTTCAATTATTGCTCTCTAACACTAATGGTTCTATTCAATATCAATTATTTGTTTGCACACAGTTAAATGGTTCCATGTATTGCTATGAATCACGACCAATTCAATTAAACATCAGTCATTTGTTTACATACAGTTAAATGATCGAACATTTCTATTTCTAGCAATTTGATTTAGCATAAGTATTTAAAAATAACATTTGCCCACAGTTTAAATGTCAAACAGTTCTATTTGACCCATAGATAAGACCCTATCAGGTGCTACCACTGCTGGCCAGAGTGGATTTGGTAGCAATGGTAATGAAGGGGTAGTCCACATTCCCCAAAGATCCAAGACAAGAGCCTCAATATCAGATTGTATAAGGTCATATCTAGGACACTCGTTGCGGGAGTCTTACCTCTATGCAGAAATGCAGTTGATATATTCTAAAATTCTTCCATATAAAACAAAGGTAACAACTTGCTAATATTAATGTATTGGATTCTTTTGATAACGAAGTAGAAGTAAAAAGGAAGAGGATGGGTTTTTATTTTTCAGGTTGGCAACACTGGTTTATAATTAGTTGGCCTTTATTCGATCAGAGTCGATGCTAGTGGCCTATTTTCTCGCTTTTTCTCAATTTATCAAGGGACCAGTTGACCATCTGGTTTCTCACCCATCGAAAAATACTTGGTGCCACCAAACAAGCCAGTGCTTACTATAGAACTTGATCTTCGTAAAATTGTTCAGTTTCTTTATTTAATGGTATATCAATCTTAGCGGGTTATTTAATGCCAAATCTATCCTTGTAGAAGAACAGTAATGTAACTATTTAACCCAAACCTAACGGGATAAGAGGGTTCATACCTTTCTTTAGATTAAAAACACAATTTAAAAAAAGAAACACGATTAATTCCGTTGATGGAAAGGATAATGTTCAGTGGTTTCCGAAATTCCATGCAGGATTTTTTTTTTCTGAACGATAAGTTAGTAACCTAGTCGACCGTAGTTGAGAGTGACACGGAGATGTTTAAATTTCACCAGACGAACAAATGGTATATGCACAACTCAGAATCCGTCCTGGAAAATGAGAAGCACAAACTTCTCTAGGATTTTGAAATACAAACGGATCACCTAATCTCAGCCAAACAATCAGACCTTATAGTAGTCTATTAAAAAAGAGAACCTGCTGATTAGTTGGCTTTGCCGTCCCTGCTGACCACAAAGTAAAATTAAAAGAAAATGAAAAGAGAGATACGTACCTAGACCTTGCAAGAGAACTAGAAAAACAATTATGGAACATGAAGGTGATGGTGATGCCAATTGTATTTGGTGTGCTCGGTACAGTCACTAAAGGACTGATATAAAGACTGGAGGACTTGAAAAAAAAGAAGACGAATAGAAACCATCCCAATTACTGTATTATTAAGATAAGAAGAAGAGTCCTAAAGACTTGAGGAGACTTGCTGTCACTCAAACTCCAGTGGAAGACCATCAGCTAACCCTGGTGTGAAAAGCTTAAAATAATAATAATAATAATAAAAGGAGAATCATCGTCTTTAGGTGTGTACATGATAAATGCCGAGAAAAAATGTCTGTAAGACATAGAATTTCTGGGTAAATTCATTATCGCTACTAGCATTTGTAATGATGACACGAAATTATTTACAAGGAAAATTCAAAGGAAACCAGAAATTTACAGGGTCACAGGAAAAGATAAAGCACCTTACGCATATGAATGAAATCAAGATATATTCTAAAATGAAAAAGAACTCGAAACCCTTTTACAAGCTATTAGAATCTACAGCCAGTATAAAAGAATGGGATTTGGGATTGGAAACTGTACCATGATAATAAGGAAAAATGGAAAAAGAGAAACAACGGAAGAAGCAGAACAAGTCAATCAGGAAAGTATCAAAACATTCGAAAAAAACAAAACAAGAAAACTATAATTACCTGGAAGCATCTAAAAAAAAACAAGAAAATTTGAAACCAAACTCAACAGCAGAAATCCCATCAAACTAATAACTACCACGACATGAAAGATACTCAGGATCCTTCCCAAAATAGACAAGAGAGGAACATTGACAGATAGACCAAATAAGAAAGAAATTGATGACGATACACTAGGCCTTACACCCCAGAAATGACTCGGACAGACTCTGTGTATCAGTAAGTAAAGTTGGCAACCTTAGTCAAGAGTGACCCGAAGGCTCACTTTTCAATAGCTACAACACTGAGGTGTAGAGGAGGGCGCTACTTCATTCCCTGGATTGCTCCACTTTACCATTGATCCTTACCTTATAGTCCTGAGTTTTAAGCTAGGTGGCATCAAGTACCATATTTTGAGTCTTTGGTATGACTCAACCTGGGGTTGAACCCCAGTCTCCCGGACCATTGGTGAACACTTTACTCATTAGGCCAATGGCCTGGTAAAGTAAAGTTGTCGAGCTTAGTCGAGGGTGACATGAAGGTTCCTTTTTCGATAGCTACTACACCGAGGTGCAGGGGAGGGCACTACTCCTTTCCCTGGATTGCTCCACTTTACCCTTGATCCTTACCTTATAATGTTGAGTGTTAAGCTAGACGGCATCAAGTACCATTTTTTGAGTCTTTGGTATGACTCGACCTGGGATTGAACCCCGGTCTCCCGGACCATTGACGAACACTCTACTCATTAGTCCAATGGCCCGTCAATTAACTAGATGTTGATTAACAAGAAACAAAAGAAACTGTCTGCTTGTGAATTTTGCTGTTTACAGAGAGAAAATGAAAAAAAGCAGAGTGAAACGTTCTCGGACCTTACCAAAGAGCTGAAAGAAACTGTGGAATATGAAGGTGACGGGGATGCCAATTGTAGTGAGCACACCAAGAACAGTTTCGAAATGCTTGGAAAATAAACTGGAAAAATAGAGATCAGAAAGCATATAGAATACAGCACTGTTAACATCGACTAGAATTCCCAGAAAAGTCCTGGAAACATTAGGAGACTTGCTGTTACTCACTGAGTCTCAAGTAAAAGAACACCAGCAAACGCTCGTATGAAAAAAAAAACTCACGTACGTAAGAAGAATATGCCAACACCGACTCGTGTGGTCGAACACAGATCTCCAGGCAACAAACACGGCAGTTGAAATGGATTGTACCACTAGGGTCACGTGACGAGAAAAAGTAAATATATATAAAATAGTCAGCCAGAAGTCTGAAATGTAAGCATTGCGAATTGGTTACCTCTGGTGGTGTAACGGTTAGCAGGTTAGACTAGCAAACCTACACGAGTGAATTTGAGTCTCATTGGGCGCTCCATTCATTCGGCCACATCAAAGCAAAGAGCCTTGTAAATTAGTAAGCATTGCGAGTTAGTATTCTAAATATTGCGTTAGTATTCCCTACTCAGTATCTGGCATTTTAAGAGAGTGAAGAGATTATAAAATGTCGGCCAAAATTACCTCCTCTGAACAGAACATTATAAAACTTAGAATTTAAAAAAAAAAAGGTTTGGAGACGCAAATATACATCTAGATCGTGCGATAAAGTAGAAAATCGTTTATTCGATGACGTGGTGCCAGGTAGTCTTAGGATCATGTTTCATTGCAAGTTGAGTTTTGACCAATGAGTCTTAAAGGTGGGTGACCTTGACAGAATGGAATGCGTCTAAAAAAGAGAGCAGAGATGTGCAAGGGAAAGGGGAAACTTATGAGAAAGCAGAACTCTCTCAATTTGATTTCCGAAATATAGGAAGCCATTTCAAGGTCCAACAGAAGTTGGTATCAAACGATTGTGTAGCAGAAAAAAAGGGGAGTATATAATTGAATAAAACTCCGATCTACAAATTAATATATTTTTATTTCTACTAGATAACAAAAGAAAGAAGCCGAAGATACCCTGCAAAAACAATAACCGATGCCGACTACGCTGATGACAAAGTGCTTCTGGCAAATACACCAAACCAAGCCGAAACCCCGCTACATAGTCTGGAACGAGCCGTTACAGGCATCGGCCTCCTTGTAAATTTACACAAGACAGAATACATGTGCTTTAATCAAAGAGGCGACATCTCCACACTAAACGGTAGCTTTCTGAAACTAGCTGACAAGTTCACCTACATAGGAAGCAGTGTCTCATCAACCGAGACAGATATCGACACGTGACCAGCAAAGGCATGAACAGCTATCAATAGACTATCAGTCATATGGAAGTAAGAACTGACTGATAAAATGAAATGCGGCTTCTTCTAAGCAACGGTCGTGTCGATACTGCTATATGGATACACTATGTGGACGCTAATTAAACATATGGAGAAAAAGCTTTACGTTAACTACACAAGAATGCTTCGAGCAATATTGAACAAGACCTGGAGGCAACACCCCACAAAGCAGCAGCTGTATGGCCACCGACTTCTCATCACGAAAACTATCAAAATTAGACGAACCAGACATGCAGGACATTGCTGGAGAAGTAGGAACGAGCTCATAAGTGAAAAATACCCCTGAACATGAACGAGCAAAGGCAGGACGAACTGCTCGAACCTACATACAGCAGCGGGATGTAGCCCTGAAGACCTGCTGGAAGCAATGGTCAATAGGGAGAAGTGGCAAGAAAAGGCCAAGGATATCCGTGCTGATAACACGACATGATGGTGATGATGATGATTTCTAAATATTGAGAGAAAATTTATTAAAAAAAAGAAGTTAGAAAGTTTTTTTTCTTGTAAGCAAAGATTATTAATTATTAATGAATGAGCCTTGATTTATGTAAGTCGTCACCAATTAATTAATGTGTGACTCCTTTAATAATATTCTAAAATATGAATATTTTTATCTTCATAAGTCGGTGGTCACAAATTGATTAGTAACGGATGAATGTGTAAATGATTAAATAAAACTCAGATTTACAAATAAATATTCTTTTATTTCTCTAACAACGACACAACGATCAACCACTACAATGCTACAGCATCAGCTACTGCAACATTAATAGCAGTGACGCCACCGAGGACATGAGACACGCGAGGCGTGTTTCGGAAGAAACAGCGAGTCGAATGCTGCGAGCAATCTTGAACAAGTCCTGGCGGCAACACTCCACAAGACACCAACTGTACGGCCACCTTCCTCCTATCACGAAAACTATTCAAGTTAGACGAACCAGACATGCAGGACACTGCTGGAGAAGCAGGGACGAGCTCATAAGAGATGTACTCTTATGGACCCCCATACATGGCCGTGAAAAAGCAGGACGACCAGCACGAACATACATTCAGCAACTATGTGAGGATACGGGATGTTGTCCAGAAGACCTGCCTGAGGCGATGAACGATAGGAAAAAGTGGCGAGAGATGGTCAGGGATATCCGTGCTACCAGCACGACATGATGATGATGATGATGATTTCTCTAAACTAAACGAAAAATTTGCTGAAAAACAGGGTTGTATAGCCACATACAACTGCACGTACATATATACAAATATATGCAGAAACAATCAACCGATGACAAACGAATACACTTCTTTATAAATATATAAATCTCTCACACTTTATTTTCGAAAGGGTGATGTTTGTTGTGTGTGAGAAATGAGTGGAGACATGGACGGACTGCTATATTAACCCAAATTCTTCCTCGACCATAGCAGCACTTATTTCGCATCTTGGCTTGGAGTTGCTCAACCGGGGGTCACTAATGACTGGTGTTAAATTGGGACTGTTATATAGCAATGTTTGAAACCATTTAAGTGTGTACAAAAAAAGAAGAACCTTATCAATAAAATGCGTTTACAAATCATATATATATTCAATATATATGTATAAAGAGGATTTGGCAGTGAATAACCTACAATGGTTGATATGCCATAAAACCAAACCAAACCAAGCCATATATATTTAATATATATGTATAAAAATGATTTGGCATTAAATAACCTACCCTGGTTGATATGCCATAAAACCAAACCAAACCAAGCCATATATATTCAATATATATGTATAAAGAGGATTTGGCAGTGAATAACCTACAATGGTTGATATGCCATAAAACCAAACCAAACCAAGCCATATATATTCAATATATATGTATAAAGAGGATTTGGCAGTGAATAACCGACAATGGTTGATATGCCATAAAACCAAACCAAACCAAGCCATATATATTTAATATATATGTATAAAAATGATTTGGCATTAAATAACCTACCCTGGTTGATATGCCATAACACTAAACTAAACCAAAACCGCATATATTTGATATAAGAGGTGCATACGATAAGTTTCCAGATTGTTTTCGTATGGGCACTTTTATTGATAGAACACCCATGAAACTCTAGTCCTCTTCGAAGTTATCTCCACCGGCTGCAATGCACTTGTTGTACCGTTCCAAAGACTTCTAGAAGGCCCAATGGAGGTCCTCTTGTATGAGCGTGTAAATGACCTTCGTCACAGCCTCTTTCATCTCCTCAATTGTCTCATAACGACAGCCTCTGAGCTTAGGGAATAACCAAAAGTCACCGGGAGCTGGTTCTGGACTATATGGAGGGTGACGAACTGTCTTGATGCCCATTTTTGTCAAATAGTCTATGACAAGGATGGAGTTGTGGACTGGTGCATTGTCCTGGTGGAAATGCCACTGAGCCGATTTGAAGAGTGCTGGCCTTTTTCGACAGAATCTCTTGCTGAACTCCCTTAAAACCTCAATATAGTAACCCTAACCCTAACCGTTTGGCCAATCAACTCTGGTGTATTGACTTCCTTATTCCTCCCACACCTCTCATCATTCCTCACAGACTCCTTGCCTTCCTTGAATCTCTTATCATATTTACCAACCCCTCCGCTCGGGCAGGATATGACTTTAGGTCAATTTTTAAGCGGAGTTTAACAGGTTTGAATTCAGAGTTTTCCTTCTCCTAGACTAGTTGCCTCACCAAGGCTGAAGAAGCAAGTCTGTCCTACTACTTATCCATAGCTGGAGGGAGAATAATTGGATTCATACCTTTCCCAAGAGTATTAGTGCAATGTGAAATGCAACCAGTCTTGTCCAGGATTTGAACTCGTGTCATCGCGTCCATATCCTACGACGATAACCATTACACCACGGGCACCTCCGAATCTCTTATGCCACTCAAAAACTGATGCTCGATTCATGCAAGATGGTCGAAAAGCAGTCTGAAGCATTCCATACGTTTCTGTGGCATCATTTTTCCAAGTTTAAAACAGAATTTTATTGCATATCGTTCTTCTAAAGTGTCAGATTGCATTTTTGAAATTCACCCGCTGTGACAATCAGGCTTCAGTAGGGTGTATTCCATTAGCTGCTGTAGCAGTTCATTTGAACCTGAAATCATAAAAATTGGTCAGTCATCTCATAAGATGTATAGCAATAACATAGTGAATTTTCAAGAGTCAACGACAACTTTAAATGCCCGAACGAAAAAGGTCAGGAAACTTATCGTATGCACCTCGTAAATGTATAAAGATGATTTGTCATTAAATAACCAACCATGGTTGATATGCCATAAAACCAAACCAAACCAAACTATCTAATGGGGTATATTTTGTGTGTAAATGATTTTTGTGTAAGTGTGCCACTATATAAGAGAGAAAATGTATCTATACCTTAAATATATACGCGGCAGCTGATGGTAATTTCATTAGAAAGCTGAGGCTGCAATATCAGTATTAATAAATGTATGAAAACACACAGTTAAATTTAAGATTTTTAAGCAATGTTAAAAGTACATGTATTCTTGAAATAAAAGAATGTTGAATTTTCACTCAAATGAAATAAACTGATAGGCAGTCGATGTAGAATAAATCCATATCTACTGAAGAAATTTTATTTCTTCGCTTATTTATACAGGCACGATATTAGCTTTAAAAAGTTCATTAATCTGATTGGTAAAAAAAAAAACAAACAAAAAGCTTTTAAACAATCTGGGAGGAAAAAGATATCTTACATTATTTAGGGTTTTTGATCCTTCAAATTTTTCGCAGTAAAATAAATTTTATCATCATCGAAGTATCTCAAGAAATTTTAAAACCAGAGAGAATGCTCCGACTGATCAATAAATGCGAGAATACTGTTACAAAAATCATAGCTTCTCAAACCAATTTTTTGGCATAACCATTAATACATTTTTTGTGGGGAAATCTATTGATTTTCCATAATAGTTCTAGTCGGGTTGCTTCCGAATATGAAGATGTAATTTGATTTTGACTGTTAGTTTTATAAGCTCAGTAATCGGGCGAATCAAACTAAAAAAAAAAAAAAAAGGATTGATTACGAAAATGCAACAATTCTAGGACTCGAAGAATACACAAAAAAGAGCCAAGAAAGACTAATTACTGCAGCCACTAACAGTAATGTCCAGCCCAGTCGGCTGGGGCTGTAGAATTCACCGACTGCCTCTCTGCAGAAGAGTAAGACCCCCTCCCAACGAGTGTCCTGCATATGACGCTAAACAATCTGATGGTGAGGCTCCAGTAATGCTGGAGTTTGAGAAATGCGGAGTACCCCTTCAGTGCCATCACTTTCAGGTTCCCTCTGGCCCGGAGTGGTAGAATATGATAGGGTCCTTTCTATAGATCAAATAGAACTGTTTTAAATTTAAACTGTGCGTAAATAAATGACTAATACTAAATTGAATTGTTTGAAATAGAATTCTTTCATTATTTAACTGTGTTTAAATAAAAACTGTTTAATTGAATAGTTAGTGAGACATGGCAATACTTGGGACTATTAAACTTTGCGCAAACGAATGCAAAATGTTGAATTGAATAACTAGGGTTATATAACAATACTTGTAACTAAGTCACAGTGGGCTAACAAATAATTCATATCGGATAGAATTATTACTGTTAGCAATAACGGAAACCATTTAACTGTGAAGAAACAAATAGCAATACTCGTGTGCTAACAAATTAGTTTAATGCATTTAAAAATGAAATTACCGAAAAACTAATTTCTTACACATATAGAATATCTATTAAATGTGTGAAAGAAAATGACTGATGTTAAATTACTACTGTTACATAGCAATACTTGAAAACATTTAACTTTGCGCAAACAAATGATTAATAGTAAATAGAATTGTTCGTATTGAATAGCAGAACTTGTAACTGTTTAACTGAGTGTAAAATGGGGGGAAAAAGCTCGATCTTTTTAAAAAAAGTTATCAACAAAATGTGTTTACAAATCATATATACTTGATATATATGTATAAAGTGGATTTGGCATTAAATAAGGAACAATGGTTGATATGCCCTAAAATCAAACCAAACCAAATCATATATATGTATAAAAAGGATTTGGCATTGAATATGCTACAATGGTTGATATACGATAAAACCAAACCAAACCAGTAATGGTAATAGAATTACAAACATAGAAATAACAAAATTTAGATGATATAAATGGGTAGAAAAACAACTGTATGGATACTTCAAGAGACAAATTGAGAAAATTGCTTGTAAGATGACCTGGACATGGTTAAGAACGGGCCTAAAAAGAGAGGAAAGGCATGTAAGGAGAAGAGAAAACTTATGAGAAAGCAGAACTCTCCTGATTTAACTATAACAAAATAAGGCACGACTGGTGAGGGGTGATCTAATGAGAATTGTGCAAGACGAATGGATTATTAAATCCCTACCAGAAGAGCAGATCTCGAGTTAACAAAAAAGAAAAAAAAAATTGTCATCAAATAGATTTGTTGTTCTTGCAAACCACAAAGTGAAAATTAAAAGGAGCAAGAAAGTACTTGGATGTTGCCTGAGAGCAGAAGAAGCTAATACTAATTAATGTGCTTGGAACAATCTCCATAGGACTGGGAAAAGACTGGAGGTGTTAAAATTTAAAGGAAGACTAAAGGGGTACAAGAAGGTTTTTATTCTATTTCGCATTCGTGGTTGTTGGTTGTCAGTGGATTGCTGAGCTCTATCGGGATAATTATGAGTTTCGTATCTGACTCCTTCTTTTTCTTCTTCTCAACCCCATTAACTTGTCTTCTTTATCTGTGGGAAGCTGTATGTAAGAGATTTGGGGATGGAAGGAAAGAGACAAGGATACCTTTTAAGTTAACTTTATTTTTGTGTTTCCTGTACCAGTAGAAATAGTCGCGTCTCCCAGACAAGCCGTTGAAATATATCAAAAGGTTATTTTCGGGGAGTTATAAGTTCTCGAGTTTGTCGTATGTTCGGCGAGGCATGTTTAGAAGGGGTGGGGCGGCTAACAGGGGACATAATCTGTAACTAAGCCCGAGACTAAGCATGTGCTACCCTGCCAGCAACCGAGAGAAAAGAGTTCTTTCAATATCAGGGATAAAAGCATTTCTTTTTTGACGATAGGAGGCTAGTCGCTCCAGGCAAGCACGGATTTCGCTTCCTATCAAAGGTCTTTCTGGGAACTGCTATTTTTGAAAGTTTTTCTTTTCTTTTTTTTAAAAAATTAATCCCCACAGACTTGAGACCATCCAGACCATAGCATTGTTGAGATCGGCAAGAATACTCAGAACGTTACTGGAGACTTGCTGTTGCTGACTCCTGTGAAAGACCACAAGTTAAAACTGGTGTGAAAATCTGGCAGGAAGTTAAAGGACATTAGCTAGGATATTTTGAAGAGTCCTGGAGACCTGAGGAGACTTGGTGTCACTCAGACTCCAGTGAAAGACCATTAGTTAGAATTGGTGTAAAAAACTGGCAAGAAGAAGAAGAAGAAGAAGAAGAAGAAGAAGAAGAAGAAGAAGAAGACTAAAGCTAGTATTGATTAAAAAGAATTTTTAAAAACTTATAATCTTGTGGGGGATGTATGTTATTTGGTTATTTCCGTAGATGTGCATCCGTACTTTACGGGTATTGCTCTCTAAATTATTTCCACCACAAATACAACACAAAACTTTACAATCGCGTGAAAGAAATGGAATAGAACACAACGAACATTAAACAACAAACAATTTAATATGCATATAACAGAATATGAAAACAAATAAAATACATGATGTGTAAATGGCCTTTTGGAAAATAAAGTTTGGCAAGGAGAAAATAAATTTGTTTAAAGGTGTGTGTATGTTAACGGAGTCCGTAAATAAGTCGTTCTTACTTACACTAAGTTCATGTCTTATTTTATGATTGTGGCGACAGCGTGTCGCGTTGATGAAAGAAAGTTTGTCGGGTTTTTCTTTTGAATGTGATTCGCGGCCATCTGAAGCTAGGTCATGAACTTTAGTTGATGAAGGAAAGGAATTTGCCGGACAGAGTATTCGGCTACTGCTTTACTGACTTAGTGGCTTGTCTTTCTTTGAGTGTAAGTTTGTGTGTTATTTATACCGTAATAGTGGATTAAAGAATCGTCCTAAAATTTTGGCGCGTAGACATTTATTGACCAATCAGATTTGTATTTTACTATTTTATTTTCGAGCCTAAATATTCTCTGTTAGTTGACTTCTGATCCTATTTCTCTAGAATGTTCTATTCTATGTTTTTAGCCGATTGGCTGATAAATATAAGAATATAACTTAAATGCTTATGCGATTTTGATCCTAAATTTCTAGAATGTTCTTATTGCTTATTCTAAGACTAGAAAAAATGTGTATCCCATAATCTAGTGAATTTTGCCGATCCAATGGATCACAGATTAAAAATAAAAGCAAAGAAAAAAAGAGCAATACTAGGATCTTGCCAGAGAGCTGAAAAAAGTTGTGGGATATGAAGGTAACTGTAAAACCAATTATAACTGGTGTGCGTAGACCTGTCCATTTGGACTTGGAAAGAAAATTGGGGAATAGGAGATATGAGGAAGAAGCGAGAACATTCAGAGTATAGCACCTTTAAAGTCAGTTAGAATACTTCAATGAGTCCTGGAGATTTGAGGAGACGTCACAAAGATTCCATTGAAGAATCCACGGTTAAAATTAGAGTAAAAAAAAGGCGCTAAGAATGAAATTTTCATATGTATTATCATTGGTGAAAATTCAATTTTTTATGAAACGATCGTTTTTTTTTAAATAAATAAATGAATGAATATACTTGAAGGGCGACAATTTATTCAAAATATAAAAACTTCGCTCCCTTTACAAGCTAAGTCGATTTAGTAGTTCGAACAAAAGAGTTCATCAGTTCTTTCCTTTCTTTGACTCACTTCAATCGATCTATCTATCTATCTATCTATTCTGTTTCTTTCTTTATTTTACCTTCCATTCCTTTTCTTTCTTTTCTTCCTTCTTTTCACCCCCCCAAAGCAGGGTATAATAATCTGTTGTTCACCCGTCAGTCTGCCTCTGTCTGTCTGTCTATCCCTCTGTCTCTCTCTCTTCCTTTTCTTTCTAATATTTACTTTCTATTTCTCTCAGACGGGTAACGTGTTCATTTTTTTTCCATTTATTTCCTCACAATAAAAGCTGATTGGTCTCTCAGTCAACCATTTATATCAGTCCATAGTGTTTGGTTTCAAAACAGGATAGAGGAGAAGTTAATGACCTTTGGGCTGTACTTTACAAGCGTCTACCTACATCCCGAGCAAGATAGTAGAGCAGGCCGTAAAGGAGAATTTTGGCATTCTGTTATTTTATATATATGGGATCTTTCTGGTCTTCATTTGATTGTCTGACTCCCCACTATACTTCGAAGCTTTGACCGTTCGTCTCCGTCGTTTGCAAAGACCTTTCTTCAAGTTTTCTGTTACTTTACTCCAATCACATACACACAGCACTTCCGGGCTCACCTGGCGTTCGTATCGGGGGAGTTAAATTTGCTAGCCAAGTCTCAGGGAGGAACTTCTCTCTTGACATACTGTACCTGCTTAAGAGGGCTCAGTTTACTGTATAATGTAATAGATCCAAGTTATAAAGAGAATTTCTAGGGAAGGAAAGAAAGAAGAAAAATTAGGAGAAAAAGCAGACAGAGAGTCTGCAGGGCAGCCAGCAGACCTGAGTGAGTCAAACCAAAGCACTCGTTGTAGGTCAGCCAGTCACGGGTGAAAAACTACGGTAATTAAAGATGACTAGGAAAAAAAACGACGGCTCCACATTTTTTGTGCAGGTGTGGAACCACCAGAAACGGATATGTCCTCCCTCGAACACCAGGTGGAAGTAAGGGGACGACTCGGGTTTGAAAATTGGTTGACTCGGAGACCTGACGAGATAAAGACGACGGTTGAACACCAGCCACGAAAATGTAAAGATAGACAAAAATTTCGAGCTCCATGTTGGGGTGAGCTCCGAAAAAGAATGTCACACCGTACGCGCAGTTGTGGAGACGAAACCAGCGAACAAGCACGTTAGAACTACAACAGAAAATCAGAAAGAAATTTTAAGGTCTGTGTCTGCTCTCTTTCTTTCCGCATGACAAGTTGTTTCTCTTTGTTCTGCGAACGCGGTCGACACAATTTTCTTACTCCTTTTCTTTCTCCCGACGGCTGCTTAAAAAATGCAGTAGCAAATAAACTTTTGTGTTAGGGAAGTAAGACCTAGTTTTGTGTGTTGGTCATTTTTCTCCACGGTGAGATTACAACAGGGTCAAACTACTACACGCATAAACCCGACGTGGTAGAAAAATGGCTATGCATAGACGTGATGGTCTGTTAAGTGATGCACTCCTATGGACCCCTACATATGGCCGAGCAAAAACAGGACGACCAGCTCGAACATACATGCAGCAGCTCTGTGAGGATACGGGATGTAGCCCTGAAGACCTGCCAGAGGCGAAGAACGATAGGGAGAAGTGGCGAGAGAGGGTCAGGAATATCCGTGCTGGCGGCACGACATGATGACGATGATGATGATGGTACAATTGCTTGGTGCCTCAAGTGATGCAAAAATGAAATGCCCAGGAGACCAAACATTTTTGTTAATACCTCGCATGAGTTTCCTTTTATTCATGGTCCACCCACCATAAAATGATTTCTTGTTAAATCTGACTCGGCGGGAAGTCGGATGATTCCATTCACTTGACATAATGATGATACCTCACTTGTGTTAACGTTTTTAACCAAAATCGGCAACCGAGTTTGTTTTTTTTTTTTTGTTCTGTTTTGTTTTTAAGAAAAACACAACCTGTGGAGAGTTTATAGGACTCAAACTCCTAAAATTTAAAATGGGTGGTATGCCACTTGTTCTCGAAACAAAGATAGCGGACGTGCATAAACAACCAGTCACGGGAAACCATTGGCCAGGTGAACCACGTGATCAGTGCTTAAAACTACGTCCTTATTTGAATTTCGTACCGCGTTTTTTGGAGCCGATTCCAAGACACGTATTTTCAATAAATACTTCACCTTCACACACTCTTTCTCTTTTTCACATTTTCACTTGAAGGGATAACACACTCTCTCCAGTGTGACTTCCTGAGAGAATACTATCACTCTCTCTTATTCACCAACACACGTCAAATGCCACGATATCTATATGCCATACAAACATTCCTTTCCTCAGTATACCTTGTCTGTGAGACTTTTTCCAGCCTCGGAAACAGCAACTGCGTCGAACCACAGAAAGAAACGAACATTTAGAAATACGTAGTCAACATGAATAGGTCACTTATTATTTAACCCTTTCTGTAGTTTTAGTTGTGTTAGTCACACACACATATGCACACTCACACTCTCAGGACTATTTTACGAACAATAATATAACCATAGTAATGTTTTAGATGTATCATTACATGTTTTGTTATGAATATAAATTTGTTTTGTTTATGTCGCTTTGTAACATATTCACCTCCGACCCGGCCGAGCTGTCAAATAAGAAATGCACCAGTGTAAATAACAGGTGCATCCGGTCGAAGATGTCGGGAGGAGGGTAGCCTTGACTGTGGACGGGTTGAATTGAGTGCGGATGCGGCGCTCACTGGGGCGGGTGGACGTTAAATGATTATATAACCCGGTGCAACGGAAGGTTCGGGTTAGTTGGAGATCAGAGTTTGGTGTCAGTAATTGCAGTTCGAGGAGTGAGAACCAGGTCCCAGCAGAGGCTGGGCCCTCAGGGCCGCCGGTTGAGCAGCCCTGCAGGATGAGAAAGAAGTACTGCAATAGCCAGAAGAGCTGGGGGTCAATATGTTGCATCTTTGTTCAGTCTCCAACTCACCTCTCACACATAACCCTTTCGTACCATTTCGAATAAAGTGTGAGAGGTTTATTTTTCTAAAGAACTGTGTATCGTTCGTCATTATTGTATTGACTATGTTTCTGCATGCATATGAGTATGTTACAACTTGTTTTGAATTTTCCTTTTGTCCGGGCCGTTTCATATCGTTTACACATCTTTTCTACATTTGTCTCCATGTGCCTTTTTACAAGTATAAACTAAGCAATAATATACCAAACTACAACATAAATTTTAGGGGACAAAACTTATCTACCAAAAAATACAGTCACTCCTACAAGTTCGATTTGTAACTAAGACTGGACAGACTGCTGATCAGTAAGGCCACAATGGGGGGGGGGAAATTTACAAGATGCATCTTGTAGAAGATATTGAAAGACATCTTGGCTATGAAATAGAAAATAGTCTGAATGAAAACATATGCTGTGATGGACTCGAACGATGTTTCTTGCTAATTATCTGAATTAGCCAATGAGAAGTTAGTCTTAGAAAATAGAATTTTTCCATATCGTTTTGGGTAATTTTCGCCAAATCCTGTTTAGACACACTCACACACACATTCACACACACATACACACACAAACACACTCAGAGACGTGCGCGTATCAGTTTCCAAGTGTGTGTGTATGTGTGTGTGTGTGATAAAAAATGTAAAAATATGAAAAACACAATGTCTCGAGAGGTTGATTTTATTAATAATTGAATTATTAAGCAATGTAAACGTTCCGGGTTTTAAAACATCAAACCTTCATCAAGTTGTTTGAATATGTGAAGTTGTGTGTTCCCAATTTTATTAAGATTAAAATATTACATTTGTTCTTTAGAAAAATATACCTCTCACACTTTATTCTCGAAATGGTTGCGAAAGGGTTGATGTTGGTTATGTGTGAGAGGTGAGTTGGAGATGGGGATAGACTGCCACATATTGACCCCAGGTTCCTCTGACCATACATACTTCTTCCTCATTCTGCTGAGCTGCTCAACCGGGGTCCTGAGGACCCAAGCCCTCTATCTGGAGCTGGTTCTCACTGCCTCAAACTCCAATTGCAACTGCCTCAAGCCGTCTGTGGCACCTGATTATATAATTGTTTGACATCCACCTGCTTCCTGCGGGCGTACGCATCTGCACCGAATTCAACCACGTCCACGGGTCAAGGTGATATTCCTATGTCCTCGACCGGATGTACCTGCTTCCAATGTTCCTCTGCTTATTTACACCGGTGCATCTCTTAATTGACGGCTCAGTCGAGGGTCAGTATGCTGCAATATTATTATACTCTCCGTCTCACATCGAGCACTCACATAGATTTATATGATATTCTTCATATATTCAATGCAAGAATAACCCACACCCACTGTCTTTGGACGCTGAATGGGTATCACAAATGGGTATCACAAATATATATATATGTAGTGGTGGAAGTTATGGTATGCACTGCTATCAGCAGTGCATACCAATAAGGTCGAAACAATAAGGTCGAAACAGTGTTCCGTATGTCGCATGTGGGTGTTTGCTGGATTTTCTGGTCATGGTAATTTAATTAATATATATATATATATATATATAAACATATAAACTATGATGACACATTATTTTGAATTAAAGATTTAGTAAGTTTTTTTGCGTTAATTTGATTAAATAAAGCGATGCAATTAAAAGGCAGAGTCTCTGATCGTATTGTTGTTTGAAATTATACTAGATTCATAATTCTTTTGGCGCTTTTTTTTATTATGTATATAAACTAACGTTTAAAAGCGAATGGTTTGTTGGTATCATTGTTTTAAAACTAGCCAGAGATCATCTGTTTGCAAACAGTTAAATGGTTTCAATTATTATTATCTAACACTAATGATTTTACTTGATATAAATTTTTTGTTTACACTCAATCATGCCCAGTTAGCTAGAGCTTTAGAATACACGGAATTTTTCTTTGCAGAGGGGTAAGACTCCCGCCAACGAGTGTCCTAGATATAACACAAAAAAAATCTGATGGTGAGACTTCAGTAATGCTGAAGCTTTGGGGAATGCGGAGTACCTATTTATCGCCATCAATCCCAGGTCCACTCTGAGCCGGAGTGGTAGCACCTGATAGGGCCCAATCTATGGGTCAACTAGAACTAAGCTGTGTACTGAATTGTTTGAAATCAACTGTTTTTACTTGTAAATGTAAGCAAAAAAACTATACTTATGCTTAACTGAATTGTTTGAAATAGAACTGTTTTTGGCCTTGTGGCTAGAGGGTTCGCCAATGGGCTGGGAGACTTGGGTTCAATCCCAGGTTGCGTCATACCAAAGACTTTAAAAATGGTACTTGATACCTCTTTGCTTAACACTCAGCAATATAAGGTACGTGTCAAGGGTAAAGTGGAGCAATCCCGGGAAAGGAGTAGCGCCCTCCCCTACACATTGGTGATGTAGCTATTGAAAAGGGAGCACTCTGGTCGCCCTTGACTATGGTCGCCAGCTTTATTTTACTTTAAAAGTATTAAAATGGATTTGGCATTAAATAACCTACAATGGTTGTTATGCCATAAAATCAAAACAAACTAAACCAAATTTACACTCAGCTAAATGGTTTCAAGTTTCTATACTAATAATGCTATTTGATATGAATCATTTGTTTGTACACAGTCAAATGGTTTCAAGTATTGTAATCTAACACAAATAATTCTATTTGTACACAGCCAAACAGTTCAAGAATTCCAATCAAACACTAATATTTTTTTATTTGCACACAGTTAAATAGTATTGCTATCAAACTCTAATAATTTCATTAGCTCACAGTTGAATATTTCAAGTATTGCTATCAAACACTAATAATTTCATTTGCACACAGTTAAATAGTTCAAGTATTGCTATCAAACTCTTATAATTTTATTTGCACAGAATTAAATGGTTTTATGCATTGCTATCTAACACTAATAATTTTATTTACACAAAAGCAAATAGTTTCAACTGTTTCGTTCAAACACAGATAAATTTATTTGCACAGAATTAAATAGTTTCATGTATTACTATCTAACACTAATAATTCTATTTACACACAAGCAAATAGTTTCAACTGTTTCGTTCTAACGCTGATAAATTTATTTGCACTGAATTAAATCGTTTTATGCGTTGCTATCTAACACTAGTTCACAAATAGTTTTCACAGTACTGCTCACAAACACAAGATATCTAACATATTTAAATAGTTTCAAGTATTGCTATTTAACACTAATAATTCTATTTTCACACAGTTTTTTTTTAATTTTCTCAAAGTTTCGATGTCATCGTGGAGCCTGTTTAAATTATTTGCAGATGGAATCCGAGGCAGTTTTTTTGATCAACATCAACAGCAGGATGGTATAAAATATGACAAAAATCTGTCACCATAAGACGAAAAATGAAGTCTTTTATTTCAGGTTCAGACATCTCCTAAACTGTTTGCCAATCACGTGAACAAACCCAAAATAATCTGCCTAGCGGGTGAGATAAAACTTCTCAAACATTTTAACTCACACACACACACACACACACACACACACACACACACACACACACACACACACACACACACACACACATGCATATGCATATGCAAATGTGTAACTAAGTATTTTAAAATTCATGCGTTTCGATATACATATACACGCACACACACATGTGAGAGTGTGTGACCTAGTTGTTTAACTCCATGCATTTTAACACACATGTATACATACATTCACGCACGTGGCGTGCACACATACATACAGATAAATACCTGTGAATGTAAACTAGTATTTTAACACACACACACACACACACACACACATACATACATACATATATATTAGTATATATATATATATATACTATGAAATGTTCCTGTTACATTATTTTTCCATCAAGCTATAAACAGGTTGACTGAAAAGTTCATATGATGACGTCATATCTGGCGTTGATCAATTTTTGGACCAATAGGATCCAAGCATTTAAAAAAAAACAATGGAAGGAATGTATGGATCGCAAGAAGGGCAATTTTGAAAATTTGTTCACATTCCATTAAAGTATTTTGGTCAGCCTCTGAACTTTTCAGCCGACTTTTATATATATATATATATATATATATATATGTGTGTGTGTGTGTGTGTGTGTGTGTGTGTGTGTGTGTGTGTGTGTGTGTGTGTGTGTGATTGAATAATAAAGACACATTTTGTCTATATAATTTTATTAAGATCCTTTCAAGTTTCCTGATAAGTGTCTAGGTTTCAGGATGTAATTGGAGGATGAAAGTGCTCGGGACAATTTTGGTAAATTCATCCACCAATTCCAACCTGAAACCAAGACACTTATCAGGAAACAGGAAAGGATCTTAATAAAATTATATAGACAAAATATGTCTTTTTATCTGATCAAACATACTTAAATGAAAGACCACACACACACACACACATATATATATATATATATATATATATTAATATATATATATATATATATATATATATATATATATATATATATAACTATCGAAATTAAAGATGTATTTATCGAGATATAAATGAAGAATGAATAAAGCACCAATTTGTTTGCAAAACGTTTTCCTTTAACAACCAACGCACTTATTCCTTTGAGTTTTCCGTTTATGGAAGCACCTTTGAAACCCTTCCTTTAAGCCAAGGTGAAGATTGCTCGTAGAATTTTTAAATGCCCTCTTCGTCCTCAAATCTTATGCATGGTATGAACTTTCAGTTTAGGAAACAAGAAACAGTCTCTGGTTGCAGGGGTTGGGAAGTATGAACAGTATTGCACTTGCACAAACCTGTGTTTCAGAAAAAAATTACCAAACAAAAAGTATTGGCATTGATTCCTGATGGAGAAGTCTTTACATTTAAACTGGCATGAAACTTTTATTTGTTTAAGATGCTCAATTGTGTTTCGGTTGATATTTAAAATTTGAAGTTTTGAATTCTAAAATAGACAAAATTTAAAGATAAAGTCTCGATTTTCACGATCTGTTTCTGATAGATAGATTAATATGCACGGGACAATAGATAGATAGGTAGACAGACAGACATATAGAAAGACAAACAGACAGACAAATAGATAGATAGATAGATAGATAGATCCTGTTTTTCTTACTATACTCTCTCTTACTTTCCCATTTTTCTAGTAACTTTCTTTTTCATTCTCCGTTGCTCTTTTTTTTCATATTCTCTTTCTTTGTCACTTTTTGTTGTTTTTTTTTTTTGTTTTGTTCTTTTTTGTTTTTTTGTAACTCTCTTTTTCTTTCCATATTTACCCACCCCTCCGCTCGGGCAGGATATGACACAAGGTCAATCTTTAAGCGGAGTTTAACAGGTTTGAATTCAGAGTTTTCCTTCTCATAGATTAGTTGCCTCATCAAGGCTGAAGAGCTCAGTCTGCCCTACTATTTTTCTTTCTGTACCTGATTCTGTCTCTTTTGTCCTCTTCTTGCAACTCTTCATCTCTCTCTCTCTCTCTATTTTATCCTTTCTCGCAGCTCTCTCTCTCTCTCTCTCTCTCGCTCGCTCTCTTGTAGCTCTCTCTGTCTCTTTTACTATTTTTATCCTTTCTTATTCTCTCTTTCTCTAACTCTATCAGTTTCTTTTAACTTTTGTTCTGTCTCTCTCTCTCTATCAGTCTTTTAAATCATTTTCTTGTAGCTCTCTTACTCTCTCTGTCTTCTTTTTCCTTGCTACTCCCATACTCTCTCTCTCTCTCTCTCTCTCTCTCTCCCTTTTCCTCTTCTTGCTATTCTCTTTCCCTGTAAGACACACTTTTTTTTCCCTTTTATTGCTACTCCTTTTCTCTCTCAGTTTCTCATACATCTTTTCTTGTTAATCCCTTCTTTCTCTGTCTCTCTTTTTCTCTTCTCTTACCACTCCCTTTCTCTCTCAGGTTCTCTCTTAATTTTTTCTTGCTACTCCGTTCTCTAGTCTAGTCTCTCTCTCTCTCTCTCTCTCTCTCTCTCTCACACGTTGATCCTCTCTTGCTACTCCCTTTCTCTTTCTGTCTCTCTTTTTCCTCTTTTCTTGCAACTCACTTTCTCTCTCAGTCTATCTTTTCCCCTTTCCTAGCTACTCTCTCTCTTTTTCTCAGTCTTTCTTTCCCCTTTTCTTGCTACTACCTTTCTTTCCCACTCTCGTTTTTTACCTTTTCTTTCTACTTTCTTTCCCCCTCAGTCTCTCTTTTTTCCTTTTCTTTCAAATCTCTTTTTGCCTTTTCTTGCTCCATCTTTCTTTCTCACTCTGTTTCCCCTTTTCTTACTACTCCCTCTCCGTCTCAGTCTCTCTTACTCCGTTTGTATCTCATCAAACCCACCCTATCTCTACCTTATTCTAATTATCACCCTCATTGCCATCATCTCAGTAATGGTGTTAGTCAATAATCTTCATTTAACCTTATTTTATTCAGCTGTCATCACTTGACGCTGACCCACTGACAACGAATCTTCTCGAAAGAAAGACGGGATCCAATAAATTAACAAAATAAAAGACATGGCTGATTAACAATGATTTGCTGAAGAGAGAAGCAGTTGACAACGGCCACTTTTATTTCTAACTCACAAAATTCACAACAAATGTTAAAACTAAATAGAAATTAAAACTGTACAAAGAAATTTAAAAAAAAAAGGCTTTTGTTATTTCAACGCACGTTTCTCTCGACAGGCCGTTTGTCACTATTCGACCAACCTCTCATAGTGTTGGTCTAGACGACCTCCATTTTATAGTGCAGTTTCTCATTGTGATGCTGCTGCTGCGACTACTGCTGCTTACTATCACTACGACTACTACTACTACAACTACTACTACTACTGCTGCAGCTGCTGCTGCGATGCCTGCAGCTGCTGCATTCATCTCGACTATTATTATTGTAATTCGAGACGAGCATTGCAGCTGTTGATCCGACGACTCCAGTTGGTGACGTGGCTCAGCTGGCAGTCACGTTGGTGTCTTCCCTCGAGTTTTTTTTCTTTTTTTAAACAATGACTAACGGAATTGAATTTTGAATTCAAAAGCACAGACCTTTAAACCGATATATATATATATATATATATATATATATATATATATATATATATATATATATAGTCTGATGTTTTTGAATATCTATCTATCTATATATATATATATATATATATATATATGTGTGTGTGGGGGGGTGCATGTGTGTGTATGTGTGTGTGTGTGATCTTTAATATATATGTGTGTGTATGTGTGTTATTCAAACATTTATATATATATATATATATATATATATATATATATATATATATATATATATGTGTGTGTGTGTGTGTGTGTGAATTTTCTAATATAAATCTGTGTGTGTAGGTGTTAGTATGTGATTCAGAAATTTATGTATGTATGTATGTATGTATGTATGTATGTACGTATGTATGTATGAAATTTAAAAAAATATGTGTCTGTGTGCGTGTGTATGAGAGTGTGTCTGATACAAACATTAATATATATATGTGTTTCTGTGTGTGCATGTGTGTTTCTGTGAAATTTTAATATATATATATATATATATATATATATATATATATATATATATGTGTGTGTGTGTGTGTGTGTGTGTGTGTGTGTGTGTGTGTGTGTGTGTGTGTGTGTGTGTGTAATTCAAACATTTATACACATGTGTGTCTGTACGTGTATCTGATTTTTAAATATATATGTATATACATGTGCGTGTGTGTGCGTGTGTGTGTGTGAGATTTACACACACACACACACACACACACATATATATATATATATATATATATATATATATATATATATATATATATATACATGCACGTGTGTGTGTAAGTGTGTGTCTGTCTGAGTGAGTGCGTGTGTGAGAGAGAGATTTACAAAGATAGATATATGTATGTGTGCGTATGTATAATTTTTAAAAATATGTGTGTATATGTGTGGAAGATTTTTGAATATAAGTATATGTGTGTGTTTACGTGTGTGAGATTTTTAAATATATATGCGTAGTGTTTGTGTAAGATTATTGAATATAGATGTCTGTGTGTGTATGTGTGTGTGTGTGTGTGCTTTTTAAAAACCGATTGAAAGTCCATTTAATTATTTGTCAATTGAACCGAGAATTTCAAATCAAACCTACAATAAAAAATCGCATAATTCTAAATAAATAATTCTGGTTATTTTACAACTTGTGAGCTTTTCACACTGGTTTTAACTGGTGGTTTTTCACTTGAGTGACAGCAAGTGTCCTCAGTTCTCCAGGACTCTTCTAAGTATCGTAGCTGATTTTAACAGTGTCCTGGAATGGATGGTCTCGATTCTCCCTCTGATCTCCAATTCCCCTAGTGCCTTTCCCAGACCTTTGAGGACCGTTCCAACGGCGCACAACACAATTGGTATCACAGTCATTTTCATCTTCCACAGAATTTTCTGCACTCTAGTAAAATCCAAGTGTTTGCTTATCATTATTTTTATTGTTATTTTTATTATGCTCCTTTCTAAGTCTGAATGACAGGAAGTCTCCTCAGGTCTCCAGGACTCTTGTAAGTATCGTAGTTGATGTTAACAGAGCCGTAGTTTGGATGATCTCGATTCTTCCCTCTTAGCTCCAGTTCCTTCAGTCTCCTTTACAAAACGTTGGGGACTGTTTCAAGTGAAGGTTGGTGCTTAAGGACACATCAACTCTTGTAGTTTATTTAATGCCATACTTGTTTTACACCCCCACATATATATATATAAAGAGAGAAAAAAGTAAATATTTCAAAATGAACAGGTCCTCTAAGAGACTTGCATCTTTTTAAGAATTATTCATTTTGTTCTTACATACGTGTACGTTACCAGTTAGTCACTTTCATCAGAGAACATATGTGGCACAAGGTACCCCATTCATATGGCTTTATGCCACATGTGTTCTCTGGAGAAAGCAACAAGCTGGAAACACACACGTATGTAAGAACACAATAAATAATTTTTTAAAAATACATATCTCTTAGTGGACCAATTCATTTTGAAATATATATATATATATATATATATATGTGTGTGTGTGTGTGTGTGTGTGTGTGTGTGTGTGATGTGGATGAATAGTTTCTTGGCAAACATTTTTTAAATGAACTGTTAGAGCTCGAAACTGAAATTAGGTCTGATTACTTTGTTTAACGGCATACCAAACTTTGTGGGGTTTTGAAATATCAACCCCATTCTTTTAAAAGAAAAGCAACAGTACTATTTAACCAATGATTGGCGAGATAAGGGATTCATGCCTTTCCCAAAGGTATCTGTCTGAAAGTGAACGAAATAGCGCGACTAGGGTTCGAACTCGCTTCCTTCATGGCTGTAGACCAGCATTTTAGCCATTATGTTGCGACAGATTGATAGACAAATTTTGCTTTTCAGACACATGCTTAGTAGATGATATTTTCTTTGTCGACGGATGTATACACACACATATGTATGTATGTATGTATGTATGTATATAACTAGAATGCAATAGAGAGGTGGACAAAAGGCTGCACCCTCCCCATCCCCTAAGAAAGGTGACCTCGGAATCACCAAGAACTACAGAGGCATAACCCTTACCTTTAATGCGGCTAAGGTTTCTAATGCTCTACTTCGCAATCATATAGAACCTGAAATTGAGAAAATTCTTAGAAAGAATCCGAAAGGTTTTCAAAGAAAACAATCCACAACCTCATAGATTCTAAGAATCCGTCGAATCACCAGAGTTCGTTAAAAAAACCATGAGGCAACGCTATTATTAGTAGATTCCTCCATGGCATTTGATTCCATACTCAGAGGAAAGATGGAGCAAATACTTCAAGCTTATGGTCTCCCCAAAGAAACTAATAAAGCCTTTATCATGTTCGCTATTAACACGAAAGTCAAGGTTTCCGTCACCGGATGGAAACACAGATATCTCGACATTGTTGGAGTTCTAAAAGGAGATATATTTACAGCGTATGTGTTCATAAATCTGTCCAGACTATTTACTTCGAACGTCGATAGATATTATTAAAGAAAATGGCTTAACTAAAAAAGCAAGAAGCAAACGATATGTAATATAATGGCAAGGGATTTCGTTTTATATATCTTGCCGTTGGGTTTAGTTAGGCTGAGAACCTTTCGACTCAGCACATGGGTTAGTTAGGTGCAAACTTGAGCACAGTTGTTGAAGCGCACGCGGGGAGGATGTGTCGTTCACGGATGTCAAAATAAAAATCCCAGAGAGAGGTAAACCAGTGGATGTGAATGACGGAAACGTGCGCGGAGGATTTGGGGGGATTTGAAAAAAGTCAGTTAGTGGAGTTGAATTCCTGGCTCGGAAGAAGACGGTTGACTTTCGCTTGCTCGCCGAGGCCTTGTGGCGGGTGCCGCACGTGATGGGAGGGGGACAGATGAAAAAGCCAGAATAGAAAGAATGTGCATCTCTCTCCTTATGTCGAAGAACCTTTAGACTCAAAGGTAATAAAAAGTTTCGTACCTGAACTAAGAAGTCGTAAGCGTTTTTCGTGTTTCGGTAATCCTATGTTCTATGTATTTTCACAATTTCGTATCTGGCTATGGTACAGATATCCCGCATGAACTATGACAGATGCAGACAACGCAGATGATATAGCGCTTCTTACAGATACATTCCAGCTGCATAGCCAGGAGAAGGCAGCTGAGGACATTAGATTTTACGTGAATGCGGACAAAACGGAGTGCATTTGTTTTAATCGAGAAGAAATGACAGTCCGATGAAATTAGGAAACAATTTCACATACCTCGGTAGTAGCGTCTCATCTACTGAAATTGATGTCAATATTCGTCAGGTGAAGGCGTTGACTGCTATCGATTGGCTATCGATCATATGAAAGTCTGGTGCCCGTGGTGTAATGGTTATCGTCACAGGATATGGACACGGCGATACGAGTTCAATTCCTGAACAAGACTGATTGCATTTCACATAGCACTAATACCCTTGGGAAAGGTATGAATCCAATTATTCTCCCTTCAGCTATGGGTAAATAGTAAGGCAGACTAGGTTCTTCAGCCTTGGTAAGGCAACTAGTCTAGGAGAAGGAAAACTCTGAATTCAAACCTGTTAAACTCCGCTTAAAAAATTGACCTTGTGTCATATCCTGCCCGAGCGGAGGGGTTGGGTAAATAGGATCATATGAAAGTCTGCTCTATCCGATAAAATCAAACGGGATTTCTTCCAAGCAGCAGTTGTTTCAATACTTTTGTATGGATGCGCCATATGGACGCATTGAGAAAAAGCTAGACGGGACCTGTACAAGAATGCTACGATCTATATTGAACGAATCCTGTAAGCAACAGCCCACGAAGCAACAGCTGTACGGCCACTTACCTCCCAACTCTAAAACCATCCAAATAAGACGAACAAGACATGCGGAACACTGTTGGAGAAGCAAGGACGAACTGATCAGTGACGTTCTTCTATAAACCCCTACATATAGAGATTCCAGCGTTGGTTGACAAGAAAGAAATTATCTACATCAGCTCTGTGGAGACACAGGAGGTAGTTTGAAAGACCTACCGGGGAGCGATGGATGATAGAGAGAGAGTCAGGGAAATCCGTGCTTGCAGCGCGACTTGATTACATATATATATCCGTGCTACCAGAGCTATATGATATATATATATATATAGTCAACCACAGACGGACAGTTTCGTTGTATCACAACTCTTCTGTGTGGCTAGACACGTAGGACGCTTGAAGCTGGGATTGAAACCCGCCCAACATTACGTTAGACTTAGTATCAGACCACTCGGACAACAAGCGTACCACGTCGGCTAGGGAACTATATTGTTTTGCTTCGTTTGTGTAGTCTTGTTTTATAATTTTTTGGGGGAGGGGGTGATGTTGAGGGGAGGGTCTCCGGATCGGGATGATGAGAGAATTGATATATTCAATCGTTTTTTTGTTTTATTTATTTATACACACACACAGCGTTGTTATTATTATTATTATTATTATTGCTTTGGTGTTTGGTTTTGAATCTGAGATATGAGTTTATCCACAGTTATCTATTTTAGGAATTGGTTGCCGGATCGGTGATCTTCGTGATTTTCCTTTTATGAAATTTGTTTAAGTTGGAGATTTGGGTTTTTTAAGGTGGGTGTTTGGGTTTTATGGTAGATCAACATTTGCAAGTTGTTTAATGCCAAATCCTTTTTTATACATATAATTAGTTCTATTTCAAACAATTCAGTTTCGCGTAAGTACAGTTTCAATGTCAAAAAGGTCCATTTAAAACAATTCAGTTTAGTATAAGTACACAGTTTAAATATCAAAACAGTTCTATTTCAAACAATTCAGTTTAGCCAGTACGCAGTTTAGTTCTATTTGACGCATAGATAGGACACTATCCCAGCGGTTAGAGTGTTCGCCAATGGCCCGGGAGACCTGGGTTCAATCCCAGGTCGAGTCATACCAAAGACTTTAAAAATGGAACTTGATACCACCTTGCTTAACACTCAGCATTATAAGGTACGGTTCAAGGGTAAAGTGGAGCAATCCTGGGAATGGAGTAGCGCCCTCCCCTACACCTTGGTGTAGTAGCTATCGAAAAGGGAGCCTTCGGGTCACCCTCGACTATGGTCGCTAACTTTACTTAGGACACTATCAGGTGCTACCACTCCAGGTCAAAGTGAACCTGGGAGTGATGGCAATAAAGGGGTGCTCCGCATTCCCCAAAGCTCCAGCATTACTGGAACCGCAGATTGTTTTGTGTCATATCTTGGACACTTGTTGGTGGGGTCTGACCCCTAAGCAGTGAAGCAGTTGGTATATTCTATTGCCCCAGCCGACTGGGCAAGGTTTCTTTTATTGATACTTTTGGGCCAATGGTATAGGTTTTTGTAGAGGGTTGTTTTTGTTTAATTTGCTGTTCTGTTTGAGATATTTCAGCTGAGTGTAGTTTCTTTAACTGTTCTTGAAATTCTGACTAATCGTTTGATCCCAGTGGTTTTAATTTTTTGATTGGAGCTCTGTATATACCAAGTTGATAGTTGTTATTGTTGTTGTTGATTTGACTCGCCTTCAGTTCTACATTGGTGTTGGTGTAAACTTTCATATGGGATTCCATAATTTTTCTTGCTTCTAGAAATCATATATTTCTTCTATATTTCACCCCCAGAGTCAACATGGTTAAGCCAACCGCAAAAACTATGCGAGGACACAGGATGTAACCCTGAAGACCTGCCGGAGGCGATGAATGATAGGGAGAAGTGGCGAGATAGGGTCAGGGACATGATGATGAATGATGATGAGTCTCTCTCTCTCTCTCTCTCTCTCTCTCTCTCTTTGATCCCAGTGGCTTTCATTTTTTGATCGGAGCTCTGTATATACCAGGTTATTACTATTGTTGTTGCTGTTGTTGCTGTTGATCGGACTCACCTTCTGTTCTATATTAGCGTAAGTGTAAACTTTCATATGGGATTCCACAATTTTTCTCGCTTCTAGAAATGATATATTTCTTCTATATTTTACCTCCATGTTCTCTCTCTCTCTCTCTCTCTCTCTCTCTCTCTCTCTCTCTCTCTCTCTCTCTTATATTGTAAGTTTTTGAAAATGCAGGGTGGTTCTCTTGGCAGTTTAAGCATTTGTTTTTTTTGGGACACTCTTCTTCCATCTGCTCAAACTCTTCTTAGCGAAATCTTCCAAACAGTATTCATATTTTCTATAAGTGTAGGGTGTATTATTCCATCATTTTGGGGTAGTATTCAATCTTTATTTTCTTTGGGACTTATTGATTTGCTAAATGTCAAAATGTATGTATGAGTTTGTACTTCTTCACCAACCCTTCTAATGGCTATCTTTTTGTAATACATGATCCCTTGCTTTCCTTAAACAGTTTATACGTACTCAGATATAGTCAAGGATTACTCCCTGTTTCTGATTACTCACTTTGAGAACTTCAGATTTTTATGAAGATAAACTTTGCACCTCAAATTGTGAAATGTGATAATTTTAATTAGGTCTACGACATATTTCTTGTTATCTACCACTACAAGTAAATTGCCGGTTCTAATTTTTTTCATAGTTCGAGAATTTGCACAGCTGAAGCTGGGTTTTTTTTTTCAATAAAGAAAGGGTACAGTTTAGCAAAAGGAGTTTCTACCAGTGATTCAGTTACAATAAATTTTGGGAATTCTGTTATTTCATTTTCTGAATCGCATTCAGAGAGGGTTCAGTCATGATTTTAGTTTGTATTTACCATATGAGTTTATTTTGTTCTTTTTTTTTCTGTTCCTGATCCCCATCACCCACCACGGAGTCCAACTTCAGTTTAAAATTTACTTAGAGGATACTTATTCGTCTAGGCTGAGATGGGGGATACATCGGCCAGGATATACGTGTCTGGCAGAGGATTTCGAGCCCCGGTTAAATTCGGGAATTAAGGGGTCAAAACTTAAGGCCTTAAAGTTAAACTGATCAAAGTCTTGTTTCTCTCGACGTGGTTGACCCTCAGCCACTGCCTTCATGCATCTATAAGATATAAAGGATTATGTATTGATTTGCTATAAAAGCAATTTGTAGAATACAATCGGAACTTATTATATTGATGCTAGGACTTGACATGACCGATCAATTGATCGGATCAAGTCTCTCCAACTGCCCGTTTAGTTCAAGTAAGAGCCAAAGTGGTGTATTCCAGGTCAAGTGATCCCTTAGTACCCGGGTCATAGTCTTCTAAGTCATCAGAATTCTGTCTTTGATCATTACAGGTCGCCACCCTTGGCCAACATGGGGTGGAGTCTTACCCCTCTGAAGAGGTGATAGTCGGCGTATTCTCCTGCCCTGGCTGACAGGGCGGTTTCGATCCCAGCTTGAAGCTTCTTGCGTGTCTAGCCACGCTGAAGAGTTGTGATAAGTGTATCTGTGGATGACAATATATACGCTCCCCTTCCGGTGGTTGAGTACTCTGGCGAAGGAATTAACTGCTACCACCCGCGTAATGCAAAGCTCTCCTAACGAATCAAACACTCTGATACCTGATTGCGCAAAAATGGAAACAAACAAAAGTGAATGCAACAAGCATTTTATATATATATATATATATATATATATATATATCACATTTCTTTTTTAAATGCTACTTCTAAAACGGCCTTAGATATAAGAAATTGTATGTTTTCAACGTTTTCTTCAAGTTATTAGCGTTAATTATATGTAGTATTTTAGACTCACACACTTATGCACAGACACACAGAGACACACACAAAGACACACATATATTTATACATATATATATATATATATATATGTGTGTGTGTGTGTGTGTGTGTGTGTGTGTGTGTAAGCACACGGGAATGTCGTTCAAAAAGTTCTCAGCGTAACCCAGAAAGAAGTGCAGAATTTAACATTTTTGTTGTTGCAACACACTACCATTTCTTCTAAATCTAAAAAAAATAATTCAGATTTTTACGTTTATATATATATATATATATATATATATAAAAGAGGTTTATGGTTCTTACTAGCTCTCTTGGTGAGTTAATGGAGGACCAAAGCATAAACTAAATTCCATTCTCCTTTTCATTTTTCAAGTATCACCATTATTTCCATATTTATGTGTATTTCTGCCATCTATATCTATGTTCACAGTACTTATTGAAGCTTTCTCCCTGTCTTTTCACCACATCCCACCTGTTTCGCCAACACCTTTCTCATTGTCACACCATCCATCAGCCATTACCGACACCATACTAATTATACAACAGAACCACCGACCGTAAGTACCATTTTCCTCACATTATTACATTATGAACACCCACAAGTATTGCTAGTAAATGTAAGTAATATTTCTAGTTTTGTCAATAATTATAAGCAGTATTTTTTAAATTATTGCATTATGAACACCCATAAGTATTGTAAAAGACAATAACGAACATAATTGTTACATATATTATTATTTTACTTTTTTAGAGTTTTTCCCATCAGCTAACGCTGATGGTCTTTCACTGGATTTTCAGTGACAGCAAGTCTGCTCAAGTCTCCAGGACTCTTCTCAGTACTCTGGGTGTTCTCATAATGCTTTCGTTTGGATGGTCTCCACTCGGCCGCCAACTTCCAAGTCCTTCAGTCCCTTTAATAATCCTTTAGTTACTGTACCAAAAGCATCAATCACAATTGGTATAATTGTCACCTTCATGTTCCCTAGTTTTCTTAATTCTCTAGCAAGGTCGAGGTATTTATCCTTCTTTTCACATTCGATCAGTTTTATTCTGTGGTCAGCAGTGACAGAAAAGTCGACAATTTTACAAATTCACTTTTTTTTTGTTGATTATCATAAGGTCTGGCTCATTGACCTAGTGGATAGAATGTTCACCTATGATCTGGGAGACATGGGTTCAATCACAGGTCTCGTCATCCCAAAGACTTTAAAAATTGTTCTTGATGACTCCTTGCTTAACACTCAGCAATATCAGGTACGTATCAAGGGTAAAGTGGAGCAATCTATTATTATCTATCATTATTTTCACTTGGAGGTGCCCGTGGTGTAATGGGTATCGTCGTAGGAAATGGACACAGCGACACGAGTTCAAATCCTGGACAAGTCTGATTGCATTTCACATAGCACTAATACCCTTCGGAAAGGTATGAATCCAATTATTCCCCCTCCAGATATGGTTAAATAGTAGGGCAGACTAGGTTCTACAGCCTTGGTGTGGCAACTAGTCTAGGAGAAGGAAAACTCTGAATTCAAACCTGTTAAACTCCGTTTAAAAATTGACCTTGCGTCATATCCTGCCCGTGGGGGTTGGTAAATATGATTATTATTATTGCAAAAGCTACCCAAAACGAAACTTCATTTTTATTACCTATCCATAAATAGTAAGTAAAGTTAGCGACCATAGTCGAGGGTGACCCGAAGGCTCCCTTTTCGATAGCTACTACACCAAGGTGTAGGGGAGGGCGCTACTCCATTCCCAGGATTGCTCCACTTTACCCTTGAACCGTACCTTATAATGCTGAGTGTTAAGCAAGGTGGTATCAAGTACCATTTTTAAAGTCTTTGGTATGACTCGACCTGAGATTGAACCCAGGTCTCCCGGGCCATTGGCGAACACTCTAACCGCTGGGCCAATGTCCCGGTATACCTATCCATAAATACTATACCAAATAACCCTTAAAAACACAATCATTATATAAAAAAAACATCTTGAAGGTGATTTTAATTTTAATCATCATCATCCAACAAAATTCACCACAAAAAAGACATTTCTAATACCCATCAAATAAGCTTTTTGCTACCATAAAAGTTAGGTAGGATTAAGAGAAAAAAATCATTTTGATTGCAACAATCCATTTCCGACCCACCCCTCACCCCATCTTCCCTTCTTCCTTCGTCTTACCACTTCCCAACAACAGACAGCGAAAATATGTGTATATATGTAAAGATTTATACCAGCATATACGCAAACAAACGTTAATGTGTACCCCGCGAGCAACAGCACATATACAAATATACTTACATTTAATAGCACACAAATTTAGACACAACATACGCACAAATACCCCCACCCACTTTTCGAACAAAAAATTAACCATATCAGTGGGTTTTTTTTAAAAAAACTTCACACTGTCTGACGAATCCGAAATGCATGAAACCCAGGGTCACAGACACTACTATATATATATATATATATATATATATATATATACTAATAAGTCTCATTGAATGACTCGAACAAGGAAACGGGATTGATTTTTTTTCTCAAGTTTCCTATTTACTTACACGGCAATCTATAAATGAAAACAGTATAAGAAATCTTCCTTATTTTTTTCCACCTGGGTTACAAGCGTTTTCTACATTTCTGTAGCTATTGTAAAGAACACTTATCTCACATGGCCGTTGTTGACAGCAGGTAAAACTGAAATGCCTTACCATCTTCAGCTGCTCTCTCCTAGGAAGTTAAGATTTGAATTACGTCATTAAATCATGGAAATTTATTGGTTTGTTTTTGTTGTTTTTTTCATCACGAGGTCTCACGTGATGGATTTTGTAATTTTGATTTCCTTTTGAAATATATCCTCTTAGATTCGGTGTATTTGATAATTATTGAAAATATCTAAAACACCATTTCCCAAACTGAAAAATATCTTATATATGCAGTGGGATTTTTTTTTATTATTATTAAAAGTTTAATCCTATTTACCAACCCCTCCGCTCGGGCAGGATATGACACAAGGTCAATTTTTAAGCGGAGTTTAACAGGTTTGAATTCAGAGTTTTCCTTCTCCTAGACTAGTTGCCTCATCAAGGCCGAAGAACCAAGTCTGTCCTACTATTTACCCACAGCTGGAGGGAGTATAATTGGATTCATACCTTTCCCAAAGGTATTAGTGCTATGTGAAATGCAATCAGTCTTGTCCAGGATTTGAACTCGTGTCGTCGTGTCCACTTCCTCTGACGATAACCATTACACCACGGACACCTCCATTATTATTAAATGTTTAACACACACACACACACACACACACACACACACACACACACACACACACACACATACTTCCCGAACACATTCGCATATTGAAGGGTATAAAAAAATTATCAGCTCTGTTGATGGCGTCCTTCTTCCGGAAAGCACCCTTTGGGTTTATTTCCCGATGCCTGAGGTGCCTCAAAATGAAGCGAAGCAATTCTAGGGCACCACCCACAAGAAGCTTGCTTCATAATAAACAAATCTTGTGTCGAATTCCAGTACCGTAGGGCGTTGAATGACACACACACACACACACACACACACATATGTAGATATATATATAGAGAGAAAGAAACTTTAAAAATTAAGATGTTCGTGGTGTAATGGATGCCTTCGGAGGAAATGGACACGGTGACCCGAGTTCAAATCTGGACGAGGCTATTTGTATTTCACATAGTGCAAGGAAAAAGATAATCTAATTATTCTCGTTCTTGGTGTTCGTAAATAGTAGAGCTAACTGGGCTCTTCATCTTTGGTATGGCAACTGGTCAAGGAGAATTTAAACCTGTTAAACTCCCTTTAAAAATTGTCTTTGTGTCGCATCCTGTTCGTGCAGAGAGGTTGAGGAAAAAGTAATGCCTTTTTCTTTATGACAGGTATAATTAATGACATAAAAGCAAGTATCATACTATCAATTAATGTATCAAAATGAAACTATTCCTCTGGATCTCATCCCTGCTTCTCCACACTGTCACCATTTCTGTCAATAGCATTTTTCCACCTTCTCAGTCTGTTCAGTCTATCTATCTGTCTACGTGTGTATATATGTCGAAGAGTGTTCATGTACGCTTCTTATATAGAGTGGTTAAAAATTGCATGGTCTATGTATGGAAATAATATCAACACCTCAAAGAAATCTTTGAATATATATATATATATATATATATATATATATATATATATATATATATGTGTGTGTGTGTGTGTGCGTGTGTATAATATACTTACATCGAAGGCCGTTGGAATGTGTTCTTAATTATCATCACCGGACAAAGAGGAAAGGTTTCATCGAAAAATATCCCCCCAAGAGAAAAACATCAATTTTTAAATGCTTCAATTCCAAAGGGTTTAAATGTTTGTACATTATATTTTTTTCAATATTTTCTGAGTAATTAGCGTTATTTCCTTATATGGACAATGTCATTTTCAACAAATATATCATCATCATGTCGCGCTGCCAGCACGGGTCTCCTTGGCCCTTTCTCGCCACTCGTCTCTATCGTTCATCGCTCCCGGTAGGTCTTTAAGGCTACATCCTGTATCGGCACAGAGCTGTTGTATATAGGTTCTAGCCGGTCGTCCAACCTTTGCTCGTCCTTGTGAAGGGGTCCACAGGAGTATGTTGCTTATGAGTTTAACCTTACTTCTCCAGCAGTGTCCCGCATGTCTGGTTCGTCTAACTTGGATAATTTTCGTGATGGATGGCCGGTGACCGTATAGCTGCTGCTTTGTGGGGCGCTGCCTCCAGGACTTGTTCAATATTGCTTGCAGCATTCTTGTGTAAATGCTGTCCAGCTTTCTCTCCATACGTTTAGTTCGCGTCCATGTAGTGCATCCATATAGCAGTATCGACACGATCGCTGCTTGAAAAAAACTGCCTTTTATTTCATCGGTCAGGTCTGACTTTTATATGACCGATAGCCTTTCGATACCTCTCGATGCATTTGCTAGTGTCTCGATGTCTGTGTCAAAGAGTAAGAGACAGAGAGATTTTATCGCTGAAAGAAGTTGATTTATCATAATTATAAAATTTCCAATGTACAGAAGTGGGAATTCTAAAATCTATCATCATTATCATCATCATCAAGAAGTATCGACAGCATGGATTTCCTTGACTCTCTCTCGTCATCTGTCCCTATCGGTCATCGCTCTTGTCAAATCCTCAAAACGTCCGCAGAGAAATGATGCATGTAAGTTTCTACCGATCGGCCAACAATGGTGTGTTCATGTGTAGGAGTCCATAAGAGGACGTTGCTTATTAATTCGTCATTACTTCAATAGACATATTCACACATCTATCTATAGATCTATCTTAGTTTGTTTATATCCCAGTCTGTTCAATCTATCTATCTATCTATCTATCCTTGCCTATCTATTTATATACATAAACATTTTCTATATTTAAGCTAATGTAAAAGCAGAATAGAAAAGAACAGGTCGTGGGAATTTTTGTGTCGTACCGATCCGACAATGAAGTTAGCATTCAACATCTTTGCTTTTTACCTCGGCTCGAAAAACAACCACGGGCGCCAGTAAAAAAAAAAAAAAATACCCAATGACCTCCAGCCATGTACTTAACCTAACTCTCTCTCTCTCTCTCTCTCTCTTTCTTTCTCTGTCTCTCTGTCTCTCTCTGTCAAAGACATACACACACACACACACATACACACACACACACATACACACATACACATATAGATGCAGGTTTTTTTTGTTAATGTATACTTTTCTAAAAAGAACATACAAGGACTGTTATGTTCTTTTTTTTGTTTCAGATTTGAAAAAAGTATACTATGACAAACTATTAACCCTCGATCACAATACCTTTGGACAAGAGAAGAAAAAATATTTTGCGACACTACTTATTTGGAGACAAAATCATTAAAAACTGTCTCAAAATTGATGCAATTCACTAATATGATAATGGTTAATTACTGAGACAAAAAAACTTTAAAAAGAGTGCATGCCTTGGAAGCTGGTATAATTACAATTTAAAAAACAAACATTGATTTAATGTCTCAAGCTCAAAGGATGCATTTTTACAGGACGTGTTCCAAATGAGCGCCGTTGCGGTTGTCTTTGTAATAAATCATTATCATATTAATGGGTTGCATCTATTTTGAGACACTCTGTATTAATTTTTCGAAAAGTTATTTTTTACTTCATTTTTCTCATTTGAGACAAGAGAGTGTCCTCGCAGTGTAATGGTTAAAGCGATGGACTGCAGAATCGTACTAAGCGAGTTCGTACTCAAGTCGCGCTATTACGTTCACTTTCGGGCAAATACCCGTGGGAAAGGAATGAACCCCCTTATCCTCCCAGCTATGGGTTAAATAGTAACACTACTGTTCTTCTAGGAGAATGGCTTTGGCATTAAATAACCTACAAAGGTTGATATGCCATTAAACAAAGAAACCTAACCTCATCTGAGTCGAGACTGTTGCTCGACGTCAGCCAACTATTCGTAAAGCAACACCAACGTAGTTGAAGAACAAATCCGTAAAAAATAAACAGTTCAAAGTTTTCTTTAAATGATTTGAAACGATTATAATTTAACCGTATTTAAATTTAAATTCAATCAGAGTATCATATCCTTGAAAATGACTGCAAATACAGCTGAAAGCGCTTGAAACCCTGAATCTTTCAGACAGTTTCTACAATCATTCGATCTGGATATACACTTCAATTTTAAACACACTCACGCACATACATACATATATATCTATATATATTATTATAGTGGGTAGAGTGTTCGCCTATGGTCCTGGAGACTTGGGTTCAATCCGCGGTCGAGTCATACCAAAGACTCAAAAAATGGTACTTGATGCCGACTTGCTTAACACTCAGAATTATAAGGTAAGGGTCAAGGGTAAAATAGAGCAATCTAAGGAAAGGGGTAGCGCTCTCCCCTACTTCTTGGTGAAGTAGCTATTGAAAAGGGAGCCTTCGGGTCACCCTCGACTACGGTCGCTAACTCTACTTACTTATATATATATATATATACACACACATATAAACGCATACACCCACACATACACCCACACACACACACACACATATATATATATATATGTTATATTCTGACCTTCGACCCGGCCCAAAATGCCATTCAAGGTGATGCCCCGGAAGGAAGTGACACATTCCAATGGCAGTTAGGAGAGGAAATCGCGTGGGAGGAAATTGGCTAACAAAATGGGACAAGGTAAAAAATCCTATGGTACACTCATAGACTGACGCACCGGAAGAGAGTGACGTGTGAACTGCATGACAGTTATTTCCGTTTGATGACGATCAAACATGCGATTTCAAAGATCGAGTGGGCGATCGAGTGGGCGTGGAACTATTATATAACTAAGTTGAGTTCGAGTTCCAGTTAGAGCTGGAGACGGAGTTATATACGAGATGTGGTAGGGAAAACCACATCAGGCCGAAGGGGCCTTGAAGCCCTGATGAGTTGGGGTCCAGAGAAGATGCTGATAAGATGAGGTAAAGAAAGCCAGCACCCAGCAGAGTGGACCCCAGGGCCTCCGGTTGAGCATCTGGTGAACGAGAAAGACACAACGTTGACGGGCATAAGTTTGGGGTCAAAATATTACAGTTTCTGTTCGGTCTCCAGCTCCATCTCACACGCAAACCTTGAGTAACCCTTTTCGGACCCTTGCAATAAAGTGAGAGGTACATATATTTATAAAAAGTCTTCCTGCGTCTGTTATTCATTGCGTCAGTATGTATCCTGCATGACCATGTATATCAGAATGCAACATATATATATATATATATATATATATATATGTGTGTGTGTGTGTGTGTGTGTGTGTGGCTTCCATTTCTGCATAGAACGACGTATGTGTGTTTTGCAAGTAAGAAAAGGATGAGGCTCAGCCTGCTAGAGAACAATGCCTAGATCAGGCTTAGGCAACCTTTTTCGAAAAGCAGGCCACATGAGACATCCAGGTAATTCATTTTGTTGAAGGTAACTCCACAATTTTCATATCAGATTATATGTATAAGTATCGGCCTTCGAAATAAGGAAAAGTTGATTTTTCTCTCTCAGGTAAAAACATCCATTCAATAAAAATAAAAAATTGAAGTTTTGGTATAATATTATCACTGATATCAATGTGATTAACACTTGCGGCCACCTTGATAAACTATGAAACTATTAAAATAAAAAACAATTGATTACTTTAAAATGTAATGTATTCAATATAAATAAGATCCGTGTGTCATAGAAAAATTGAATACCTTTATAATCGCCTTAGTCATCCCCTTCCCCAAAACATTTTGAGAGAGAGAGAGTGTGTGTGTGTGTGTGTGTGTGTGTGATTGAAGAAGTGAGATTAAACCGAGACAAACAAATTTTAATAAACATTATCTTCCACGTAAAATCGGGAGGGTCATTCAGAAAGCACAGCGGGCCACACGTGACCCACGAGCTGTAGTATGCCCGTAACTGGCTTAGATCCAAGATCGTTGCCAGATAGGCTAAGGACAATAAACTGGCTTGGTATTAGTGGTTTTAGATAGATTTTTATTTCGTACCTACAACGGTATTCTTACCTGGCACAAGGGTTTCTCATGTGCCGGGTGTTGGAAAAAATCTAAAGACTGAATTCCTGAGGGCCTTTCCCTCAGAAAACACTTGTTCCATCACCTAAGAGCAGCGGTGCTTTAAAAAAGGTTTATTTTCCGGTGCTTTAAGCTCCCCCAAATGGAAAATACCGATAGAATCTTAGCAATTTAAAACTCTGGAGAATAAATTTAGATATTAATGGATGTTTACTTCATGCGCAGTACTTCACATTTAAGCATCCGGGGTCTTAGGCCCTCGAACGGCCTTCCCTACCCGACCAGATTGATTTTAGGTAGCCAAGACACAAGGACGAACACTGAATGACAGTTTCAGAACGTATCACTTCGATATTCTTCGGGGAAATGCTTTTTCTGTTCTTTTCTTCAGAATATCAAATATCAACTTCCCTTTCAAGATAAAGACTGATCACTTTTTAAAAAATGAAAACAAAGAAATTATCTCATCTCTTTTGCTTGCACACACACACACACACACACACACATAGTTTTCTTCAAGATATTCCCCTTAAATTTCAGCAACCTTATTCCAGCGAGTTTTTCCTTGGTAGAAGTACCTCTGAAAGTTATCTTCTGGTATGGTGTTAAGCTGAGCTGTACCATTTTTTTTTTATTTTGTCCTCCAGGTCCTCAAATCTTGTCCTTCAGATTAACTTCAGATTAAGTTTATAAAACAAGAAAAAGTTTCATGAAACCTGGTTTGGTGACTATCAAGGTATGCACATTATTGTTTGGTTCAGTTTGGTTTGGTTTGGTTTTATGGCACATCAACTATTGTAGGTTATTTAATGCTCCTATGGACCCCCGCATATGGCCAAGCAAAAGCAGGACGACCAGCTCGAACATACATACAGCAGCTATGTGAGGATACGGGATGTAACCCTGAAGACCTGCCGAAAGCGATGAATGATGGGGAGAAGTGGCGAAAGAGGGTCAGGAATATCCGTGCTGGCAACACGACTTGATGATGATGATGACACAATTTAAAAGTCAAAAACACTTCTATTACAAGCTATTCAGTTTAGTCAACAAAGTTAAATGATTGCAAGTATTACAATTTATCACAAACAATCCAATTAAACAGTCATTAATTTACACAGAGTTAAATGTCAAAACAGTTCTATTTCTAACAATTCAGCTTAGCATACAATTTAATTCTAATTGACCCATAGATAAGACCCTCTCGGGTGCTACCACAAAGGGCCAGAGTGGACCTGGGAGTAATGGCAATGAAGAGGGACTTCGCATTCCATAAAGTTCCAGCATTACTGGAGCCTCACCATCAGATTGCTTAGTGTCATATCCAGGACATTCGTTGGGGTGGGGGTATTACCTCACTGCAGGGATACAGTTGGTGTATTCTGCAGCTCCAGCTGACTGGGCCACACAGTACTGTATTTCATCAAAAATCACTATTCAAAAAGTATTCAGCCTATATGTCTATATATATAAAAGATGTTTGACCTGCCGATTTAAATATATATATATATATATATATATATATATATATATATATATATATATATAGTATCACCCTTAAATAATACACTTTTTAAATATGTCTTTTTTTATAAAAAGTTCATTTTTTCTCAACTAAAGATTCCTGGATTTTAGCATTTCTAATGGATCATTATCGAATTATAACGAGTATCATTAGGTATTATTTATAACAAATTCGACAGCATAGAAACACTGTAGCCAAAAATAAAGAGCTGCGCTTATTTTTGGACTGGTATTTTTTCATATATTTGGTTACACAGTTTCAGTGATGTAGGATTTGGCTACAAATAATACCTAACAAGATCAGTTTTGATATTCCATGAAAAAAGATAAAACCTTTGAAATTTTGTTTAATAGAATATTGTTTTTCTAGAAACATTTTCAGAAGTATACTTATTTATAGGAGACATTAAAAATAAAGAGTGAGGACACAGATATCAATGCGGCATAGTGACGACAAGCTACACATTTATATATATATATATATATATATATATATATATATATATATATATGTGTGTGTGTGTGTGTGTGTGTGTGTGTGTGTGTGTGTGTGTGTGAGGTTGAACGAACTTGGACAGTTAATAATTGAAAGTAAATATTTATAATGATATTTATTATAATAAATCATCCTTGTTATAGTAGCTGTAAGTCATGCGAGAACCAGGTAACGAGGGCGGACATGGTTGAATGGAAAACGAGCTGTTGCTCATGTTGCCGGTCTCCTCACTGCACAAAATCGATGCTACCCAAGGAAAAGGTAAGGGGCTTAACAATATGGCTTCACTGTCACTACCCACAGGAATTGTCAGAACGAGATTAGAGACAACATCGGATTTCCGTAAGGACAGTATCACCTGGTTTTCAATTAAGAGTTCATTTTCTTTTCCTTCTCATAGAATTGTTGCGCTAACAAGAAAAAACCCCAAATCTAACTACATGTCTTACTCGAAGCGGAGAAGAAGAAAATGAATCATGCCTTCCTAAAAGGCTTGAAAGCAAAGTGAAACGTGAACAATCTCGACTACACACACACACACACACACACACACACACACACACACACACACACACACACATATATATATATATATATATATAGATATTATATATATGTAAACAGCAGATGAGAAAAAAAAGATATGTGAACAAAACAAACAATATTTTGCTGACAAGTAATGTATAAAAGCTAAAATAATTATCTTACCTTCCTTAACTCATCTGCTACAGATTGTTTCGTTCGTGATTTTTTAATAAAACACACACACACACACACACACACACACACACACATATATATATATAATATATATATATATACATACATATAGTAAACACGTATATAGATCAAATTACACTCACAGATACACAGACATAAACAACCACACACATACACACACCCACACAAACACACAAAAAATACTCATACACAGATACACACAACACAAACACAAACACACACACACGCCCATATATATATATATATATATATATGTTGAAAAGATAAATTGTAGTGAATCCGACAGTTTGAGAAAAATATGTGGAAGGTTGGATAAGTCACACACACACACACACACACATATATATATATATATATATATATATATATATATATATATATATATATATATATATATATGCATAATTTGAACTAACTTACAAGGGTTGATATGCTGGAATTTGAATTATTAGTATTAGCAATACTTGAAAACATTTGATTGTATGCAAACTAATCTGCTAGGTCATTTTTTTTAATTTGTTACCTATAAACTATTCGTTTACAAATCATAAATATTTGACTAATGCCTAAGTAAGATTTGGCATTAAATAATTTACGTGAACTGGTATGTTTTGAAACATAAACAACCAACAAATCACATCAATGAACGGAATTCGGCATTAGAAAAGACACAATGGTTGATATGCTATAAAACACAATCAAACTCCCCCACCAAACAAAATTATATATATATATATATATATATATATATATATATATATATATATATATATATATATATATATATATATATATATATATATAAACTGGAGAACAAGCTAATCCAAAGAGAAGAATTTAATGTAAAGAAAGTCAACGTTATAACGTTTCGGTTTTAATAAACCATCATCAGTGATTTAACGTCATTCCATATCATCCTCTCTAATCCTGATGATGGTTCATTAAAACCGAATCGTCATAACGTTGATTTTCTTTTACATTAAATTCTTCTCTTCGGATTACCAAGTTTTATCTCCTTATATATATATATATATATATATATATATATATATATATATATATATATATATTGCATACATTTGTAATTTAAACTATATATATATATATATATATAGTTAAAATTGTACACACACATACCTATAACTATCATATTTAACCATCTTACATATGATAATCAAACTTTTAAAAAAATGACACAATGTATTTCATTTTTTCATAATGACAATCTTACAAGCCATTTTTTAAAATGAAATAATGAAATAATTTTAAAAAGATTATCAATTGAGCAGATCCTGCAAATATGTGCATCTCTCTCTCTCTCTCTCTCTCTCTCTCTCACACACACACACACACACACACACACATATATATATATATATATTGGCCTAATGAATAGTGTGTTCGTTAATGATCCGAGAAACCGGGGTTCAATCCCATGTCAACTCATACCAAAGACTCAAAAATGGTACTTGATGCCGCCTTGCTTAACACTCAACACTATAAGGTAAGGATGAAGGGCAAAGTGGTGCAATCCAGGGAAAGGAGTAGCGCACCCCTACACTTCGGTGTAGTAGCTATTGAAAAGGGAACCCTCGGGTCACCCTCGACTAAGGTCGCCAACTTTACTTACATATGTTAGAGAGTGCGCGGACGTGTCTGTGTATTTTAACATTTTTCATAGTTGTTGAAAAGAATGAAATTAAAGCGATCAGCATAGATGTGACATAAGATTTGAAGAATGGGTCACCCAGTGAGAAACGAATAAACATAACAATGTTCTGATAATCTAGCTTGCTATCCCCCCCTCTTCTATATGGCAATACTAAGTTATGAACTGGCGTAACCCACAGTGTGTCAATTGTCACGTGCGTTGGTGTAACATTTACCATGTCATTTCGATCAGAAACCATAACACGTCTCCTACTACAACTATCACTTTCACTGCCGCTCTCATTGCAACTACAACGACTTCTATAGAAGAAATAAACCTAATAAGAACAGTATTAATTACAGCAATTATAATTAATATCGTTATCGTGAGAGTTGATTAAAATATTACTGAGGTTAAAAAGAATTAAAACTAGTTTAAAAAGAAATTAAAAAATTGAATAATATAAAAAAATAAACTGTCAGTATTTGATTTTTAAAAGCGTAACTGACATTTAAAACAAAATGAGCCCTGGTAATAATGTTAAAGAAAGATGAGCGAAGATATTAGTCCGATATGAAATTTCCAATTATTATTTTGTCTCATACGGTACGAAAACACAGAAAAAATATACAAGTGCACATTAGCTGCTGACCGTTTTTTTTTTTTTTTTTTTTCAGTCGGGATCATATAAAAAACAAGAAGCAATGATAATATAGTTGGTATACTGAGAACTGTCACCAAAGACCTGGATGAGATAGTGGGGAACTGAAAATCAGGAGAAGAACTGAGACCATTCAGACCACAGCACTGTAAAGATAGACTCGAATACTTAGAAGAGTTCAGAGGAGACTTGCTGTCACTTAAACTCCAGTGAAAGACTACCTGTTAAAACTGGCGTGAAAAACTCACAAGCAGTGAATACCAATTGTAATTGGTGCTTTTGGCACAGTCAGTAAAGGATTGGCACAGGGACTGGATGACTCAAAATAACAGGACGAGTGGAAACTATCTAAACTACAGCTTTGTTAAGATCATACAGGATACTGCGAAGAGTCCTGGAGACTTGAGGAGACTTACTGTCTCTCAAACTCCAGTGAAAGACCATCAGCTAACGCTGATATGAAAAATGCAGGCTATGTGAAGACAGAGATGAAACGATCAATCACATTATTAGCGAATGCAGCAAATTGGCACAGAAGGAGATTAAGACTAGACACGAATGGGTGGGCAAGATGATCCACAGGGAACTGTGCAAGAAATTTACATTTGACCATACGAACAAATGGTATATGCAAAACCCAACACTTGTCCTAGAAAATGACACACATAAACTCCAATGGGACTTTGACATACACACGGATCACCTAATCTCGGCCAGAAGACCAGACCTTATAATAATCAACAAAAAAAAAGAGAATTTGCAAAATTGTCGACTTTGCTGTCCCGGCTGACCACAGAATAAAACGGAAAGAATGGGAAAAGAAGAATACGTACCTCGACCAAAAGCGAAAAAGCGAATAACGGGCTTTAAGAAAGTTGATTTTTTTTTTTGACCGGCTGTTTATGTACAGCCATCATAGCTGTTCTTGGTCTCATCTGCGTCAGGCGCGCATATCATAAACAATCCCCGGGTCTGGTATAGCCACAATATACCACCCATGATTAAAATGTCCAATCACAATATTACACAATCTGGGACCCAAGCAACAGGCATGGGTGTCATGATCGGCAGGTGCTCTCCTGATAGCCAACATCGGAGACTCGATCGTCATCCTACGAATGTTGGCTGCTCTTTTTTCAGGTACATAAATGACGACGTAAGAAACCACAACGATCAGAGACCTAAACGCAAAACATGGACGAAGGAAGATAATCAACTTGCACTACAAAGCAACCCTTCACAAAGAGGATACAGGAAAAAGAATGATAGAGATCTGGCAAGAATGTGCGAAATTTCAGACAACTAGCCAAAGGCTTGCCGATCAAGTTAGAACAATCATTAAGAAGGGTTAGTTTTTTTACCTTGAAATACTAAAAAGCCATCAAAAAACAAATAAACAAAACTATAATACAGTATCAGACACATCAAGTGGTGTCAAACAAAAACAATCCAACGAAAAAGTACTGCCAACTTCGGAAAATGAAAACACCACACTTCCATACGATACACTACAAAGCAACCATAAAGAAAGACTATCACAAGAACAAAAGACAAATCTAGAAAATGGAAAGAGAATCATGAGTAGTGAAAAGACTACTCTACCATCATTAAGAAACATAGAATGGAAATCACTTAAGATAGAAACGAATAAAATAAATCACATACTACCTTACATACCAACGAATAATTTACGATTTAAATGAACTAATCTATGCAGGTGCAAAATTAGTTTGTGAGAAAATTGGGATCGCTGCAAAAAGCACGAAGAAACAGTCAAAACCGGGATGGGAAATTCGACTGGAAACGCAAATAAAAAACTACGAAAACAAGCCAGAATGATAAAAAAAGAGAGGCGCTGAAATAAGCGGGAAAAAAAAGGAACAGGCAACACAAGAAAAAATAACAGTACATCTTGAGGAAATAAACCAGAAAGTGCTGGCGAAAAAAGGAAGATTAAAGAGATATCGACAAAGGGTAAAACAATACAGACAAAGTAGGACTTTCCAAAACAACGAAAGAAAATTCTATCAACAATTGGAAGACAGAGACACGAAAACATACCAACAACCAGATGCCGAAGAAACCTAACGATTTTGGACGAAAATATGGCAACCAAAAAAACATAACGAAAATGCTGAATGGATAAACAATATTACAAGAGAACTAGAGGGACTTGAAGAAGGCCCCAAAACGGAAATACACATCGACTTACTCAAAATAACACAAAAAGAATATCAAACTGGAAAACGTCAGGCCATGATGGAATACATGGCTTCTGGTTCAAGAAATTCACCTCCATTCACGGCAGACTAGCACTAGAAATGAACAGATGCCTACAAGGCACGCAAGTACCTGAATGGATGACCAAAGGAAAGACTACATTAATCCAAAAGGACCCAAGCAAAGGAACTGCTCCAAACAATTACAGACCGATAACCTGCCTTCCAATGATGTGGAAAATACTAACAGCACAAATAAGGGAAAAGATTTACGACTCGCAAACAAACCGCGGATTGTTCCCTGACGAAGAGAAAGGATGCCGCAAAGGATCCAGAGGCACACCAGAATTACTTTACATAGATTAACACATCCCAAATTAGAGCAAGACAGACGGAAAAAACTATGGCCTGGATTGACTACAAAAAGGCATATGATATGATTCCACAAAGCTGGATAATACTCTGTCTCAAAATGTACAAAATATCACATGAAGTCATAAACTTCATCGCAAAGACCATGCAAACCTGGAGCTGACAGTAGGAGGAAGAAACTTAGCTGAAACAAAGATCCAAAGAGGGATTTTCCAAGGAGATGCACTATCACCCTTACTATTCATAATAGCCATGATACCATTTAACCACATACTCAGAAAATGCATAGCCGGATACAAACTTAGCGGAGCACAAGAGAAGATCAATCACCTAATGTACATGGATGACATTAAACTATTTGCAAAAAATGAAAAAGAACTGGAAACTCTCATACACGCTGTTAGAATATATAGTCAGGACATTGGAATGGAATTTGGTATAGAAAAATGTGCCATGCTCGTCATGAAAAGTGGCAAACGACATATGACTGACGGAATGGAACTACCAAATCACGACAAAATTAGAACGCTCAGAGAAAAGGAAACCTACAAATACTTGGGTATCTTGGAGGCTGACTCCATCAAACAAGTGGAAATGAAAGACAAGATTCGAAGAGAATATCTCAGGAGAACTAGAAAACTACTCGAGACAAAACTCTCTGGCAGAAACCTCATCAAAGGAATAAATACTTGGGCTGTTCCCCTCGTTAGATATTCGGGACCCTTTCTCAAGTGGACAAGAGAGGAACTTAAACAAATGGATCAAAGAACAAGAAAACTAATGACCATGCATAAGTCATTACATCCCAGAGACGACATTGACAGACTATATGTATCGTGAAAAGAGGGAGGAAGTGGACTTGCCAGTGTCGAAGACAGCGTAGACGCATCGATACAACGGCTCGAAGACTACATAGAAAAACACGAACTAGGTCTGATTACAGCCGTCGGAAACGATGCAGACAACACGATCGACAATAGAATGACAACAACTAGGAAACAAAAATGGTGGAAAAAACAAATCTATGACTGCTTTAAACGACTAATAAACAACATTTCACACCAGAAAACTTTGACCTGGCTAAGAAAAGGAAACTTTAAGAAAGAAACAGAATCTCTCCAAATAGCAGCACAGGACAACGTCATAAGAACCATTCATATCAGAGTGAGAATAGATAAGACGCAGCAAAATAGCAAATATAGGCTATGTGGTGACAGGGACGAAATGATCAATCACATAATAAGCGAATGCAGCAAATTAGCACAGAAGGAGTATAAGGCGAGACACGACTGGGTTGGCAAGGTGATCAACTGGGATATGTGCAAGAAATTTAAATTTGACCATACTAACAAATGGTATATGCACAACCCAGCACCTGTCCTAGAAAATGACACACATAAACTCCTATGGAACTTTGAAATAAAAACGGATCATTTAATCCCGGCCAGAAGACCATACCTTATAATAATCAATAAAAAGAAGAGAATCTGCAAAATTGTCGACTTTGCTGTCCCGGTGTACCACAGAATAAATCTGAATGAATGTGCAAAGAAGGATAAGTACCTCGACCTTGCTAGAGAATTGAAAAAGCTGAAAGTGACGATTGTACCAATTGTGATTGGTGCTTTTGGCATAATAACTAAAGGATTATTAAAAGGCCTGGAAGACTTGGAAGTTGACGGACGGGTAGAGACTATTCAAATGACAGCATTGCTGAGAACGGCCAGAATCTTGGGACGAGTCCTGAAAACTTGAGGAGACTTGCTGTCACTCAAACTCCAGTGAAAAACCATCAGCTAACACTGATGTGAAAAACTATAAAGGAGTAAATAATAATAATAATAATAATAATAATAATAATAATAATACGGACTACCAGACCTAGTGATAGTTAACATTCAAAAGGAGAACCTGCCGAATAGTTATCTTTACCGACCTCGTAGTGAAAATAATGTTCCTATTTACCCAACCCCTCCGCTCGGGCAGGATATGACACAAGGTCAATTTTTAAGCGGAGTTTAACAGATTTTAATTCAGAGTTTTCCTTCTCCTAGACTAGTTGCCTCACCAAGGCTGAAGAACCTAGTCTGCCCTACTATTTACTATTTACCCATAGTTGGAGGAAGAATAATTGGATTCATACCTTTCCCAAGGATATTAGTGCTATGTGAAATGCAATCAGTCACGTCCAGGATTTGAACTCGTGTCGCCGTGTCCATATCCTGCGACGATAACCATTACACCACGGGCACCTCCAAGTGAAAATAATGATAAATAATAATAGAAAATGAAAGAGTGATAAATAACCAAACCTTGCTAGAGAACTATAATAAATTATGGAACATGAAGGTGACGGTGAAGGCAACTGTGATTGGTGCACTTGGGACCGAAGGATTGGAAAAGGGACGGGATGACTTGTAAATAATAGGACAAGTAGAGACCATCCAAACTACAGGATTATTAAGATCGGCCAGAATACTGAGAAGAGTCCTAGAGACTTGAGGAGACTTGCTGTCACTCAAATTCCACTGAGAAACCAACAGCTAACGCTAGTGTGGAACATAAAAGCGATTATTGTACCAATTGTGATTGGTGCTTTTGGCATAATAACTAAAGGATTATTAAAAGGCCTGGAGGACTTGGAAGAAGGCGGACGGGTAGAGACTATCCAAATGACAGCATTACTGAAAACGGCCAGAATACTGAGAAGAGTCCTAGAGACTAGAGGAGACTTGCTGTCACTCAAACTCCTGATGTGAGAAACTCTAAAGGAGTAAATAATGATAATAATAGTAATCAGTCCCCAACGGTTTGATAAGGAGACGGGAAGAGTCGGAAATTGGAGGAAGAAACGAGTACAGTATTATCAATATAAGCCAGAATACTGGGAAAAGTTCTTGAGATCTGTGGACACTTGCAGTCACTCGAACTCCAGTGAAAGATTATTAGCTGATGCTGGTGTGAAAAGCTCGCAAAGAAAAACGATGGGAATAATAAAGTTATCATCTACTGGAATTTGCTGTTCCAGGGAACCATAGAGTGAAAAGTAAAAATAAAAGAAAACAAAAAGATAAAACATTACTTGAATCTTACAAGAGAGCTACATAAGATTTAAAAAAAAGATATAGAACATGAAAGTGATGATGAAACCAATTGTAGTTGATGCCCTTGGAACAGTCCTCGATGGCTAGTAAAGGAGACTGGGGAACTGGAAATCCGAAGAAGAATTGATACCATCCGGAATATAGAACTGTTAAAATCAGCCTGGATACTTAGAATCGTCCCGGAGACTTAACGGTACACGCAGTTTCTTAGACTCCTGTTAAAATTGCAGAGAAAATCTTGTAAGGAGTCATCATGATCATGATCATGTCGTGCCGCTAGCACGGATATCCCTGGCCCTCTCTCGCCACTTCTCCCTATCGTTCATCGCCTCTGGCATGGCTTCAGGGCTACATCCCGTATCTTCACATAGTTGCAGTATGTATGTTCGAGCTGGTCGTCCTACTTTTGCTCGGCCATATGTGGGGGTCCATAGGAGTACATCACTTATGAGCTCGTCCCTGCTTCTCCAGCAGTGTCCTGTATGTCTGGTTCGTCTAACTTGGATAGTTTTCGTGATGCGAGGTAAATGGCCGTATAGTTGGTGCCTTGTCGGGTGTTGCCTCCAGGACTTGTTCAATATTGCTCGCAACACTCTTGTGTAATTGCAGTCTAGCTTCTTCTCCAGCCGTTTTGTTAGCGTCCAAGTAGTGCATCCATACAGCAGTATCGATAAGGAGTAAAATAATAATGATAATAGTATTTGCCGTGCCGGCTGACCACAGGGTAAAACTGAAAGAAAACGAAAAGAGAGTCAAGTACCTAAACATTTCCAGAGAACAGAAAAAAAACTGTAAAACGTGAAAGTAACTGTGATATCAATTGTAATTGGTGCGCTTGGTTCAGTCACCAAAGGATTAATAAAGGGACTGGAGGACTTGGAAACAAAAGTACCAGTGGAGACCATCCAAAAGACAGCATTATTAAGATCGGCCAGAATACTGAGAAGAGTTCAGGAGACTTAAGGAGATTTGCTGTCACTCAAATTTCACTGAGAAACCATCAGTTAACGCTGGTGCAAAAAACTCTCATATAATAATAATAATAATAATAATATTTTTTGTTAATTATAATCGACAAAAAAAAAAGAACCTGCCGAAAGGTGGACTTTGCCATCCCAGCGGACGATAGAGTGAAAATCAAAGAAAACGAAAAACAAGAGAATTAAAAAGTTACGGAACATGAAAGAGACTATGATACCAATTGTAAGTGGATCCCTCAAAAAGGTCTGCAAAGGCTTGGTAGGGGGACTGGAAGAGTTGGAAATCGGAGGACGAACCGAGACCATCCAGACAACTGGATTACAAAGATCGGTCAGAATACTGAGAAGAGTCCTGGAGACTTGAGGAAATTTGCTTTCTCTCAGACTCCAGTTAAAGACCATCCGCTAAAGCTGGTGCGAAAAACTCGCAAGAAGTAATATAATCCTATTTACCCAACCCCTCCGCTAGGGCAGGATATGACACAAGGTCAATTTTTAAGCGGAGTTTAGCAGGTTTGAATTCAGAGTTTTCCTTCTCCTAGACTAGTTGCTACACCAAGGCTGAAGAACCAAGTCTGCCCTACTATTTACCCATAGCTGAAGGGAGAATAATTGGATTCATACCTTTCCCAAGGATATTAGTGCTATGTGAAATGCAATCAGTCACGTCCAGGATTTGAACTCGTGTCGCCGTGTCCATTTCCTACGACGATAACCATTACACCACGGGCACCTCCTCAAGAAGTAATGTAATAGGCATTGAATCCTGAAATCTGAAAAATGTTATAAACATCAACCAGAACCAATAAAGGAAGCTAAAGACGCTACTATTCTTGGATTTCACAATAAACTGAACGAGTAATGGACTAAATATAATGGTTAAGAACAATGACTTCTAACTGTTATGTCATTGCCTAACGATATTAACATAGCCATAGAATACAATAAAATAAGCAAATGTAATGACTTAGAAATAATAGAAGTGAAAATATCTGGCCCCTTAAAACTACCACCGATTCAGTAATAGTGGGAGCTCACGTTATGATCCAGAAAGAGACTGATAAACACATTAACAAGAAACCTGAGAGTCCCAGTTTGTATGAAATACAAAAAAAAAATTACTCCTTACGGAACTATTCAACTCCTTAACAGAGTACTATCAATGTGACTGAAAAATATCACCCAAAAGAGACAGCAAGGCACATAAATTTGTTCAATGCATATAATCACTTCCTTCCCTCGGGCTAGATCTTGGGTAAAAACCTGGGAAGGATTATAAGAAACCGTAAGTAAAACATAAAATTGAATAATAATAATAATAATAATAATAATAATAATAATAATAATAATAATAATAATAAAGAGAACTTGCAAAATAGTCGACTTTGCTGTCCTGGCTGACCACAGAATAAAACTGAAAGAATGTGAAAAGAGGGATAAGTACCTCGACCTTGCTAGGGAATTGAAAAGAACATGCAGGTGGCAATTATACCAATTGTAATTGGTACGTTTGGAACAGTAACTAAATGATTACTATAGGGACTGGAGGACTTGGAAGTTGGCGGACGGGTGGAGACCATCCAAACGACAGCATTATTGAGAACGGCCAGAATACTGAGAAGAGTCCTGAAGACTTGAGGAGACTCGCTGTCACTCAGACTCCAGTGAAAAACCATCGGCTAACGCTGATGTGAAAAACTCTAATAATAAAGAGACTAAAAGACGAAAAGAAATCAAAAGACAAGTAGAGACCATCCAGACTATAGAATTATTAAGATCAGCCAGAATCCTGAGAATAATTCATAAAACTTGAAGAGACTTGCTGTCACTCAAACTCCAGAAATCACCGGCTAACGCTGGTGTGAGAAACTCTCAAAAGAGTAAAATAATAAGTGACAAACTGACGAGATAGCAAACGGGAAGACCTGGACATGGCCAAGAAAAGGAAACCTCTAAAGAGAAACCGAATCTCTATTAATAGCAGCAAAAAAATGCCATAAGGACTGCAATGTTCAATCCCAGGTCGAGTCATACCAAAGACTCAAAAAATGGTACTTGATGCCGCCTTGCTTATCACTCAGCATTATAAGGTACGGATCTAGGGTAAAGTAGAGCAATCCAGGAAATGGAGTGGTGCCCTTCCCTACACCTCAGTGTAGTAACTTTAAAAAGGAACTTTCAGGTCACCTTCGACTAAGGTCGCCAACTTTATTTTATATAAAAGCGAAAATTGATAATACGCAAACAAACCTTCGCTTAAAAATAATTCCATAAACGAAGGATTTAATAATCGTATTATACACAAGATATTTCCGTACATACGATAATCATTTACTAAGGGAAGCTCAGTTTGACATAAGGTCAGGCTTGTTGAGCACACTGTCAAAATCAATCTGACTCACTCTGCTAGGCTAGTGTGTTTACAATTACACAAGATGTGCCCTATCTTAGTTTAACACAAGACCTGAACCATGGAGTGCCAAGTGAGGATCGAACTCACTAATAATGGTTTGCTAGTCAAACTTGATCATCATTAAACCATGAGAGTTACCCCAGCACAGAATATCATTATTCACTAAGATTAACTTAGTTGTGTTACAACTAAGTTAATCTTAGTGAAGTATAGGGCTCCCAGTGAGCATTGAACTCCCAATTATCTGTTAGTTGAGTTCATCAATCATTGTATTTTTTAAATAATGGAGAGAAAGAGATGAAACAGTAAATAAAATAATAAGCGAATTATATGAGTACGCGAGACTGGGTGGGAAAAGTTGTCCTCAGGGAATTGTGCAAGTGAATGAAATTTGACCTTACTCCCAAATGGTATATGCACAAAACAGAATTCGTCCAAGTGAATTAAACGTTAAAAATTCTTATGGGCTTTGGGATACAAACGGATCTCTTAATCGTGGCTAGAAGGCCAGACCTTGTGCTAATTAACAAGAAAAAGAAAGAAGTTGCAATCTTGTGGATTGTACTGTTTCGGTAGATCACTGAGGGAAAATAAAAGAAAGCGAAAAGATGAAAGAGGCTGTGACGAAGGTCATTGACACGCTCACACAAGAGGACTTCCATGGGACCTTCCAGAAGTTGTTGGAACGATTCACCAAGTTCACTGAGGGAAAATAAAAGAAAGCGAAAAGATGAAACATTTTTAGATCTTACAAGAGAGCTACTAAAAGAATAACAACAACAAAAAAAAAAAGATTATGGAGCGTGAGGGTGACGGTGATACCAATTGTAGATGGTACACTTGGAGCGGTCGCCAAAGGTTTGAAAAAAAAAACTGGAGGAATTAGAAATCAGAGGAAGATATATAGATTATTCAGATGATAGCAGTTCCGATGAATGATGTTTTAAATAAAATTGCTTTGATCAACTAGAATACTCAGAAGAGCCCAAGAGACCAGAAAAGACTTGCAATCACTCAGAATCTATTTAAAAGACCAATAGCTAAAGCTGGTGTGAAAAACTTGCAAGGAGTAAAGAAAAATACTGATAATAAACAGTATATGACAATGAAATAATACAACCTATCAAACGATAGCATCACAAATATTTTCTATTTCTGGTTCGGCCGGCTGACAGTGGAGACTGTGAAATACGCCAACTACATCTCTGCCGACACCCACACCCTAGCGAGAGTCCAAGATATGACCCAAAATCTATCTGATGGTGAGAGGCCAGTCCAATAGCTTTGGAAAATATGGAATACCTCTTCATTGCCTTTACCCCTTGGTTCACTCTGTCCCGGAGTGGCAGTACCTGTTAGGGTACTATCAATGGGTCAAATAGAACAAGTGTCCTAGGTATGGCACAAAACAGCATTTGATGATGAGACTCCAATCCTGTAACTTTCAGGAATGTGAATTCTCCTTTCGTTGTCATTACTCCCAGCTCTACTCAGACCCTTAGTATCAATGGGTCAAATAGAAATATTTAGACATTTAACTTTGTGCAAACAAATGAATGATGTCGAATTGAATTGTTAGTGTTAAATACCAATACTTGAAACCATTTAACTGTGTGCAAACAAATGAGCTCTGGCTTGTTTAAAATGTTACCTACAAACTATTCGTTTACAAATAATATATATTTAACATATCTATGTATGAAGCAGGTTTGGCATTTAACAACCTACAAGGGTGGATATACCATAAAATTTAACCAACCAAATCGTATTTGCCTATCATTTTCCATATTAATAGCATTATTTATTTCATTAACGAAGAGATATAAGTTGGCGGCCTTAGTCGAGGGTGACCCGAAGGCTTCCTTTTCAATAGCTACCACACCGAGATGTAAAGGAGGGCGCTACTTCATTCTCAGTATTTCTCCACTTACCCTTGATCCGTACCTTATAATGCTGTGTGCTAAGCAAGGCTGCATCAGGTACCATTTTTTTCAGTCTTACTTACGCTTTTTTCGTTTGGTTTGTTTTCTTATTTTAATGGCATATCAACATTTGTAGGTTATTCAATGTCAAAGAAAACCCAGTACAGAAAGAGCTAATTAACTCGAAGCTGGTCGGGGGAATAACGGATCTTTGTACTTTTTCCTGTCGTATTAAACTGGACCTCGAAATCGCTTTCAACGACGTCGTAGTCCAGCATGTTAGTCACTACACTACGAGAACTCTCCATGCGTATTTTCACTTTTCTTAAAAGGCAAATATTGAGACTGACCCAACTATTCTGGTACGAGAGTCTGCAAGGATACAAAAGAAAAAAGGTTGAGATTTAAGATCTATTGTCACTCAATCCCCAGCAATAAGCTTCAAACATATATCTATTTATATATTACTAATATATATATATATATACATATACATTTATTACTAATATATATATATATATATTACTAATATATATATATATATATGTGTGTGTGTGTGTGTGTGTGTGAGAGAGAGAGAGAGAGAGAGAGAGAGAGATAAAAGAAAAAGGAAACAAACAAAAAGCTTCAGTACAAAGTGCAAGTATGGCAAAGCAAATGTAAATCCTGAAATATCCAAATTAAGAATCTTAAAGTTTCATGTGGATTACACATATATATATATATATATATATATAAATATATATATATATATATATATATATATATATATATATATATATATTATTTTGAAATAACTATTATTACCGTTCATTCAAAGACTAAAAACAATAAGTCTGTTTAAAAATTAAATGAAATAATACCCAATACAAGAATACCGTCTATATAAAAAATAATTGAAAAGAAAAAAAAAAAGAAAAAGAAAATCACTCAAATCACAGCAATGACAATTTTTTGATCATGATTCTATCAGCTTACATACTTGATAGTGAAGAATCTGTGAAATATATATATATATATATATATATATATATATATATATATATATATATATATATATATATATATATATTTCACAGAGTCCCCCAAATAAAGATTCCTCTCGTATTGTGAAGATACAAGAGACTTATGAAACGATCATAAGGTGAGATTTTTATTAGTTTCAGTTATATATATATATATATATATATATATATATATATATATATATATAATTGAGTAGCTATAACCCAGAACAAAAACAATTCTTATTCAATACACTTGAAATGCACAAAGTCAAAGAATAAAACAAATATCTAGTTCAATTTACGAGAGAATAACTGAATATCATTTTTTTAATCACCCAAATTCGTTATATAAGAGAGATAACTATGAAATGACAATTATAATCAGAAGTCTTCAATTTTCCCAAATAGAAGCGTCAATATCATCATTGATCGCAGTTACAAAGGGAAACTAACGGGTTCACGGATCTTCTAGTATGCCTTCACCTCCCTTTTCTTTAAAAAGCACATAATACTGAGACTGTCTCAGTGTTACGCTGGAACTGGAATCGGCAACCATACTGAGGAAGGCGTTTTATAATAAAGGAGGTTTGCTGTCACTCAGTCTCCTGTTATAAGCATCTAGTATGAACATAAATTATACTATTATTTCTAGCAGTAATATTTATAATTATAATTATAATAATTATTTTAATAACCTCACCGGATAATACATGTTTTATCAATGTGCTTAATCAATGGGCCGTATCTAGTCGTATTATTTTGTTGTCTGCTGCCCAACATTCGAGACGAAACCAGAAAATAGAGAGCAAGTAGAAGAGAGAAAGGAAGAGAAAGTAAGCATGGGAGAGTAAACAAGGGAGAGTAAGCATGGGAGAGTTTATAGAGGAGAGTAAAAAAAGGAGAGTTAACAGGGGAGAATTAGCAAAGGAAGAGTAAGCATGGGAGAGTTAACAGGGGAGAGTAAGGAGCATTAGAAAAAGAGTCTTACTGTGCACACACACACACACATACACACACACATGCTGGTGCGCTCTCTTGATCCCTCTCTCTCTTCTCATTCTTTCTCCTTCTACCATCCATCTCCGAGACGCTTTCACCCAAAGTCAGCGTTGTTATTAACCTCCCCCACTATCATCTTCATCAACACAGCACTCCACAATCGTCACCGCCAACAGTAAAAAAAAAAAGTAAAAGCAAAGAAAAAAGAAAGAGAGAGAGAAAGAAAGAAAGAAAGAAAAGGGAAAATAGCGCTTCCTCCTCCCACACATGCCTCCTCTCTCCCACCTTTCTTTGGCCTCCAACCCCGACTTCTCCTCCGTGCGGCCACCACTCCTCTCCTCTCCTCTTCCTCCCGCCAGAACACTCACCACCCCCCATTTAAAAAGGCTGTTTTATATGATGCAGAGCAAGCGGCCATTCGGATTTTTTTCTCTCGTTCCTGTCATGAATTTGCACACCTTTCAAGTAGGTCCCTTTTTATTTATTTACTTACTTATTTATTCATTGATTATTTATTTTTTTTATACTTATATATGCATAGAAGTCTAATTCAAACTGGGAACGTAGACAACGCGCATGGGAGTCGTAAACAGAAAGAAAGAAAGAAACGGAGATAACAAACAATGAGAGAAAGAGAGTGTGTGAGAAAAAGAGAGAGGGAGAAAGAGAGGGGGGAGAGAGATACCAGTCTATCTATACTCAGATACACAATTACGACTTTACCTTGATGACTACGTAGCTTGCTTGGTAAAAAAAATAGCTTCTTGCTATTTAAAAAAAAAGGCCTACAACTCTATTTTTCATGGTTTATTCATTCCTAACGTTTATATTTTTCCTTCATTCATTCCTTCTTTCGTTTCTTTTCTTCTTCGCCTCCCCTATTTAATTTCGTTGGATTTTTCGTCTATTTTTCCCCAGTATACGAAAGTAACAATAAATACATGTTACCAACCTAATATACGAACGATTGCAACTGACCCATCTAACAACCCTTCTTCAACTAACTTGCCTACCTGTCCAATTCATTTTGCTTTCTTTGTGTGTAAGAGGGTACATTTCAGCAGAGATGGCCATATCGACTACACCGTAAAAGATCTTTGTTTTTGTTTTTTGTTTTTTTAATTATTTTGTTCTTTTCAAGGAAACATGAGGAAAACGACTTCTGTTTTGGCTATCTATCTATCTATCTATCTATCTATTTATCTATCTCTGTTCATATAAGATGAAGCAAATAATTTTGTTCACAATTAAGTTGTGATTATTTATCCATCTGTCAGTATATGTATAACCTTCTGTTTTTATGTATATATAGATATAAATATGAGTGAGTGCTTGTGTGTGTGTGAAGAGTCTATTCATATCTATCCATTTGTCTTTCACTCTTAACCTGTTCTTGTTTTTATTCATATTTATCTTCTCTAACTATAACGATAAATCTTTGTACCAATTCACTCTTATCATTAATAAAGCTTTCTTTATACCATTTTCGCTTAAGTCTTCTTTATTTAACATGTTACCCGTCTCTGACTATCTATCTATCTATCTATCTATCTATCTATCTATCTATCTATCTATCTATGCTCATATAGCTCTATCTTAGTTAATATCTATCTATCTATCTATCTATCTAGTCATCCATTTCCATGGTAGTTGATACGGTTGAGTCTTTCCGTCGCCCAGGTATTTGTTATATGATTTCGTGCCAAGGTAAAACGGCAAAATTCTTAAAAGCTGATTTTCAAGGTGGGTTTAATTTGTTAGTTGAATAATTGAAATGACAAGATCTTCTTTCCTCGTTCAATGATGATATTTGTGTCTCCTTGAATCTTTTACTATCTACAATGTGTAAATGTCTACTTTAAAGATATGCCTGTTTATCAAATCATTTATTAGTCGATAACGATCTTCGTTGTCTTTACTTAATCGTTCACTGGTTAAATCTTTAGTTGTATTTTATAGTTCACCGTAACTCAGACTTTCTATCTGCTTACTGATCTATCCATCTTCATATCTGTATCTATTTCATTCTCTTCATATCTGTCTGTCTAACTATTCATAAGCATCTCTCTCTATATCTATCTATCTATCTATCTATCTATCTATCTATCTATCTATCTATCTAAATGTTTATCTATCTATCTATCTATCT
>OY757917.1:18874872-18997372 GCA_963585895.1 Sepioteuthis lessoniana | reverse complement strand
TATATATAGTTATGTGTGTGTACTTATGCATGTGCATTTATATGTACATGTGTGTGTATGTTCATGTGTGTATATATATATATATATAATTGTGTGTATGTTCATGTGTATATATATATATATATATATAATTGTGTGTATGTTCATGTGTATATATATATATAAATAATTGTGTGTATGTTCATGTGTATTTTTATATATATCATCATCATCATCATGTCGCGCCGCTAGCACGGATATCCCTGACCCTCTCTCGCCACTTCTCCCTATCATTCATCGCCTCCGGCAGGTCTTCAGGGTTACATCCTGTGTCCTCACATAGTTGCTGTATGTAGGTTAGTGCTGGTCGTCCTGCTTTTGCACATCCATATGTGGGTTTCCACAGGAGTACATCGATTATGAGCTCGTCCTTGCTTCTCCAGCAGTGTGTTCGTATATACAAGTGGGTAGGAATAGTCTACATATATACATATATATTTGTGCACATGCATGTACGTGTATTTGTATGTATATACGTGTGTGTGTGTGTGTGTGTGTGTGTGTGTGTGTGAGAGAATGCGTATTTGTGAATATATATATTTGCATGTGTGTTTGTGTGTATGTAAGAATAGTCCGTTCATATTAATACATATTTGTATGTGTCTGTGAATGGTCTGTTTATATATATATATATATATTGATAGATATTGATAAATAAATGTGTATGTGTATTAATATGTATATGTGCGTATGTATGTGTGTATCTGTGTGTTTGTGTGTGGGTGTGGGTGTGTGAATGAATAGTCTGTTCCCAAAAACCTACACGTGTGTTTGTGTGCATTTTCAGCTATGGCTCTTCGTTCTGAGTGAGGCTAAGAGCTTTTGGAATATATGAATTTATACATGTGGGTATATATATATATATATATATATATATATATATATATATATATATATATATATATATATATAATGTGTGTGTGTGTTATATTAAGTATACAACACAATCACTAAATATTTACAGCTCTGTTGGCGACTCTAAGAATATATATTTACCTTATGATTATGAAACTCAAGCTGGTCATCTGTTAAGATGGTTTGTTAGTTTGGTTGACTTGGTTTTATGACATATCAACCTTTGTAGGTTATTTAATGCCGAATCCATTTATATATATATAAAGTTCTATTTCAAACAATTCAGTTTGATAAGTGTACGCAGTTTAATTCTGATTGACCCATTGATAGGATTCTATCAGGTGCTACGAATTCGGGTCAGAATGAACCTGGGAGCGATGGCAATAAAGGGGTTCTCCACATTCCCAAAAGCTCCAGCATTACTGTAGTCTCACCATCAGATTGTTTAGTGTCATATCCAGGACACTCATTGGGGGACTCTTACCACTCTGTGGAGATGCATTCGATGTATTCTACCCCCCCCCCAACTGACAGGACCAGTCATAAGCAGATGACAGTTTTTTTTTATTTCTTCAATTACGCAGGAGGATAAGACTCCCCTCCCTAAACCACATTTTGAAGTACTCTTTCGTGTTATTACGCCCAGGTCGAATTTGATTTTTGTTGGGGTCTCATCTGGGAATTTATAACTATGTGCCAACAAATGACTAATATTAGAGAGTAATAGTTGAAACAATGGGGTATAAATTATAAGTAATAGAAAGGAATACTTTATTAGATGTAACTATGTATGAGGTAAAGATGGTATTATATATAGTAGAGGAGTGTGGAATGCCCTGTTTTCATTGGCTGTTTACTGAAGGACAGATGTCTATAAGAACGACCGAAGTCCGGCCTTATTAGTTTTTTTTTTTTTTTCGCTTTGGTAGAGGCACGAGCGTAGCACGTCGCGATCAAGGAGGCGGCTTGGTTCTTCCAGAGTCATGCCGGGGTTACTGTCGGAGCCGATATGATGCAGAAATAACCCGAAATCGGCGATGAAGACAGTCCATCACTGAAGACCTCCCTGATGCATCTAGGATGTATGATTGAAATGTACAAACAAATGATTATAGGATAATTAAATCAAATGGTTTTGTTTGGCATATCAACTCATTATACGTTATTTAATACCGGAATTTGATTCATTTGTTGATGTTTGATTGTAACTATATATATATATATATATATAATGTTTCCCTACATTTTCCTTTTTTTATTTCACTTTCTTCATATTTGCAGTCTGTAGCTTCTTAACAACATATACCGTGGCTAGATCTATTCAAATATGTGTAAAATATTTGCATTATGTATAGATTCAAGTAACTATTATGTACTAATGATTATCATTATCAGTTACTTGAAACCATATAATTGTATGCAAATTATTTGTATTATTAATAGTTACTTAAAGCTATATTTACGTACAAAGGATTATCATTATCAGTTACTTGGAACCATATAATTGTATGCAAATTATTTGTATTATTAATAGTTACTTAAAGCTATATTTACGTACAAAGGATTATCATTATCAGTTACTTGGAATCATATAATTGTATACAAATTATTTGTATTATTAATAGTTACTTAAAGCTATATTTACGTACAAAGGATTATCATTATCAGTTACTTGGAACCATATAATTGTATGCAAATTATTTGTATTAAGAATAGTTACTTGAAGCTATACTCATGTATAGCCATTACGTGACGTGGACACTTTCTATAAAATATTACTATTGGGCACCTCTGGTGTAACGGTTAGCAAGCTAGACTAGCAAACCTACACGAGTGAGTTCGAGTCTCATTGGGTGCCCCATTCATTTGGCCTTGTGCCACATCGAAGCAAAGAGATTTGTAAATTACTATAAAATATTACTATTAGAAAGTAATATTTTGTATCATGTAACCGTGTGCAAATAAATAATTTTAAATGGAAAAAAAAAAGTGAATTTAAAAAAAGATGCATTGGAACATTGAATCACCTAATAATATAAAACAAAAGTTTAGCGCTCTGTATCTACATCTGTGTGTCTGTCTACATAATATTTAAAGAAAGAAAGAAAGAACGGAAGGTGAGATCTTTGCTGGTATTTGTTGGAATTTTTTAAGAAAGAAAAAATTAAAGTGAAAAAGAAAGAAATATATGATTTTTGGCTTGCTACATCGAAAGAGAAGAGAAAAGAAAAGAAAGCAGGCCAACAGTCAAGTCAGCAGTCCTAACAGCAGGCTGACTTGAGAACTAAGTATGAAAGAAAGAAATAAAGAAAGAAAGAACGGAAGGTGAGATTTTTATTTGATTTTTCAGATAATTTTAAGTTTGCTACATGAAAGTTGTGTTTTTTTATAACAATAACATACTTTTCATTTATTGATTTATTCTTTTTAGACTCTGAAATCTTTTTAATTTGGATTATAAAAAAGAAATTTTATATAAAATTCAACCGTCATTATCGATGGATGTATTCTAGTATGGTTATAATTACAATTAAACATTTACAAATGAATGAAATGTTGGCATTAAATAGCCCACAAGAAGTTGGTATGTCATTAAACAAACAAACAAACAAACCAAACTAAATGTTTTGCTAAGCTCTCACTGAACCTTGCAATGTCATGACATCTGAAACAGCCATGCTTTCTGGCCGTAAACAAACTTATTTAAAATGTGGATGCCAGGACGAAGACAAACAACACAACGTTGGTTTTGATTTTGCATATGAATACCTACCACAATCTTTTGCGTCACAGTCAGTACCGTGGCTCATATAGCAAAGCCGTTCAACCCTCTGACCTCTGGAGCGCACGTTCAAGTTCCTGGTTCTTGCATTACAGATCTTAAGATTTTGTAAGAATCTAGGTTTGTAATTCTCTGGGTTATTAGATGTATGTGCATGATAAACACGTTTTATCATACACTCGCTTATTGAATTAAAACTTGCATGAAGGCAAAAAATTTACTATGATATTGATATTCATCTGACAATATTACAGCCTATTATATATGAAACATGAAGTAAATAATAAAAATATACCTAATTCATTTTGATTGGTTGTTTTGATTTTATGGCATATCAACCATTGTAGGTTAATCACTATTATATTAAATATATATTATTTGGTTGGGTTTTATGGCATATCAAACATTGTAGGTTTATGCCAAATCCTATTTATACATATATATCAAATATAGATGGTTTGGTTTGGTTTTATGGCATATCAACCATTGTAGGTTTTTCATTGCTAAATATATATCAAATATATATGATTTGTTTTGGTTTGGTTTTATGGCATTGTTGGTTATTTAATGCCAAATCCTCTTTATACATATATATCAAATATAGATGGTTTGGTTTGGTTTTATCTTATGGCATATCAACCATTGTAGGTTATTTAATAACAAATCCTCTTTATACATACATATCAAATATGTATGATGTGGTTTGGGTTGGTTTGGTTTTATGGCAAATCAACTATTTTAGGTTATTTAATGTCAAATGTATTTTTATTCATATAAACAGTTCTATTTCAAACAATTCGGTTTAACATAAGTACACAGTTTAGATGTCAAAATCCGTTCTATTTCAAGCAATTCAGTTTTGCATAAATACACTATTTAATTCTGTTTAACCCATAGATATGACCCTATTACGTGTTACCACTACGGGCCAGAGTGGATCTAGGAGCGATAGCAAAAAAGGGGTACGCCGCATTCCGCAAAGCACTAGCAATACAGAAGCCTCACCATCAGATTGTTTAGTGTCATATCAGGACACTCGTTGGGGGAGTCTTACCCCTTTGCAGAGATGCAGTCAATGTATTCTTCCGCCTCAGCCGACTGGGCCATAATGCATTTTGAGAAAATTATGTTTTGAGGAATATCACAATATTGGTTGAAAAAGTATCAAGACAGAAAATGTATTTAGTCGGGGATAAATTTTAACAAAATGAATTTTGACGACTGATTCCCCTGGATGAAATCGCAAAAGTTTTGAACATGCGTGTTTGCTCTAAAATGGACGAGGTTCCAAAAATGCGAAGTTTGTCGAGAAAGTTTTGAAACTGAAGCTCTATTTAACAAGACAGAAAAGAAAAATGAATGCAGCGTTCATTTTCTTTAAAGTAGTCGTCTTGGAACTCATCACACTTATTTCAGTGAGTTTTTTATTAGTCGAACAACCTTTGAAATTCTTTTTTGATTTTTGTTTTTTTTAATTTTGTGTGAAGCTGCACCATCATATTTTTTTAATGTCCTCCAAATCCACAAATCTTAGCCTTACGATAAATTTTCCATTTAGAAAACAAGAAAACGTCACCCAAAGATATTTCATGGGCTGTTATTGCATGATCTTTCGTTTTGTCATGAACAGTAATATCCAAAAGTATTAGGACGGGGAGCAATTTTTAAAAATCGGTATTAGATGTCTAGACGTGTAGACATCATCACTTTATAATAAGTAGTTCAGCTGTCTACACGTCTTTGAGCGTATACAGGTTTACTTCAAGCTATGCTGACACTATTTACCAACCCCTCCGCTCGGGCAGGATATGACACAAGGTCAGTTTTTAAGCGGAGTTTAACAGGTTTGAATTCAGAGTTTTCCTTCCCCTAGACTAGTTGTCTCACCAAGGCTGAAGAACCTAGTCCGTCCTACTATTTACCCATAGCTGGAGGGAGAATAAGGGGGTTCATACCTTTCCCAAGGGTATTTGCCCGAAAGTGAACGTAATAGCGCGACTGGAGTACGAACTCGCGTACTACGATTCCGCAGTTCATCGCTTTAACCATTACACCACGAGGACGATGTTAAATTGTAGAATTGAAAATTCAAAAGGACTTAAAACCTTTTTGTATTCATTTATTTTAACGAAGTAATGTTGGAATTTTAATAAAATTGACAAAAATAATAAATGGGATAAATGGATTATAATCACGCGCATAAACAAATCAGTAAATGAATTATAATAATTCAAGTCATATTGTAATGGTTCCTTTTGAAGTCGATAAATAAATATCGTGTATATGCTTGCATAACATGATTGACGTTCATTCAGAAGTCAAGTAATTCCGGAAATTGATCCGGTGTAGCCAAAAACTGTGTCCCAATGAAATGAGCCAAGTTGGACGGTCGAAAACTCTACCACTGCCAAATACCTTACTTGTTCAGTTCATATATTTTTGGTTTTCGGTAATTGCATTTTCTCAACGTTCCAATAAGTGCATCAAACATATATTGTGTGCTTTTGAGATATATATATATATATATATATATACTACGTACTTCGAACTTCGATAGATCTAATGAAAGAAAATGGTTTTACACTGTCAAAGGAAATAAGCAGATGATACCTCTCACAAACTCTTACAGACGCAGACTACGCTGATGACATAGCGCTTCTGGCAAATGCACCTACCTTGGTCGAATCCCTGCTACATAGTCTACAGCAGATAGCACATGGCATTGATTTCTATGTGAATGCAGACAAAAATGTAGTACATGGGTTTTAGTCAACAAGGAGACATCTACATAATAAATGGTAGTTCACTGAAACTAGTGGACAAGTTCACGTACCTCGGAAGCAGCGTCTCATCTACCGAAAATGACTACAATTCATGACTAGCGAACGAATGGACTGCTATCGATAGGTTATCCGTCATATGGAAGTCAGACCTATCCGATAAAATAAAACGCTATGTATATAATGAAAAAGCTAGACGGGAATTGCACGAGAATGCTATGAGCTATGTTGAACAAATCCTGGAAGCAACATCCCACAAAACAGCACCTGTACGGGCATCTACCTCCTATCTCTAAAACCATCCAAATAAATAAAAAAAAATGGACACTGCTGCAGAAGTAAGGACGAACCCATAAGGGACTTTCTCTTATAGACCTCTTCACACGGACGTGCAAGAGTGGGACTACCAGCTAGAACTTATCTACAACAGCTCTGCACGGACACAAAGTAGTGTAGAAGATCAACCGGATGCGATAGATGATTGAGACGAATGGTGAGAGAGAGAGGGAGAGTCAGAGAAATCCGTGCTAGAGGCACAACATGATGATGATGATATATATTTAAGGTTCATTTTTGTATATGTGTCAACTTACTAAAAAATCTTGAAGGTGTTGCGCGTAAAATTGTTGTAGTTGAAGTAACTACTTTAAAAGAGTTTGTGGGGCTGAGAACGTTTTTATTTACTTCGTGGTGTAGGTCTTCGGTGGTCAGGGATTTGTTGAGTTCTGTTTTTTGAGTTTCGTATCTGACTTCGTTTTTCTCTTTCTTATCCCATTCACTTGTTGTCTACTTTTGTCTGTGGTAAGCGGCAAGAGAATTATGGACCGAAGGAAAGAGACTCGGATACCTTTTAACTCAGACTATATTTTAGGGTTTAACGACTATTCTATGGTGTGAAACGTTTTCCTTTACCAGTAGAAATAGTCACGTCTCCCAGACAAGTTGTTGAAGTATATTAGAGTCATTTTCGATGTTAAAAGTTAAAAGTTCATGTATCCAGTGGATGTTTTACGCGAGAGGCAGCTGCTAACAGAAGACACAGCTGGTGACAAGCTCAGAACTTGTGCTACCTTACTAGCTGCCGAGAGAAAGAAGCCATTCGAAGCGGTTTCTGCTTACTGAAGAAGAATTTCCCTTTGGTCCCGGGAAGCTTATCTTTTCAGGCATGCGCAGATTTTGCTTCCTGTCAGACGCCTTCTGGAAAACTGCAACATTTTTAAAAAATGTATTCATTTTAGTTCTTATTAATTAATCCCCACATGTTTCTTTGGTTGTTCTTGGTTATGTCCAGTTTCTGTATGCCAAATACTCATGTCTATGTGTGAAGGCTTTTGGTATTGTGTATTGTGAATAGCGTTAAGAAACTTTAAAATGTGAGAACGATAAAGTTTCCAAATTACACAGTTGCATAGTTTCAAATATCCATACAAATAACTATTTCTATCTAATAATAGTCATTTGTGTGCATACAGTAATAAGGCTAGAAGAATTCCTCTGCAAGTAATTATATGGGTTCAAGTAATTGATAATAATAACTTAAGTAAACAATAATAGCTTTAAATGACACTAAGGCTGACTCCCAATAGCGAAATGGAAAAAGGGCTGAACTGCGGCCTCGAAGTGAGGGAGTTCGAACTCCAGTCGCGCTAATACGTTCACTAATACTCTTGGGAAAGGTATGAACCTCTTATCCCTTCTTCTATGGGTTAAAGAGTGTCACCGCTGTTCTATAAGTATGGCTTTGGCATTGTAGGGATTATATCCCTTAGTTTTCCGAATAGTCGCTAGTTGGCGGGACCAAAGTAGTATTATAAAGCGTGTAGGAAAATGAATCTCTCTTCGTTCCTGTTTCGACAACTAGAAAGCACGCACAAGTGTGTGCGTCGCCCAACAGTAGGGGGGTGTCGTCCCAAAAAAACCTCGTGTCGTACCACACACATTACTAGACTTCCAAGTAAGTCTTTCTACAACAATTTTCATTCTATAAAGGACCCTTCAACTTCTAGATAGAACTTTCTCTCTATAATATACACTTAGTACTTCTAAGTAATTCTGTATCCTTTCTATTTGTTTGTTCAGGGAATAAATATTTTGTTATTAATTCATTGTGAATTGTTTTATATACTTTCGTTTGGGTTGGTTTTATGGCATATCAACTATAGTAGGTTATTCAATGCCAAATATTTTTAGGTATATATGCTAAATATATGATTTCTAGACACATTTTGTAGATAACGTTTTTAAACGAATCTGAGCCCATTTTTTGCACCCAGTTGAATGACTTGAGCAATTTCTATCAAATACAAACAATATATATAGGTATATGTGTGTGTGTGTGTGTGTGTGTGTGTGTGTGTGTGTGTGTGTGTGTGTGTGTGTGTGTGTGTGTGTGTGTGTGAATAATCCGTTCATATATATATATATATATATATGTATGTGTGTGTGAAAAGTCTTTTCATATATAGACATATATGTGTGTGTATGTGTTTTCATGTGTGTGTGTATGTGTGTGTGTGTGTGTGTATGAATAATCCGTTCATATATATATATATATATGTGTGTGTGTGTGAAAAGTCTGCTCATATATATATATATATATATAATAAGTCTATTTAAAAAAATATTCATATTGGAAAGGAATATGATATGACATATATGATATATAACTGTGTGTAAATCATTTATATTCATATTTACTCGGTTTGGTTTCTTTATTTAATGGCATATTAACCTTCATGGGTTATTTAGTGCCGTAGAAATAATTCAATTAAACAGGGGGATGTCCTCGTGGTGTAATGGTTAAAGCGATGGACTGTAGAATCGTAGTAAGCGAGTTCGTACTCCAGTCGCGCCATTACGTTCATTTTCGCGCAAATACCCTTGGTAAAGGTATGAACCTCATTATCCTCCCAGCTATGGGTTAAATAGTACCACAACTGTTTTTCTAGGAGAATGGCTTTGGTATTGAATAACCTACAAAGGTTGATATGCCATTAAAACAAAGAAAGAAACCAATTAATTAAACATCATTTCCTTATACACAGTTAAATGATCAAACAGTTCTATTTCAAACAATTCAGTTTAGCGTCAGTCATTTGTTTGCATTTGGTTTAAGTGTCAAACAGTTCTATTTGAAACATAGATAAGACTATATCAGGTGCTACCACTCCGGACTAGAGTGGACCTGGAAGTGATGACAATGAAGGGGTATTCTGCATTCCTTAAAGTTCCAGGATTACAGGAACCTCATTATCAGATTGTTTAGGGTCATATAACACTACATTCGTTGAGGAGGTCTTACCCCTCTATAGTGATGCAGTCTGTGTATTCTACAGATGGGGCTGTAGAATGCACTGGACCAATATAGTTTGCATTTCCTCTGCTACAAGTGTCTGAATTGTGTTCCTCGTTCTCTAATAATTGTGGCGATGACTTTTGGTACTCAGTTACCACAAATAGGCGAAGACCGATCTTCAAGTCGTCGATACCAAAGTCCACAAGATCCTAGCCCAAAGCACTAAATAAGCCATGAAAGTTGATATGCCATTAAATAAAGAAACAAAACCGAGTAAATATGAATATAAATGTTTTACACACAGTTATATATCATATATGTCATATATTCCTTTCCAATATAAATAATTTTAAAACAGATTTATTATATATATAAGCAGACTTTTTTCACACACACACTCACACACACACACACACACATATATATGAATACACTTACACACACACATATATCTATATATGAACAGGCTATTTCCACACACGTACACACACAAATACACACAGAAACAGATACCAACAAATAGACACACTTATATTAACTAACTATTCACACGCACACACACACACACACACACACACACACACACACACACACACACACACACACACCCATATGTATATGTATATATTTAGAATATAAACGGACTATTCATACACACTCAGATATATATATATATATATATATATATATATATAATTAAGAAAAAACAACAAACCGGTCACATTAGGATTATAAATTTATTTCCATCCTGTTATGTCCTGATGGAATTACTCCCAACTCCGGTTTAACTGGACCAAATAATACATATATATATATACACATATATATCAGGGGCGGAGACGGGACTAGTGCTACTCGTGCCCGGCACGACCAATAACTCGGTCAATGTTATTCAAAATGGATTAAAAATCATCCATTAATTTCAAGCAAACATACTTAGTCTGATCTCAATTAAATTACGTATCTATTCAAGTTTCGATAACTTAGTAGCCAAAAGTTTATAAATATATCTGGGAATAATATAACGATGCTGTTTTGAACGGATGGTCTTTGTCCGGCCACCGTCAGATTCATTGAACATTCCATAAAATCGGCTATAAAGTTGAACGCCCGATCCGTGCCAGGCACTAGACCCTTATAATAACAGTAATGTTAGAGAAATACGCTTTTGACTGTAGCCAATAGCAAGAGCAACCCTTACACTGTGCTCAAAAGTCTTAGCACGTGTGACTGTTGATAGATATATTGGGAAGAGGGAGAGGGACAGAGAGAGAGAGAGGGAGTAAGAGAGAGAGAGAGAGGGGATAGCAGATTAGAGCAGTCGCCGACGTCATCATCATCGCTATGGTAAATGTTGGTTAAACGGTGTATTTTAATTCGTTTTTTCACTAACAGATGTCTATTTCTTTAATGAATGTTGCATATATTACATTCTGTAACTAAAATTTGTTTATTTGAATACATTTTCAACAAATAATCTTTATTTTAAGCGAAATTGAAACTACTAGCTGTGTCTGTGTATATTGTCAACAGTTTCTTTATTCTAATAAACATATTTTTCTCGTCATAGTAATGAACATCTCTTTTCTTCTATACTTTTGAAAGGGAAAAAAATTTTCTTATCTACTGTATTAACAAGACTACAAATTATATAGTATCTTCATTGTTTACACAAAAAAAACCACCATTCAAGGTAGGTTTGTCAATCTGTGCTATACAATGGAGAATCACGCAATAGCAACTATGATGACTTACTTTGGGTCCACAGACTATGGGTTGGGAACTGAAGTGTACAGAGTGCAGGGGCGGGGCACGAGTAGCAAAAATAGGCTAGAGTCGCCACTGATGTGTATACATATATATTTATATATATATATATATATATATATATATATATATACATTCTCCTGGATATTTCATTCATATATTTATTTATTTACACAACTATGTGATAGGTTAAGGTAGATAGGTTTTTAAAAGCGTAGAGATTGTAATGCTTGCTGTGCGGAATACGATTATTATGTAACAAGCAAAGTTCAACAGGCTGAGCCGACTAGGCTCTACCAAAAGGATGTGTTGCATATAAATTTACCACACGGTTGCCAAGATAAGTAATGCTCAATCACCAAGATCCCGTCCTTAAGCATCACAGGTGGCCACCAATGGCCAACAGGTGGCCTTGTTATGGGGTGAGAGTCTTATCCATTTGCAAAAGTGCAGTCGATGTATTCTACAGCTCCAATCGATAGGAGAGGTAAAACTATGCGATTATATCATTGTGTTTAAATGTATATCACATTTTTAAGTCGTCAAGTGTGAATGATTCTGGCCTAGTTTCAGAAAACGTCAAATTGTTGAATATATTTATATTTATAAAACCCAATCGGTGATGTTTAGAATACGCTGGAGAGCATGGAGTACTTCTTATTTGTCATTACCCCCACGCTCGCTATGACTGTGTCGTAGTATCCGATAGTGTTCCATCTATGGGGCAAATAGATCTGGGAAGTATGGAGTACACGTTAATTGCTATTGGACATAGGTTTACTCTGTCATACATACATACATACATACATACATACATACGTGTGTGTGTGTGTGTGTGTGTGTGTGTGTGTGTGGATCATTCAAAAGGTTCTAAGCTTTACTCAGAAATACGAGCCATAGCTGAAGATTTTTGCAGTAACTATACACAACCACTTCTTAGAAAACTAGAAAAACTCAGATTTTTATCTTAATTTTGTACAGGTAAGGACCCCACAAAGTTGTACAACAAATTTAAAATCTCCCTATATATATATATATATATATATATATATATATATATATATATATATGTGTGTGTGTGTGTATATATTTATATATGATCCAAAAGTCCTATTTCTAAAAATTCAATTTAGCCGAAGTCAACAAAGTTAAATGGCTCCAAGTATTGCTATGTATGGCTAACAATTTAATTAAACATCAGTCATTTGTTTACAAACAGTTAAATGACCAAAGAGTTTTATTCCAAACAATTCAATTTGTTTGCACTCAGTTTAAATTTGAAGCGGTTCTATTTGACCAATAGGTAAGACCCTATCAGGTGCTACCACTCTTGCTCAGAGTGGACCTGACAACGACGGCAATGAAGGGGTACTCCGCATTCCCCAAAGCTCCAGCATTACTAGAGCGTCACCATCAGATTTTTTATTCTCATATCCAGAAAACTCGTTGGAAGATCTTATCCCTCGGCAGAGATACAGTTGGTATATTCTACAGCCCCAGCCGACTGGGCTGGGGTTTCTCCGAAGTGTAGTGGCTAATGTATTAGACAGCAACATCGTTGTCAGCGATTTCAAACTGTGGTCGCGCTATTACGTTTCACCTGTGGCAAATATGAACTCCCTTATCTCCTATTCAGTTATGAGTTAAATAGTACCACTGCTGCTTTTTCTATAAGAATGACTTTGGCATTGAATAACCAACGAAGGTTGAAATGCCATTAAACAAAGAAACCAAGCAAAACAAATGTATATCAACCTTCATAAAAGAATCTCTAATTGTACTGTTTATGAAACAGTTATGAAGAATAGGGGTTCATATTTTCATCAAGAAAAATAAATGTATTAGCGCGACTACTGTTCGAACCCACTTACTACGTTGTCGAAGTCCAGTGAATGAACCACTATGACCCATGGAATTCCTCTACACTCATCCCGATAGGCGAACATTATTTATTATTCAACTAAAGATATTTCCTTATTTGCAATGAAAAAAAAAAGATTGAATATAAAACGAGGCTTACTGAACCGAAAAAAAAAATGAATGATCAAAAACATGTTCACATTTCTGGATTATTAGAATTTTGCATTTATACATTGGTATGGCCCGGGAGACCGGCGTTCAGTCTCAGGTCGAGTCAAATCAAACACTTAAATGGTACTTGATGGCTCCTTGCTTAACATTCAGTATAATAAGGTTAGGATCAAGAGTAAGTGGAGCAATCCAGGGAAAGGAATAGCGCCCTCCCATACATCCGGTGAAGTACCTATTGAAAAAGGAGACTTACTTACACACACACACACATACACACACATATATTGTAAATCATTATATTTATATATACGTAAAACTCCCTTATATATAAATATAAATACACATTCATATATATATATATATATATATATATATATATATATATATATATATATATGGGAGTCATTTGAAAAGTTAATTAGCTGCCCAAGATATTGTCATGGAATGTGACCGAATGAGGTTTATTTTTCAAAATAGTTCTCTTTGCGGTTCACAAACTTCTTCCTGCATTGTTGCAGTGCTTGGATCCCATTTGGTCAAAAAATGCAACTGCATATATGACGTCATTATATGAACCTTTCAGCTATTAAATCTTTCAGACCATTCTCGTCTATATATATATATATATATATAGTCACGAAATGTTTATGAAAACATATTTTTTTCCCCTACAATTACCAAGTACCCCTGCTAGTATGAATATATGAGACGAAAAAATACTTTACTGTTTCGGCTTTTGAAATGAAATTAAATACATATTAAAAATTACTTAATTACTTATTGGATATTTCTTTCCTTCAATTTCACTTCCACAAACGACTAGTTTTTATGAAACCAGCTGATTCACTGAGCAAAAAAGAAAAAAAAAATGTGGATAACAAACAGAAATAACAATGACTAATTTTATGCCGCTGCTAGCTGACTGCATAGTTGCCATTTAAATTACGAATCTTTTGGTTACTTTCTCAAAGAAATGAAAATAAAAATATTAAATATTTTTTAATTGACAATATGAAGCAATAATAATAATAATAATAATAATAATAATAATAAAAGAATAAGTCTATTTTTATATGTTTTTAAAGAAAATTTTCACATCAGGCGGACCTTTTGGTTTGGCTTTTCTTTTTAATTCTAATTTGATGGGAAATTTTTTTCATATTTGGCATCACGAGGTTCTGCTGGTAATTCAAGACAAATTCCTTGTTGAAGAAGCATCTCCACTACAGATTGCGATGTTATTTACAAAACTTACTTATTGCTCTCAGCGATTCTCTGCTTCCAGTACCAGGATACAAGTGGTAAAGTAGACAATTGTTTATCTCTCTGTATTTCTTTCTTCCCTCCTTCTCAATGATAGATAGATAGTTAGATAGATAACATGAACTTAGATAAATATGAACAGACTGAGAAATATACATTAATATAAACAGATAATATATATATATATATATATATATATATACATACCTTAGTAAATGATTATATATATATATATATATATATATATATATATATATATATATATACCTTAGTAAATGATTATTTATATATATATATATATATATATATATAGCTTAGTAAATGATTATATATATATATATATATATATATATATATATAGCTTAGTAAATGATTATATATATATATATATATATATATATATATATCTCATGATATCATCATCATATCGCGCTGGTAGCACGGATATCCCTCCTCTCTCGCCACTCCTCCCTATCGTTCATCGCCCTATGTAGGTCTTCAGGACAACATCCCGTATCCTCACATAGCTGCTGAATGTATGTTCATGCTGGTCGTCCTGCTTTTGTACGGCCATGTGTGGGGGTCCATAAGAGTACATCTCTTATGAGTTCGTCCCTGTTTCTCCAGCAGTGTCCTGCATGTCTGGTTCGTCTAACTTGAATAGTTTTCGTGATAGGGGGGAGGTGGACGTACAGTTGGTGTCTTGTGGGGTGTTGCTGCCAGGACTTGTTTAAGATTGCACATAGCATTCTTTTGTAATTGCCGTCTAGCTTCTTCTCCAGCCGTTTTGTTAGCGTCCATGTAGTGCAGCCATATAGCAGTATCAATGTGACCGCTGCCTGGAAGAAACTGCGTTTCATTTTATCGGTTAGGTCTGATTTCCATATAATCGATAGCCTATTGATAGCTGTCCATGCTTTCGTTAACCTCGATTCGATGTCCTTTTCGGTTGATTCCACGCTGCTTCCTAGGTAAGTGAATTTGTCGACTAGTTTAAGAGGGGTTCCTTCTAGAGTGGAGATATCCCCCGTTTGATTATAGCACATATATTCCATTTTGTGTGCATTAACATAGAGGCCTATGCTTGCTGCTGCTCGTTCCAAACTATGTAGTAGTGTTTCGGCTTGGTCAGGTGTATTTGCCAGTATCGCTATGTCATCGGCGTAGTCGGCGTTGGTAATTGTTGTTGCGGGGTACCTTCTGCTTCTTTTCTTCGTCAGTTCAAAGCCATTCTCTCTGATTTTGTCAATCGATGTTCTAAGTACGTAGTCTAGACAAATGATAAAGAGGTACGGAGCCAGCGTGTCCCCTTGTAGTACTCCTGCTACAATGTCGAAGTATTCTGTGTCTCCATCTGGTGATCGTACTTTTACTTTAGTGTTTCTATAGAGAATCGTTATTGCCGCTACGGTTTCTTTAGGTATGCCGTACGCTAGTAGGATTTGTTCCATCTTTCCTCTGTGAATGGAATCGAAAGCCTTGGTAAAGTCAACAAATATTAATGTCGCTTGTAGGTTTTTTGCCCGTACACCTTATATATATATACAAAATCATATTCATATCTACCAACCCCTCCGCTCGGGCAGGATATGACACAAGGTCAATTTTTAAGCGGAGTTGAACAGCTTTGAATTCAGAGTTTTCCTTCTCCTAGACTAGTTGCCTCACCAAGGCTGAAGAACCTAGTCTGCACTACTATTTACCCATAGCTGGAGGGAGAATATTTGGATTCATACCTTCCCCAAGGGTATTAGTGCTATGTGAAATGCAATCAGTCACGACCAGGATTTGAACTCGTGTCGCCGTGTCCATATCCTGTGACGATAACCATTACACCACATAGCTTAGTAAATGATTATATATATGGCCCCTATCAACATATATATATATATATATATGGAAGTAAATAATGGAGTGTAATCTGACAATATACATATAAAAAAAAAGATAACTAGATAATCCAAGTAAAAGGAGAGATTTATTGAGAAGCGTTTCAGTTCTAATGCACCATCATCAGGACTATGAGGGATGATATTAGTGATGTTAAATCAACGATGGATATTTTAAAGTGCAAAATACAAAAACCTCGGGAAAATTTGTTCAACAAGAAAAAGTTGGCCGTTTAATTAGTGAATCAGCGTTTGTTTGTATGAATTACGTGATTTATTCGAAATATTGTGGAGAATTCATATATATATATATATTATATATATATATATATATATATATATATATATATATATATATAATCATTTGATGAGCTTTGATAAGTTTGGCCCTTATCAACAATAGTTTGCAAGTTTCCCTCGTTAACAATGACACGACTCGAGCTCCACCGTTGAGAGTTAGATAAGTTAAGACTTCAATTTTACAAAATCCTGATTCTGTTATGGTATATTCAATTTAAGTGACAGTTGACGTTTCGAAGATCTCAGCTAGGACTTCCTCTACGTTCGTGCTGTGTAAAAAGATCCACAAATGTGGATCAAAACCTCTCCTAGCTGAACCAGTCCTGTTAGAATATCAGTAACTTTCGAAATTGGATTGATGGATTTTAACGGCACGTCCACTCCTCTGGGATTATTTTATGCTTGAAAGTTTGGGACTAATGTACGTTAGAGTTCTCTTTTTGTACTTTTGTTGCTGATATTTTTAACGATTCCTTAACTTCGTCGTGGATCGTGTTGAGGGGCTTCCTTTGTGTGATATTGATCAGGTTTACGTTTATATACTTTTGAAATTTTGTTTCACTCAAAAAGACAAGAATATTATCTATATTGACATTTTTGAATTAGTATTTTGTATAATTTGCGTTGAAAAAAAAAGCGTTTTTATTATGAAAGCGAATACTCCACATTCTATGAGAACGTGTATTTAACAATGCTGTGTGTATGTCATGTTATTCACTGTGGTTGTTTAAAGATTAAGATGAACACCCGGTGCAATTTTATAGCGTATAAAGATGATGATTAATCTGTTGACGAAATGAACTTTCTAAGATTGGGTTCATCGGGTCTACGGATAATTTGTTGACTTATTAACGTGGCAAAAAAAAGGGAAAAACTGTTTTATGCCTTCAGCAATAGTTTCTTCCCATCTACCGTATCGATTTCAATTCTCTTATTCACTTCCAGTTTTAATATCCTTCTGTCTTATCAATGTGATGAATTTTTAATTTAGGAATCAAATAGTCGAACGCATATATATATATATATATAGAGAGAGAGAGAGAGAGAAGTTGACAACCGAAGTCGAGGGCGACTCGATGGCTCCCTTTTCAATGGCTACTACACCTAGGTGTAAGGGAGGGTGCTCCACTTTACCCTTGATATGTACCTTATAATGCTGAGTGTTAAGCAAGAAGTTATCAAGTACTATTTTTTGAGTCTTTGGTATTACTCAACCTGGGATTGAACCCTGGTCTTCCGCACCACCGGCGCACACTCTACCTATAAGGAAAATGGGACGGTTGTATATATATAGCAGTATTTGATCCATTAAATCCGGAGTTGGGAACAATTCCAAGCAGGAACAATAAAATATTCAAAAATAGAATATTAAATTTAAGTAATTCCGCTCTAGAGCTCAATGTAAATAAAATTCACTGAAGAAATTATTTTCTCTTAAAAAACTACAATCGGTCACATTAAGATAATAAATTTATTTCCATCCTGTTAAAAATCATTGATATAGATCATATGCTCTAAAAAATTAACAGGACTTCTTCAGATCAAATAAGAAAATGGATTCATTTTCTTGTTTGATCTGAAGAAGTCTTGTTAATTTTTTTAATTTTTTTTAAAAGAAAAAAATATATGAATCTCTGGGTTATGATAAATTTAAAGGGACCAGATTCTAGAAATTCTAGAAATAGGCATGCAAAGACCCCTCTAAAAAGTGAACTCATAGGCATACTAATTTTTTTGTTCTCAAAAATACCATAATATTAAAAGAAAAAGTAATGTTTACTGCATCATGAGCAAATCTTTATTATTTTGTTAGCAGTTAAAGGTAATGTAATGTTTGTTTTCTTGAGGTCATTTTCCAAACGTTTAATGCGTTTATTGACAAGAATATTAGTGTACTGGTTAAAGATTTGTTTTTCACGTTTACATTCTTGATTTTGCTGAGTAGATCACTGGAATTCTAAAAGTGCTTTTTGCTAATCATGACAAAAAGAGGGGTAAATATTTTGGCTAAAGATTTTGTGATGTTAAGGGGGGGGTAATGAAAACCTGAATTTATCTTTGTGATTATATTTTTGTGTGTGATGAATTTTTTATATGACTTATTGAAAGCAAGTCCTGGCGGCCACACCCAACAAGGCACCAATTATACGGCCACCTGCCTCCCATCACGAAACTACCCAAGTTAGACGAACCACACATGCAGGACACTGCTGGAGAAGCAAGGACGAGCTCATAAGTGATGTATTCCTATGGACCCCCTCATACGGCCGAGCAAAAGCAGGACGACCAGCTCGAACATACATACAGCAGCTATGTGAGGATATGGGATGTAGCTGTGAAGACCTGCCAGAAGCGATGAATGATAGGGAGAAGTGGCGAGAGAGGGTGAGGGATATCCGTGCTAGCGGCACGACATGATGATGATGATGATTGAGAACATCTATATTTTCATTTTATTTATTATTTATATACATTTTATTTATTATTTATATACATTATTATTTATATACATTATTATAAGCAGGTAAAGCTGTAATTATTTTTTTAGGAGAACGTGTGCGAAGAGTTAGAATTATTCCTATTATTATATCAATAAAGTATCAATAAAAAAGATTATATCAATATATAGCTAAAAAATAAGTAAATGGTTTGGTTTGGTTTGTTTGGATTTATGGCATATCAACCTTTGTAGGTTATTTAACGCCAAATCCATTTTTATGTAAATAATCAGTTCAGTTTAGCATAAGTACACAGTTTAATTGTCAAAAACATTTCCATTTCAAACTATTCAAGCACTTATATGTAATAATTCAGTTAAGTGTAAATACAGTTTTAATGTCGAAAAACAGTTCTATTCGAAATAATTCAGTTAAGCATAAGCACGCAGTTTAAGTGTAAGTACAGTTTAATTGTCAAAAACGTTTCTATTTCAAGCTATTCAGTTTACTCAATTAATTTTAGCATAAGTATGCTGTTAGTTCTATTTAACACATAGATAGGGCCCTATCAGGTGCTACCACTCCGGGCCAGAGTGGACCTGGGAGCGATGGCAATGAAGGGGTACTCCGCATTCCCCAAAGCTCCAGCACTGCTGGAACCTCACCACCAGATTGTTTAGTGTCATATCCAGGACACTCGTTAGGGGTGGATCTTACAGTCAGTGTATTCTACAGCCCCAGCTGACTGGGCAAACAATAAGTATAGTAAAGTTGGCGACCGTAGTCGAGGACGATCATAAGGCTCCCTATTCAATAGCTACTACACCAAGGTTTAGGGAAGGGCGCTACTCCTTTCTCTGGATTGCTCCACTTTACCCTTGATACGTACCTTATATTGCTGAGAGTTAAGTAAGAAGGCATGAAGTACCATTTTTTCAAACATGATATTATACCTATTCTGCCAAAAATGATATCCTGAAAAAATGATTTTTGATGTAAATTTCTATGTTGAACGATATTAATATTAAAGTGCAACATGGTCATATAAGGCAATATTAAAATAACTCCATTTTTGGAAATAAATATTTTATATTTTATTTTATATAAAAAAAATTGGGGACAATCCACCTTTTTATGTCAGGGTATTTGATACGTCATAATATATATACTGAAAATTGAACTTCTTTTAATATTGAGATTGAGCAGCCCGCGTTCAGTGTCAACATATGTGATGTTAACAAAATTCCCGAGGTTTTCATATTTTCATTTTAAACGCGTATTTACCCATGACTTGAAATTTGTTTATTATTCATGTCTATGGTGGAAGTGGATGCATTTCGAAGTCTCTGTCAGGACAAAACATAACGTCGATGCACACTGGCATCTATCTTGTGGGTATTTGCGGCTGCATGTGCTAATATAACAGTATGCAATCACATGTATCCGTGTGTTTCGGGATCTAGACGAGATTCTGTGCAGTCATACAAGTAGAAAAATGCGAGGGTGTGTCTTTATGTGCCTGAGAGTGTGTCTATTTCTGAGTCAGTGGCGACTTATTGATTTGGATTAATATTGCTGACAGTGTTCATAATAATGTTGCACGAAGAAAGAAAAAAGAACGTGGCTAGTTATTTTGGGCCCATGAAAAATCAGCTAAAAAAATAAAATAGAATAAAATACGAAATAACATGACAGATGAATAAATTTCTGTCTGAAGTAATAGAAATAATATCTAAAAATTTCAAATCTGTTTCGCTCTTTGTTTTTCAAAGAATGTATTTTAGTTTCAACTTAACTGCTAAATTCTGACTGAAAGTAATTTTTTTCTGTTTATTAGATTATATTAGGGAAATTCAATTATACGACATCATTCCCAAAAGATTTGAGCCCTCATCTGAGTTCTGAGCATACTTTTGAGCGATTGTGTGTGTGTGTGTGTGTGTGTGTGTGTGTGTGTGTTTGTTGGTCTGTGATCTGTTCCGCTGACCCAGACATTGTACTGTCAGGATCAGAAGTTCTAGCCACTTAACTAGATCAAAAACATTTGTTTAAAAAAAGAATATAACAGAAAAAGAAAAAATATAGTTTTAATTTTAGTAGAATGGTCAGTCGTTAAGTATCAGCTGTACAAACCTGCTCATGAAGTGAGATTTGATAAATGATCTTGGATGATGAAATTCTTCTTATATTCTAAATTATAGTTTCAGTAAATTAAGTTGAAAATATGAGGCCGAATTCATTGATGATCCAGAGTTGCCACTGACATCTGTGTCAAATACGTAAGTATCACCATAGGAGCTGCCAAAACGAAGTTGAACCCAGTGTCCAATTACCTTATGGAACCTAGCTTCTGGTTTATGTTCCTCCATTGACCCACTATCACAGACAGTTACTCCACCACGCCGATAGGGGGCATAAATTCAGGTTTTTCCTTCTCCTAAACAAGTTGCCCTTACCATAGCTAGTTACCCGTAGATGGAAGGAGAGGATATGATCTTATGTTTTTCAAAAGAGCATTAACACAAAATTGTATAGTTCAGATTTTTGTTTGGTTCAGTGTTATGGTATATCAGCCATTGTAGGTTATTAATGTCAAATCTATTTTTAAGCATATAAACAATTCTATTTTAAAAAATTCCGTTTAGCATACAAAAACAGTTCAATTTCAAACAATTTAGTTGAGCATAAGTACACAGTTTCAAAGTCAAAAACAGTTCTATTTTAAGCAATTCAGTTTAGCATAAGTACACAGTTTAGTTCTATTTAATCCATAGATAGGGCCATTTTAGATGCTACCACTCCGGGTCAGAGTGGACCAGGGAGCGATGACAATGAAGTGGGTACTCCGCATTCTCCAAAGCTCCAGCATTACAGAGACCCCTCCAATAAGATTGTTTAGTGTCATGTCCTGGATACTATTTGAGAGGAGGGGTCTTACCCCTCGGCAGAGAAGCAGTCTGTGTATTCTACAGCCCCAGCCAACTGGACACTCGTTGAGGGAGGAGGTCTTACCCCTCTGTGGAGACGCTATCGGTGTATTCAACAACTCCTTTTGACTAGGCTATCTGATTTGGGGTGTTAGTGCTGTGGTATGTAATAGTGAGTGCAGCATCTGTATAAGTATTGATTTCCTAATACAAGGGCGTATAAAAGAGGTAGCCAATGAGAGCTTGCAAACTATTCCATCCCTCGAGGCGTCCCAGCACGTGTGTAGAAGTATATCATCAAGATGCGACACCAGGTAAATTTTAAACGGAATACTACTGGTTTGAAATAAAAGTTTCAAAGTCCTTGGTGTGATGATAAGGCTTTAGTTATGGAGATCTGGAGCTGCCCGTGGTGTAATGTTTATCGTCGACACGAGTTCAAATCCTGGACGAGACTGATTGCATTTCACATAGCACTAATACCCTTGGGAAAGGTATGAATCCAATTATTCTCCCTCCAGCTATGGGTAAATAGTAGGGCAGACTAGGTTCTTCAGCCTTGGTGAGGCAACTAGTCTAGGAGAAGGAAAACTCTGAATTCAAACCTGATAAACTCCGCTTAAAAATTGACCTTGTGTCATATCCTGCCCGAGCGGAGGGGTTGGTAAATATGGTTATGGAGATCTGGAGAGTGTTGATTCCCCATTCATTGCTATCACTCCCAGGTCCACTCTGACCCGTAGAGGTAGTACTTGTTCGTGTCCAATTTATGGGTAAAATAGATCTATCTAAAATTTATTCGTATTTGATAGAAATGTGTACAAAAAAAAAAACACAAAATCAAACAACTAAAAACTATTTAGAAACATCAACAAAAAAGCGGAGAAACTCCGTGGCGTAGTGCTTACTCCATTCGCGCTATAATGTTCCCTTTCTGACTAATACTCTTGGAAAAGATATGAACTTCCTTAACCGCCCCCCTCTAGCTATGGGTAAAATAGTACCACGACTGAACTACAAAGATGGGTCTGTCATTAAATAACCCACGAAGGTTGATATGCCATTGGACAAAGAAACCGAACAAAGCTAAACTATTCGAAAAATGTAAATATGAATTTACAACCAACACGATTCAGAAACTTATGGGCATAGATTAATCCTAGACGGGTTGACATGCCATTTAAATAATTCAATGGATAAAATTTCACAACCCAGTACGCCCTACTACTTCATCCATAGCTATAGGATTCACTCCTTTCTGGGCATTAACGTGAAATAGAAGCATGAAATATATTGTTTTGGTCGCCATAAAGATGTATTTATGTTTTCTTCGGGTGTATCTGTGAGTGCAAGCTGCGCGGGGTTAAGAAAGAACAGCAAGTTGAGACGTAATAGCTATTGGGAATGATAGAAGTAGCAGTCTGTCTGTATTGGACCCCACGTTCGATGAGGTACATTGTTGATATAGTGGTGAAATAGACATAAACTATACACAGCGATATATCTAATATATTTTATATCATAAACGTTCGACAAGAAATAATGATATAACGAACATCCATAAAAAGAAATAAACAGGAGTAACTCGTAATACAATAGAAGAAGAAAGAAAGGATGCGTACTCGCAATACTGGAAAAATTTGCTACTTAAAAGATAAAAAAGAGTTTGCTGTTTGATTATGGAAGTACACAATTGATAAGATTTTAATCACTCTCCCTCCCTCCCTCTCCCTCTCTCTCTTTATATATATATATATATATATATATATATATATATATATATATATATATATTATCTATCTATCTAATTTTTTCATATCTATCTCAATCTATTCATATCTGCCTATACATGTCAAATACATTGTTTATTTTACCGTTGTTTAAATTAAAGTTTAATTTTCTATACACATATTTCAGGTATAACTACTTCACGATAGATAGATAGATAGATAGAATGCAACTAGAAGAAAATTCGAACTTGGTTAAATTGTCATTATAAATTTATTTCAGTGAAGAATATTATCATAATCTTCGCCTCTTCATATATTTTACACGCTTGATTAGAGGGTAAAAGCAGCAAATATATATTACAGTGTATATATATATATATATATATATATATATATATATATATATATATATATATATATATATATAAATTTTCAATCGAAAAGGAAAGGGGGATAAAACAATAAAGTATCAAAAGAATTAAGAAACCAGAAATAGGGTGTTCTTATTAATTTACCCATCCCAATTTAAACATATGCTAGGTTTTTCGTAGCGGGTGGAATTTTTGAATAATTTAAGCTTGCAAACTAAATTATTATCTTTATTTTTCTGTTTACTCCTTTTACATGTGTTAAATTTCCAAGTTAATACGGCTATCATCCTCCTCCCCGAAAAAAAGGTAAACCTTTGGCAACCATCAAGTGTTTATATATATATGTTTTTCTTAAAGAATTTATTGCTCTGTATTATTGTTACATTGAGCTCTTTACCAGGAAAATTTAAATATTCATTCATGAATAATTTCTTGTCCTGATGGAATTACTCCCAACTCCGGTTTAACTGGACCAAGGAATACACACACACACACACACATATATATATATATATATATATATATATATATATATATATATATATATATATATATATATATAAAAACACACAGTTTTTCTACAATTCAAGTCTCATGAATATCATTCTGCAGCAAAATGAAGTAAATATGTAAGTAATCATTTTCACATTTAGTTATTTACTAAGCTTAGCTTAGTCGTAATACAAAGTCAAAAGTGTTGGGTATCTAGTTAGGATCGAACTCACAATTCAGCCCCAATGAATCATTTTCCTATTTAAATATTTTCATAAAGATATTTTACACTTTGCCACGTAGCATAAGCAATCATGCAGCACTTATATCTTAAAACGCTTGTTGTCAATTAAAATGTCACGTAATCTAAACTAGTCGTGCGGTAAGCCTGTTTATTTTCCTTCATGCGTTTAGATGATTTGAAATATTTATCTAAACTATCTGATAATTTTTTTCTTTTTTAAAATTTTATTTTGTTTTTTTAGTAACTTATTTTCTTCGGGGTATTCTAATACGTCCACTTTTATCCTCTAAAAACATCCTATAGGATTTTGACTGCTTATTGCAGGTGTGCGCTCTTTAAAAAAAAAAATTATTCGATTACAGGAGCTACTCCACTCTCGATTTGCAATTCTCTTGTATATTTATACAAGGGTTGACATGTCATAAAACCAACCAACTAATCTTAGTTTGGTTTGGTTTTATGGCATATCAACTATTGTTGTTTATTTATTGCCAAATCGTTTTTATACATATACATTAAATATAGGATTTCTAAACACATTTTATTGATAACATTTTAAAACGAATCTGAGCTCATTTTTTGCCCACAGTTAAAAGATTTCAATTATTTCAATTTTATACATATAATTCTATTTGCAATTAATCATCTGTTTTCACACAGTTTAATGTTTTCAAGGATTGATATGTATCACAAACAATTCAATTAAACACCAGTCCTTTGTTTACACACAGTTAAATGATCAAACAGTTCTATTTCAAACAATTCAGTTTAGCATAAGGACACAGTTTAAATGTCAAACAGTTCTACTTGACCCATAGATAGGACCCTATCAGGTGCTACCACTCCGGACCTGAGTGGACCTAGGAGCGATGGCAATGAAGGGATACTTCGCATTCCCCAGGAGCGTCATCATCAGATTTTTTATTGTCATATACACTCAATGGGGAAGTCTTACCCCTTAGCAGAGGTGCACTCTGTGTATTCTGCAGCCACAGCCGACTGGGTGACAACTAAGCTTGGATTAGTTTAATTCAGTACATGTCTAGAAGTACAGAACACCCGGTGAAAATCTTACTCATTAACAAAGATCTGATATCCATTGTATCAGTGAAGGTGCCTAAGCATATTGAAACATTGATAAAGTCTATGAATTTTTTTTTTTTTATTTGAAATATAAGGATGTGTAATCCTGTGTGTACTTTTTGGTATGTATATGTAGGCATATTTTTTCTTAGAAAACGTGTGTATACTTTTTCTTGTGCGCACGCATATGTGTTTATGGTTAAGATCGGTTCGTTTACTTTGTTGTATGGCATATCGACCTTCGTAGGTTACTTAAGGCTAAAGCCACCCTTGCCGAAGAATAGAAGAGTTTGGTATTTAATCCATAGCTGGGTATGATTAAGAGGTAGTAAGGGCTACAAAAACATTTTCTGGAATATTTTATTGTTGCTTGTCGGATTTTTATATTTGAATTCCTTCTGAGGGATTATCGCCATGGAGACCGGAAGTATGAAACTGGAATTGTCTCCCTTTATCGTAAAAGAAATAGAGATTTCATTTTCAAATTAATTAACTCCATCTCGTTTTTTTATATTAAATCAAGTAGTGTTATAAACTAGTTTTTATTTATTTCGTATCACTTACTTCGTAAGACATACTGACAGACAGACAGACACACACACACACACACACACACATATATATATATATATATAAGTTGGCGACCGTAGTCGAGAACGACCCGAAGGCTTCTTTTTCAATAGCTACTTCCCAGAGGTGTAGGGGATTGTTCCACTTTACCCTTGATCCATACCCCATAATGCTGAGTGTTAAGCAAAGAGGCATGAAGTACCATTTTTGAGTCTATGGTATGACTCAACCTGGGACTGAACCCTAGCCTCTCGGCGAACACTATACCAATCATATATATGCGAAGGTTATCCAATAAGGGAAAGGTTTTTGAAAAAAGCAAAATTAATTTTATTTTTTCAGAAGTTTTTGTTTTCATAAATGAAAATCTTGCATAGGTTGGAATTAGTTTACAGCAAAAATCATTTTAATCTTACAAAAATATTTGTTTTGAGGCTATTTAAAATGGTTGCAAATAAAAAAAGAGAGCTCTAAAATAGAATAAAGATCTTTCATATTTAGTGGCTGACAAGTGCAAATCATGTGAAATTTACAGAAGAATGTGTCATGCGTATGGAGAAGACTGTTTTTGTCAAAAATGTTTACAAATGGGGTAACCATAAGTGTACCATTGCGATTCTGATCCGAAAATAGTCCATAGAATAGAGACACATAGACTCTTCTGTAAAGAAAAAGGTTCCGGGCGCAACAGTCTGTAAAGAAAGTCATGCCGACAATTCTCAGGGACAGGAAAAGGCCCAACACAAATGATTTTCTTGGAAAAGGCATGACTGTAAACAATACTTCTTATTACCAACTCCTTAGGCAAAATTCGCCTTATTTATTGAATGACTCTCGTATACATATAAATATATATATAGTAAGAAATAGGAAATGAGAACATGAATTTTACGCTAAAAATTTTTTTTCCCATTAAAAGTGCCGCTTTTCAATCATGCGATCATTTTCAAGCACAACAGGAAATGTCTTTAAAAGTTTTTCAATGTTTCAAAAAAAATACACGTATTATGAAAAGTGAAATTATGCACAAGATATTAGACTATTTTAATACCTACTGTATTTAATATATATATATATAGAGAGAGAGAGAGAGAGATGGGACTATATATATATGATTAAAATTTACCGTGAAAATGAATAAGTAAAGTATTGTGCTCTATGCACAAGAAAGCAAACCAATATTACGATATTTTAGCAAATAAAATGAAACCAGGTAAATTTACTCACGACTCTGAATTTCACGTATCCTATCTTAAGGTGAGCTTGTATCGACTCGTCCAAAGTGCATTATATAATTCACTTCGTTTGCTTGTGGGCTTGTTGCCAGTGGATTACATGGCTAATTGATCAAGCTTAAAAATTGGTATGTGAACTCCTTTCATCTCAAGGAGTGTTTTATGGTTCTTTCTGGCGGTATAAGAAGAGCATCTCCTTTCCTTGAGGTGCCTGAAACGATTTAGCATCAAAGTGACCAGAAAGGTTTAATTTGTTTTAAATTTAAAGTTTTTCTTCTAGTTAAGTGGTTGTTGTGCCTAGGTTAAAGAGTACCATTTGCTTTTAGCTGAAGGATTTTCTCTGGATTCTTTTGTTTAATGGCTAATCAATTTATGTAGGTTATTTAATGCCAAAGCCATCCTTCAAGAAGAACAGTGGTGGTACTATTTGAGAGGATAAGGGGGTTCATACCTTTCCTATGGGTATTTGTCCGAAAGTGGATGTATAGCCCGACTGCAGTTTGAACTCGCTTAGTATGATTCCGCAGTCCATCGCTTTAACCATTACACTACGAGGACCTCCACACCCCTTAGCTGAAGGAAGAATAATTGGATTCAAATATATTTCCAAAGAATATCAGCGTTAGGTGAAAAGTGAAGTCTGAACCAGTATTCGAACTCAAGTCACTGAGTTCATTTCCTATGTCGATTACCTAGAGCGCCTCTTTAAGTAAGAGCATTTGAAGTGCATTGTTTTGCGAAGTAACAGATGCATATAAATGTATACAAAATGAAAATTATATATATATATATATATATATATATATATATATAAATGCAGACAAAACACAATACGCGTGTTTTAATGAAAAAGGAGACATCTCCACTCTAAAATGCGGTTCTCTGAAATTAGAGGACAAATTCACGTATCTCGGTAGCTGCGTCTCATCTACTGAAAGTGACATCAATATACCCCTAGCGAAGGCACGGAATGCTATTGATAGGTTATCGATCATGTGGAAGTCTGACCTATCCGATAAAATAAAACGTGACTTCTTCTAAACACCGGTTGTGTCAATTCTACTGTATAGACGCTGACGAAGCGTATAGAGAAAAAGCTAGACGTGAGTTCCACAAGAATGATACGAGCTATATTGAACAAATCCTGGAAACAACACCCAACAAAACAACCGTTGTACGGCCACCAACCTCCTATCTCTAAAACCATCGAAATTTGACGAACAAGGCATACGGGACACTGCTGGAAAAACAAGAACAAAATCATCAGTGACTTTTTCCAGTTAGGTTCCTTCAGATGGACGTGCCAGTGTTGGACGACCAAGAAGAACATACCAACAACAGCTATGTATGGACACTGGGTGTAGTCTGGAGGACCTGTTTGGAGCTATAGATGAGAGGGACGATCGGCAAGAGAGAGTCGGGATAATCCGTGCCAGCTGATGATGATGAAGATGATGATATATACTAGCAGAAGTATATTCTATCCAGCATCAAATGTTTTATGTACGAATAAGTCTTATCTTATCAATTTTCCCCCCAAAGTTCCAATTCCCAGTAGATTAGAGGGGTTGCGCCACAAATACCTGTTTTGTTTGCTTTCTGAACATATAAGACCTGTCAAATCGATTTTAAGCTAAAGTTTTTCGGATCCTTAAAATTATTCAGTGATAAGAAGGTCACACCTGAAGAAGCGGACTGTGTGACAAGAATATTGTTTTACAATCTATGTATCATGACGTGACTTCATGTCATTTCTGACTTGGCAGGAAGTTGGAAAAATATCATCTATGTACCGTGCCAAGCTGGTATGCAGCGAAATTCAGTCATGTATGTTTTGGAAAAGAATGCAAAAACATAAAAAAAGCATATAACAAATGTCTCCAATTGCTGCAAAACATTTGAAAACTTTAGAATAAAAATTAACTTAGTATTTCCATTACATTCTATAATATGCATGAATAGTTTCAATAGCCATACAAGCTGGAGAAACTTGAAATTTTAAAGAAGATAATGGAAAACTGAGACAATATGTCAGTTTTAAACATAAGTCACATTAAAATGGACGATATTAGGAGACCTTAGAATATTTAATAAAATCACTGATATTATCAAGAAGAAAAGATTCCAGTGGTTTGGTTATGTCAACTATTCATACTAGAAAGATTTTACAAGGAGATGACTCGGAGGATAATCCTCAGAGGGACGGTATTACCTAAAAGAGAAAGCAAAACTCTTTTAACAGAGGAATGACTGGCAAAGGACAAGGCGAAATAGAGGTCTTCTGTGAACAAATATGTTTGAGAAGCGTTTGGGGTTTATTCAGATAATGAGCTAAGAAAAAAATTCCGTTATTAAACTAAGATAATGGTTTAAGAATAAAACTTTTCCTGGAAAATTTATGAAAAGAATTAGTTTCTTTATCTGGTGATTTTAAATCAACATGAAAAGTCAAAGATTAATATATATTCGATTTTTTTCTATTTCTTTTTAATGTAAATTGTTGTATCGTGGTAAGGAAAAGATACACAGTGAAATAGAGTTAATTATTTATTAACTGAAGTGGTACACTCCGACAAATATTATAAGTCTCGTGCTGTTGGTGTTGCGTCCGAAATTGGTCTTACACCTGACCAACGTCTTCCTGGCTTCTTTCAGAGCTGTCTCTGTCTCTGCTTCTTTTATAGTTCTGTGATACCGGAAGTCACGTGGTACGAGCCACTATACAACGTGAATTTTAAGATGTTAACTAAAAGTTTAAAATTTAGTTTTCTTTGTAAACAGAATAAAATGTATAAGTAAACAAAAATATGAAAGTGTTCACCATAATTCACGGTTCTGAAAATTGAGTTTCCAACTTTTTCAAAAAATCCAACATAGATCACTTTTACTCCATATAAAACTATTATCAGCCCAGTCGGCTGGGCTGTAAAATACACCAACTGTATTTCTACAGAGAAGCATGAACGAGTGTCCTGATTATGACACTAAACAATCCGATGGTGAGGCTCCAATAATGCTGGAGCTTTGGGGAATGCGGAGTACCCCTTCATTGCCATCGCTCCTAGGTCCACTCAGGCCCGGAATGGTAGCACCTGATAGGGTCCTATCTATGGGTCAAGTAGAACTGTTTGACATTTAAACTGAGTGCAAACAAATGACTTATGAATTGAATAGCGTTAAATAGAACTGTTTGATCATTTAACTGTTGTTTAATTGAATTGTTAGTGATATAAACCAATACTTGTAACCACTTTACTGTGTGCAAACAAATGATCAATGTTGCATGGAATAATTTGTGTTAGATAGAAATAACTGAAACCACTTAACTGTGTAGAAAGAAAATCAATTATAGGGTGCAAACGAATTAATTTTAAGTCATTTAAAAATGAAATTACCGACAAAATAATCTCTTACATATCATGTATGTGTGCAAGCAAATGACTGATGTTAAATTGTTACTTTTACATAGCCATACTTGAAACCATTTAACTCAGTGTAATGAAAGGAATAATAGAAAATAGAATTATTATTATTAGATAAAATACTTGAAACCATTTAACTGCGTGCATAAACATGAGATCAGGCTGGTCATCAACAAAATGTTTACAAATCATATATATTTCATCATCATTATCATCATGTCGTGCCGCTAGCACAGATATCTCTGACCCTCTCTCACCACTTATCCCTATCGTTCATCGTCTCTAGCAGGTCTTCAGGGCTCACATAGCTGCTGTATGTATGTTCGAGTTGGTCGTCCTGCTTTTGCCCGGCCATATGTGGGGGTCCATAGGAGTACATCACTTATGAGCTCGTCCCTGCTTCTCTAGCAGTGTTCTGCATGTGTGGTTCGTCTAACTTGCATAGTTTTCGTGATGGGAGGTAGGTGGTCGTATAGTTGGTGCCTTGTGGGGTGTTGTCACCAGGACTTGTTCAATATTGCTCGCAGCGTTCTTGTGTAATTGCCGTAAAGAGGATTTGACTTTAGATAACCTACAATGGGCTGATATGCCATAAAACCAAACCAAACCCAATTCTATATATCTAATATATATGTATAAAGAGGATTTGGCATTAAATAACCTACAATGAGTTGATACGCCATAAAACCAAACTAAACTAAACCAAACCAAAACTATCAACCCGTTCTATTCACTTGGGTATTTGTTTTAGTTGAAACATCAGTGTCCTTTCATCCGTCCTTCTCTTCAATTACATTACGTTTTAAATCTGGAAAAGCCTTCGGGCAATGTTGGGAGAGTCGTCTTCGCTAACAAGAAAATAGTGCTACAAAATAATGAGACGTATAAGGAAATTTAGAGAATATATATATATATATATATATATATATATATATATATATATAAATAAGTCCACTAAGAGATTTATATTTTTTTAAGAATTGTTTATTTCGTTCATACATGCACGTATGTTTCCAGCTTCTTGCTTTTGTTGGAGAACATTTAGTAATTTACCAGGTTTTTTTACTTAGATGTGGCACAAGGCTATATAAATAGGGCATCTCCATGAGACTCGAACTCATTCGTGTAGGTTTGTTTGTCGAATTACGAGTCTCAATGGGTGCCCCATTCATACGGTCTTCTGCCACATCAAGCAAAAAACCTAGAAAATTTACTAAATGCAAAAATAAACACAAAAAAACAAGTAAATTACTGAATGTTCTCTGACGAAAGCAACAAGCCGGAAACATACACGTATGTAAGAACTTTTAGTGGACCTATTCATCTTGAAATATTTACTATTTTTTCTTTTTTTTGTACGAACAAAAAAAGGGAAATTATTTTACTCTCTCACACACACACACACACATATATATATAATCAAAATGTACTGATATCACAGATTTCTTAGACTCTCTCTCCCTCTCTTGCCATCCTTCGTTTATTGCCATCGCTTTTGGCTGCATCCAGTGTTCGCTCAGAGCACATGAATGTAATTTTGTGATGCTCAGCTAACACTGGTGGGTCCATGTGTGGGAGTCCACTAGTGAACGTCACTTGTGAGTTCGTCTAACTTATCCAGCTGGACCCAGCATATCTGGCTTGTCTTACTTGGATGGTTTGTGAGATGGGAGGTAAGTGGTTATACAGCTGCTGTTTCGTAGGGTACTGCTCCTCTTATTTGTTCAAAACAGCACACGGTATCCTTGTGAAGTTACCATCAAGCTTTTTCGTTAAAATCCAAGAGGTGCAATCATACTATATTACTAAAAAGGTCACAACTTGGAAAAAGTTTTCGTCTTTTTTATCAAAGAGGGATCAGACTTCTTATATATGGGATGCATTTGTGGTATAATGGTTATCATTGGAGGAAATGAACACGGTAACCCGAGTTCAAATCCGGGAACAGTCTGTTTAAATTTTACATTGTGCTAATACCCTTGAGAAAGGTATAAATCGAGGTATTCCCTCTCCAGCTATGTGTAAATAATAGGGCAGATTTGGCTCTTTAATTTTGATTTGGCAACCGGTCTAGGAGAAAGGAGACACTGAATATAAGCCTGTTAAACTCCTCTTAAAATTGACCTTGTGTCACATCCTGCTTGTGCGGATGAGTTGGTATATATATATATATATATATATATATATATATATATATGGTGTTATTGATTCATATCAATACCCATAACAGGATGGAAATAAATTTATAATCCTAATGTGACCGGTTTTTTTTTTCTTAAAGATATATATATATATATGTATATATATATATCAGCCTCTGCGTATAATAATATTTACTAAACACTTCCAGGAAGTTCGAATGACACTTGGAAAGACAAGCGACCGCTAGAAAAGGGGTCATACGAACTTTGCTTCGTCGCACGTAGAGATAAACTAACTCTATTTTTAATTCTTTGAGAGAAATATAGTCAATCATCATCATTATTATTAATAATAATAGTAGTAGTAGTATTTAACAACTTGCTAGTTTTTCTACGCTAGTATTACCCGGTGGTATTTCACTGGAGTCCAAGGGACAGCAAGTCTCCAAGGCCCTCCTGTGTAATTCTTGCCTATTTAAACAGTGCTTTGGTCTGGACGGTCTCGATTCGTCCTCTTATTTCCAATTCCTCCAGTCTTCTTTGCAAGCTTTTGGGGGCCGTTCCAAGTGCACCATATGACCGCAACTTTCATTTTCTACCGTTTTTTCAGCTCTCTAGCAAGATCCAAATATTCTTGTATCTTTTCGCTTACTTTCATTTTTATTCTGTGGTCAGACGAAACCATAAAATCCACTTGTTGAAAACTTCTAAACTTTTTGTTGATTAAGCCTAGGTCTGCTGTTCTGGTCTGGATTGATGATCTGCTTATATCTGAAAATCCACGAAAATTTTATACGTTTCCTTTTCAAGAATAGTTTCTAGTTTGTTTAGTTTGGGTTGGTTTGGTTTTATGGCATATCAACCTTTGTAGGTTATTTAACTCCAAATCCATTTTTATGCAAATAATCGATCTATTTCAAACAATGCAGTTTAGCATGAATACACTATCTAATTGTCGAAAACATTTCTATTTCAAACTATCCAGTTTATTCAAGCAGTTATATATAACAATTCAGTTTAGTGTAAGTACAGTTTCAATATCAAAAAACAGTTCAAGTTTAAATAATTCAGTTTAGCATAAGCTCGCAGTTTAAATGTAAGCAGGTTTTAATACTGAAAAATATTTCTATTTCAAGCAATTCAGTTTAATAAAACAACTCAGTTTAGCAAAAGTATGCCGTAAGTTCTATTTAGCCCATAGATAGGACCCTATCAGGTGCTACAACGCCGGGCCAGAGTGGACCTGGGAGCAATGGCAATGAAGGGGTGCTCCGTATTCCCCAAAGCCCCAGCATTACTGGAGCCTCACCATCAGATTGTTTAGTGTCATATAACCAGGACACTCATTGGGGGTGGGATCTTACCCCTCTGCAGAGGTGCAGTCAGTGAATTCTACAGCCCCAGCTGACCGAGCAATTCTAGTTTGTTCATATAGTATTTGATAGAGCAATTGCAATAAAACAAACTGCGTCGATAATTGCTTAAGTCTTCTACCGAGATCGTAAATCGACTGAAGGGATCCAGAATATGGAGTTCGCCATAGTAAACAAGATTCTTTTGTTTATCGTTAGGGTACGAGCTACTCTTTTTTTTTTTTCTTTTTTTTTTCTTTTTTTTTTAAAGTCATTCGAACTTGAACTAAGTTGAATGATGTATCGCCTTTGCAATGACGTTATCATCTCGGCATACAATTCAAATTAATTAGTAATTCATTATTGAGTTCTTGTAAAATGACTTCGCTCGTAAAATTCTTGGAAATTCTATTCTCGTTCATGTTCATCGTGTCAGTTAATTAAAATCTTACAGTATTGAATTAACTCCTCGTTACTAGAAAGTTTTCAATAAAAGAAAAGATTACACAAAGTGCTTGCATGTTGATCAGGCGGTACTGTAAAAAAAAACTGCTTAGACGCTCTGGGTGAGTGGTAATGACTCTTTGCCGGCAAATCTGACCGAAGAGTTGTCATCTGATAAAGGCTTTGTTGGGCACATAGCTGGGGGGATGCAGAATATATATATATATATATATATATATATATATATATATATATATATATATAGTTTAAATTCTGAAAGAGGTTGTTTGTGTTGCACATCACGCTTACACTCTTTGAAAAGGTTGGCATCCAATTATTCTTACCCCACTCTCAGCTATGGACAAATAGTTGGGCAAACAAGGCTCTTAACCTTGCTTTGTCGACCTGTCTTGGAAAAGAAAATCTGAATTCAAACATGTTAAAAATTCCGGTTAAAAATTGACCTCATGTCACATCCTACTTGTGCGGAGGGGTTGGGATATATATATATATATATATATATATATATATATATATATATATAGTCATCCACAGACTGACTGATTCGTTGTATCACAAAGGTATAAAGTAGCACAGCAGCAGATAGTTTTTTTTTAATCTTTTAATATTTAGTCTAATTTTGAAATATTTTTCAATATTTTTGTATAAACAATTTAATATTTTAATAGATAATTTTACAGTATATATATTGTAACCTAACAAAGGATTACTGAATAAGAAATATCCAAAACGGACGTTGGAAAAGAAATGGAAATATTTATAACATAAACGAAGTATAATACTCACCAGTGGCATGAAGAAGGTAAATCATAGCTTGTAGGCTACAACTTAATTACCATATTTGCCCCTCATAATTTTGTCCAACGTATCTTTGAAGAAAAGGACATACCCAATTAATGTTCATAGGTACGGTATATATATATATATATATATATATATATATATATGTATATATATATATATATATAAGTAACGCTGGCGACCGTTGTCGAGGGCGACCCGAAGGCTCCCTTTTTAATAGGTATTACACTGAGGTGAAAAGGAAGGTGCTACTCCTGTCCCTGGATTGCTCCACTTTACCCTTGATACATACTTTATAATTCTGAGTGTAAAGCAAGGAGCTATCAAGTACCATTTATTGAGTCTTTTGTATGACTCAACCTGGGATTGAACCCTGGTCTCCCGGACCATAAGCAAACATTCTACCCATTAGTCCTAAGGCCCGGTATCAACTGTAGCATGATGATGGTTTAATATAAAAACTGGGACGTTGAACGTTTGCAAATAATTAAACAATGAGTAAAATCATCTTCTAAATAACTGGGGTTTTTTTTCATATATATATATATATATATATATGTCTGTGTGTGTGTGTGTGTGTGGCAGCAGTCTCTCATTTAAGCATGTTTGATTAAATAATAAAGACACATTTTGTCTATATAATTCTATTAAGATCCTTTCAAGTTTGCTGATAAGTGTCTCAGTATTTAGGGTGTTTTTTGGGGTTTTTTTTATTATAGTTACTTTGTCTTTTTACAAGACTACAGTAATACTTTTGGGTGTCAGTATCGTTGTGAGCTGCAGGATGATGTATTTTAAAATATGTGTAGTTAGGCAGCAGTCTTTCATTCAAGCATGTTTGATTAAATAATAAAGACACATTTTGTCTCCCTAGACAAAATGTGTCTTTATTATTTAAAGAAACATGCTTATATATATATATATTTATTTATATATATATATATATATGAGATAAAAAGACAATTCAATGCTCAGAGGTTTAACCTCTGAGCATTGAATTGTCTTTTTATCTCATGTTCAGGAATCGCCAAATTTGTGTTTCTGGCAGAATACTTTTTGGATTTGTGACAGCAAAGATTTGTTTCTCTTGTTATATAAACACAAATGCGCACGCGCCTGTATTCTTAAGAATTTTTTTCTGAAACAAAAATAGCAGGATTTTATTATTTCAATAGGAATATGATTCTGTCAAAACGTATATAATTAGAAATTATTTACTGCTAAATTCTACCGCATTGATACTCCATAATCAAAAATATCCTTCTCCTAAACAAGTTGCCCTTACCATAGTTAGTTACCCGTAGATGGAAGGAGAGGATATGATCTTATGTTTTTCAAAAGAGCATTAACACGAAATTGTATAGTTCAGATTTTTGTTTGGTTCAGTTTTATGGTATATCAGCCGTTGTAAGTTATTAATGTCAAATCCATTTTTAAGCATATAAACAATTCTATTTTAAACAATTCCGTTTAGCATACAAAAACAGTTCAATTTCAAACAATTTAGTTGAGCATAAGTACACAGTTTCAATGTCAAAAACAGTTCTATTTTAAGCAATTCAGTTTAGTATAAGTACACAGTTTAGTTCTATTTAACCCATAGATAGGACCATTTTAGATGCATTGATACTCTATGATCAAAAATATGAATATGTAAGGGGCCAAATATAAATACACCTCACACACACACACACACACACACTCTTATATATATATATGCAATTTTGTATAGAGAGTTTAGTACTGTAGAATTTGGAAACGAATATTACCTAATATCTTAGGAGGTGCCCGTGGTGTAATGGTTATCGTCGTAGGAAATGGACACGGCGACACGAGTTCAAATCCTGGACGAGACTGATTGCATTTCACATAGCACTAATACCTATTGGGAAAAGTATGAATCCAATTATTCTCCTTCCAGCTATGGGTAAATAGTAGGACAGACTGAGTTCTTCAGCCTTGGTGAGGCAACTAGTCTCGGAGAAGGAAAACTCTGGAATCAAACCTTTTAAACTCCGCTTAAAAATTGACCTTGTGTCATATCCTGCCCGAGCGGAGGGGTTGGTAAATATGATTACCTAGTATCTTTTTCGATTGTATAAACTTCCACTAGGAATAATCAAAACATAAAAAAACTGCTACTAAAAGATGCAGCATACTACATCATTGAAAGGATGGGAAAAAACTCATTACAAGAACAAAAATACACAAAGATTGGCGGATATAATGTCTCCAAACCCTGACTCTAAATCGCTCTAATATCAGTCAATATCATCCTAAAAACCCTTGCAGAACAAGATTGAATGAATGATTGGCAGTTGCCTATCTAGCAGGTCTCCCTTCTTCTCGATGCCGTCCAAAGAAAAGGCAATTTGCTGTGAAATGAGTGTAAAATAATGATTTCAAGTAATTATTTTGCTAGTTAATTTGGTTTCTTTTAGTTAAACTTTGAATTTAAAACCAAGTAGCAAAATTTCAATTGATATTAAGAATTTAAAAGTAGGTTAGGCATTTATTTATAATTTAATACATTGGAATGTAAAATTTGCAGTAATAAGCGTTTGTTTGCGAATTCGAAATCTTAGAATGGAATGGAAAATATCCAAAGATAAAAAGATTAATTAGAATCAGCTGATATTTGTGTTTTGGCAGTTACGTGTCACTCTAAGAAGATTGATTACAAAATTAACAATTTTAGGTATATATATATATATATATATATATAAAAGGATGGATTCTCCGGGACGGAGAGAGACGACGAAAGTAGAAATCATGCTCGCGCAGGACAGACGTTGAGCAGCCTCTCTCTCTCTCTCTCTCTCTCTCTCTCTCTCTCTCTCTCTCTCTCTCTATCAAACGGAAGCATTTTGTGTTTGACTTCTTTTTAACAATCAGGTTACCACGGCGTTATGCTGATAGTTAAGGGGTATCATTATAACCTCTTAAGTGTTGCCATAACGCTACACGGAGTTTCAAATCACATCAAGAACAAAGTTATAGACAACGTCGAACTTTTTTAAGGAATCTATCTCCTAGTTTTCTATTCAGAATATTTTACCTTCTCCTTGAACAGTTGCACTTCCTAGTAAAAAAAAAGTCCAGTTTGGCATGGGGACTGCAAATCTGGTTTTGAAGCTAATAGTCTTTCCTTCTCTGAGACCGGTTTACTTAATCTAGAGAAGCCCGTCTGCCCAAAAACTTTTCCGTAATTGGGATAGAAGAGACAGATACATGCAGAGTCCATTTTCTACGACGATAACCAATACGTCATGAACGCCTCCTCTTATACTAACTTGAAGTCGCTTGTTATCACTATCATTAATTGTTATAATTTGTCTAATAATACGCTCATGCAGATCACTCATGTGTGCCACAGAAAGAAAGTGGGAGAATGATGTTCGTATGAGGTGCATACGATAAGTTGCCAGACTTTTTTCGTATGGGCATTTAAAATTGTCGTAGACTCTTGAAAATTCTATATGTTTTTGCTATACATCGTATGAGATGACTGACTAATTTTTCTATCAATTTGACTATTTTACAACTAGTATATAATATAGTTATGTTGTACTCACCCAACCCTTTTGCCAGGAGCAGTATGTGGCACAAGGTCAATTTTCAAGCGGTGAAACATTGTTTTGAATTCAGAATTCTCTTTCTCCTTGATTCTCCAAAGCTAAAGAGCCCAGTCTGCCCTACTCCCTTCCTAGCATGATTTTGGAGATTGGGAAAAGAGATGAATTCATGTCTTTCGCCAGGGCATTACCGTTATGTAAAAAGTAAACAATAGCGTTCAGAATTTGAATGCGAGTCGTCAATTCCTTTTCCATTGGGGATAACCATAACGCTAATCTGGGCAAGTACTTCGAGAAAACTTTGATAAAAAACGTCACTCCGTTTTTTACTTTCAATAATACCCATTTTACAAGCCTCCACACTCACATAATTTGATAAATTATAATTTGTATATATATATATATATAGGTAATATTCGGTCAGGTTAAAAAGTTTGGAGTAATTCCCTCAGGACAAGAAAATCATTCAAGAGCTAAACATTTAAATTTTCCTGGTAGAGAGCTCAATGTAATTTATTACAGAGCAATATTTCTTTAAGAAAACTAAACGAATAAATAAAAAAGTTAAATTACCGTAATTATAACTGATAGAAGAAATTTGAAAAATTAAAATAAAAACGGAAATTCAATAAAACGAGGAGGTAACACCTTAATCTCGTCCCCACTACACCCCACGTGTTTATTCTGGTTTTTAGATTTAAATATAAATTTAAATTTGAATTTAATTAATTATCCATGTGATCTGAAGAAGTCCTGTATTAATTTTTTTTCTTGATTTTTTTCTTCATGTTTTTGGTTCACACCAGAAACTGAAAATACAGGACCGAAATAAATTTATAATCATGAATTAACCGGTCTTTGTTTTTTTTTCTTAAAGATATATACATATACACATTATATATATATAAATATATATATATATATATTTATATATATATATAGAATATGCTCATTACAAATATACCCATTCTAGCAAGACGTCACCCAGAGTAAAAATGTCTTACAAACGTACAGCCATGTTCGCCAATGGTCCGGGAGACCTGGGTTCAATCTCTGGTCGAGTCATACCAAAGACTTTAGAAATGGTACTTGATATCTCCTTACTTAACACTCAGCAATATAAGGTACGTATCAAGGTGGAACAATCCAGGGAAAAGAGTGGCGGGCTCCCCTACATCTCGGTCTAGTAGCTATTGAAAAGGGAGCCTTTTGGTGGCCCTCGACTACGGTCGCCAGCTTTACTTTTCACTTATAAAAGAACAGTGTTGGTCAAACCCAACTCAAACAAACGCGGAAGAAGGAGCACCATAGTATCAGAGCGGGGTCCAAAAATACAACATTGACATAGCGGCTCTTAGTAAGGTCAGATTTGCTGAAAATGGCAGCGTCAAAGAGGAGACGAGCTTCTATCACAGAAGAGAGAAAACTTCAACTGACATAAGTGAATTTGAATACAAGTCACCGATTCCTTTTCCACTGGCGATAACCATTACGCTTATATAGGTAAGAACAGCTAGCAAAATCTTATAAAAGCGGTCTCCCTCCTATACTTTTAATGATGACCATCTTACAAGCTTTACATAATATGATTAAGTACGTCTAGTATAAATGATTAGTTATTTCTTATTAGATTGTGAATTTTAGCTTTATATTTGTCCCAACCCTTTGAAGAAATTCAAAATATTAACCAGAAAAAAAAGTCGGCGAATTTGAATCAAGTTATCGAAAGAGAAATAGACTTGTTTGCTTTTACCCCCTTGGAAACTTCAGAAGAATTCCAAACTTTCCTTGCAATGGTCGTTGTCGGAAATGTCAGGTTGCAGAAAGTTGGGTGGTGAGTGAAAGATGTCGAAAATCAAACATGTCTTCCTTCTTTTTCTTTTAATTTTTTTATAGATATACGAGGTGCATACGATAAGTTTCCAGACTTTTTCACATGGGCACTTTTATTGATAGTACACACATGAAACTCTAGTCCCCTTCGAAGTAATCTCCTCCGGCTGCAATGCACTTGTTATACCCTTCCAACAACTTCTGGAAGGCCCCATGGAAGTCCTCTTGTGTGAGCGTATCAATGACCCTCGTCACAGCTTCTTTCATCTCCTTAATTGTCTCATAACGACAGCCTCTGAGCTTAGGGAATAACCAAAAGTCACAGGGAGCAAGGTCTCGACTATAGGGAGGGTGAGCAACTGTCTTGATGCCCATCTTGGTCAAATAGTCTGTGACAAGGATGGACTTGTGGACTAGTGCATTGTCCTGGTCGAGATGCTACTAACCCGATTTGAAGAGTACTGGCCTCTTCCGACGGAATCTCTTCCTGAACTCCCTTAAAACCTCAACATAGTAACCCTAACCCTTTGGCTAATTAACTCTGGTCTATTGACTTCCTTACTCCTCCCACACCTCTCATCCTCCCTCACAGACTCTCTGCCTTCCTTGAATCTCTTATGCCACTCAAAAACTTATATTCGAATCATGCAAGATGGTCGAAAAGCATTCTGAAGCATTCCATACGTTTCTGTGGCATTTTTTGCAAGTTTAAAACAGAATTTTATTGCATATCTTTCTTCTAAAGTGTCCTCACGTCCAGATTGCATTTTTTAAATTCACCAGCTGTGACAATCAGGCTTTAGTAGGGTGTATTTCAATTGCTGCTGTAGCTGTTCATTTGAAGCTGAAATCGTGAAAATTGGTCAGTCATCTCATAAGATGTATAGCAATAATATAGTGAATTTTCAAGAATCTATGACAATTTTAAATGCCTGTACAAATAAAGTCTGGAAACTTATTGAAGGCACCACGTAATTCTATTAGTTTCCTGGTTTGCGGAAGTTGTATTAAGTCTTTTTTTAGGTCAGGTGACTGTTGAGATAAAACGAATTCTCTTTTAGCCACTTTACCCCTAGCTGAGACAAAGAGGGTCGCAGGGTGGATAAAGAGTAAAAAAACCATCAACTTCTCATAACAATTACTAAGAGAGCGGGTAAGCCCTTTAAGACAGCATGGGAGATGGCAAGGCATTGATGTGAAAGATACAGCCCATCTAAAAATCAGTCCTTGCCGCATTTTAAACCTTTTCAAGCATGACTGTAACATGGTTAAAGTTCAATTGAAAATGAGCCAAAAATAGCGGAGCCTTAAGTTTACGGACTGGCGGACACTTAGGGTTTTACAATAAAAAGGTAAAGTTGGCGAGCGTAGTCGAGGGTGACCCAAAGATTGCCTTTTCAATAACTACTACACCGACGTGTAGGGGAATGCACTACTCCATTCCCTGGATTGCACCACTTTACACTTGACCCTTACCTTATAATGCTGAGTGTTAAGCAAGGAGGCACCAAATACCATTTTTTAAGTCTTTGTATGACTCGACCTGGGATTGAACCCCGGTCTCCTGGACCACGAGCGAACACTCTACTCATTAGGCCAATGGCCCGGAATTACAATAAAATTGTCAAAATTTCAAAACTAAACGATAATATCCAAAGAAAATATCAATGCATTGGCAAAATTAAACAATCTTATTTTACAATGTTTAATTAAGTTACTAGTGGTTATGTGGGGATTAACAGATGTCTCTCAAGCTTCACAGTAAGTGACATTAGGTCATTCCTTTCTGTGTCAGCCAAATAGTACAGCTAATGTCCATTAGGTGGCGTGGAAAAGTACGATATAAAAGAAGAGAGTGCCAAAATCAAATCTCTTTTTCAGCCTCGACAACTAAAGAGAACGCCGTATTTGCATGTTTCTGTTCACACGGACAGAGGCCTTGAGCCTTCACGAATCTTTTATAGCTACGTACACGATAGTACTTCTATTCTCCACGTAACTAAGGACTCTATATCTATATAAAAATGAGGAGTCTTTGCGGTGTAGTTTCTAACGTACTGGAAAGCGATATCATAGGAAGAGATTTCGAACTCCAGTTGTTGTATAGCCATGACCAACTATATATACACATATGCATGCAGAAACATATTCAACACAATAAAAACGAGCGGACACAGTTCTTTAGAAAAATATACCTCTCACTTTATTTGAAAGGGTTCGAAAGGGTTACTAAAAGTTTTACAGTGTGAGAGGTGAGTTGGAGACTGAACAGAACTGCAACATATTGACCCCCACTCTTATGGCCATAACAGCGTTTCTTTCCTGTTCTCCTGGGCTGCTCTCTGGGACATGGTCCTCATTCCAGCATCTTCTCTCCAACTAACTCGAACTTCCTGGGCACTGACTTATATTAGTGTTTTATGCCCACTCAATTAAACCTGTCGACAGTCAAGGTTATCCCCTTGATACCTTCGACCGGATGCACCAGTTATTTACACAGGTGCATTTCCTATTTTGACAGCTTGGCCGGGTCAGAGGTCAATATGCAACACAGTCGGGCTATTACGTTTGTTTTCGGACAAATACCCTTGAGGAAAGTAATGAAACCCTATATCACCTCAGCTATGGGTTAACTAGTATCACTACTTTTCTCCAAGAAGGATGGCTTTGGCATGAAATAACCCACGAAGGTTGTTATGTTATTAAACAAAGAAACCAAACAATAAAAGATACTCCTTTTTATTTATTTATTTTTTTGTAGCGCAAACATGGACTACTTTTGATGGTGGTATTAAGTCATCATCATTAAAACGCACTGACTGCACGGATTTTCTTGACTCTTTCTCTCTTCATCCGTCCCTATCATTCATCACTCCCGGTAGGTCTTCCAAACTACATCCTCTGTCCACATAGAGCTGATGTAAATAAGTTCTTGCTGGTTAGTCAAAAGAAGCTCATCCATGTGTCGATAAGAGAACATCACTAATGAGTTCATCCTTGTTTCTCCAGCAGTGTCCCGCATGTCTTATTAGTCTTATTTGGATGGTTTTTGAGATGGGAAGTAAGTAGCCGTACAGCTGTTGTTTCGTGGGGTGTTGCTCCCAGGGTTTGTTCAAAATAGCTCGTAACATTCTTGTATAGTTTCCATCAATCTTTTTCTCTATGCGTATTGCTAACGTCCATGTGGTGCATCTATACACTAGTATGGACGCAGCCACAGCTCGGAAGAAATCTCGTTTTATTTTATCGGATTGTTCAGATTTTCATATGATCGATCTCCTATCGATAGCAGTTCATGCCTTCGCTTTACGTATATTGATACTTTCAGTAGATGAAACAATACTGCTAATGTACGTGGATTTGTTTACTTATTTCAGAGGTCCACCACAGAGTGGAAATGACTCTTTCTCGTTTAAAATACGTGTACTCTGTTTTTGCAGCATATTTGTCGATAATCTGGCTTGACTACAAACTTCGAACATCGATAGATCTAATAAAAGTAAATGGCTTTACGTCAAAAAAAGACCAGTTGTACTCTACTTAGAAACTGGCCTCGTGTCATATGCGGTTATTGGCTGACGTGTGAGTTAACCAAGATCTCTTCTTTTAAAGAATAGATTATGTCCAGTTTTTGTACGCTAAATGCTCATGTCTGTATTTGTGAAATCTTTCGGTATTGTGTATAATTGTATACACTTGGGAAACTTTCAAATTTGGGAATGAAAATGTTCCATAACGATTGGCAATCCTAATGACATTGCCATGACAAATAATCTAGAAAATAAATTATAATTGGATTCATATTGTTAAGGTTCCTTTAGAAGTCACAAAATGAATAATGTGTGTGTGTGTGTGTGTGTGTGTGTGTGTGTGTGCTTCCATAATTTTGAAAGATAAAAATAACGTTTATAAGTAAACTATGCACCCCCAACAAAGACAGGGAACGTACTTGTTTTTATGTAAATTAAAGTTTATCATAGAGTTATAAATGAAAAAAAAAATTTTTTAATAGTTTAATCAAATTGATTTTTTAATGTATTTAATGATTTAATAGATCTATCTGCTTTTATTGTGTAACTTAACGCTCTCTGTCAGCTGGTTATAGAAAACGCCCACTGTATTCACTCCAGAGAGGTAAATCCCTCCCAGTAAAAGTGGGGTATCCTAGATATGACACTAAACTACGTCCGGTAGTGATACTCATATTCCGAAGTTCTAGGGAGTAAAAAGGACTCCTTCATTGCGTTTACTCCCAGGTTCACTCTTTGGTTGATGGTTGTTTTCTTTTACGGCATATCAACCCTTTTCGGGTTATTTAACTCCAGATTAAGTTTCAAACAATTTAGTTTAGTAATAGTATAGTTTTTGTTCACAAACAGTTAAATATCAAAACAGTTCTATTTCAAGCAATTCAGTCTCGCAAAAGCACACAGTTTACTTCAATTTGACCCATAGATAGGACCGTATCAGGTGCTACCACTCCGGGTCAGAGTGGATCTAGGAGCGATAGCAATGAAGGGGTACTCCGCATTCCCCAAAGGTCCAGCATCCCTTGAACCTCACCATCAGATTGTTTATTGTCATAACCAGGACACTCGTTATGCAGCGGTTGAGGTCATTCCCCTCTGCAGAGAAGCAGTCGGTGAATTCTACAGCCCTAACCGAGTGGGCAAAGTTTCACTCAAGACTGGAGTCGTCGTATCTGCTATGAATCAAATGAATATTTTTAAAAATTATTAGAATTTAATATTTAATACTATTAAAACAAAAAAAGGGAAATAAACACTTATCTTTCATTAAAATATCGCTATAAAGGCACAATCATGTTGCAGACGCTTGAAGTAGCCGAAAAAAAGATTATAGCCTTTTGTGACGGGGGCCAGAGTACTGATAATTGAAGGCTGTCTTTCGTATGTTTGTCATATTTGCATTCTATAACTCCCGTTAACTTTAAATGAGTAAAATACTACTTTGATCAGGGCCTCTAGTAGTCATTAGAAGAACTGTTTAGTAGACACAGGAAGTAATGACCTTTTCTGTCACCTAGCGCCAAATATCGGAACTATTCAGCAGGCAAGAGATGTAATCCCAACACTTTAAAACCAATAGAGGGCCATATGTTTTGCCTCCTTCCTGTGGGCTTGTAGCAATTATATTACTTATAACAGTAAGTAAAAAATGATTATTATCATTAAATAGAAATACTTACTTTAAACCATATAAGTTGGCGACTGTAGTCGAAGGCGACCAGAGGGCTTCCTTTTCAATAGCTACTACACCGAGATGTAGGGGAGGGCGCTACTCCGTTCCCTAGATTGCTCCATTTTACTCTTGATACGTAACTTATATTGCTGAGTGTTAAGCAAGGCGGTATCAAGTACCATTTTTAAAGTCTTTGGTATGACGCGACCTGGGATTGAACCCAGGTCTTCCGGACCATTGGCGAACACTCTACTCACTAGACCAATGAGCCTGTGATTTAAACCATATAATTGAGTATAGATTATTGTTATTAGATAGGAATACTTGAAACCACACAATTGAGTGTAAATTATTTGTATTAAAAAGTAATACTTGATATATTATTGTGTGCAAATAAATGATTTTATGATATAAAAATTGTCACTTTAAACCTTGTATAGTGTATAAATAATTGTTATTTTGTAAGAATACTTGAAACCATATAACTCTGTGTAAATTATTTGTATTATTGTATTAATTTGAAATACTTGATATAAATGATTATAGTCAAATAAAAAAGCACGATTTTAAAAAATGCAATGGAATATTGAAAATATAGTTATGATCACAATAAAACTTTTAGAAATGAATACAATTTCGGCATTAAATAAACCATAAATGGTTAATATGCCGTTAAATATGAATAAACCTTAACAAACTATATATAAAGCATTTAAAATGTCATATTGATTTTCAATTAGTCTTGTTATGTCTGACCAATAACACACATATCACAAATATTTAGCTGAGTACTAGTCAGGAAGACAAAAGCTGGGTAAATGAATAATTTCGTACAATCCATATGTTAAAAAAGTGTTAGTGTCCTCGAAGATCACTTAAATGGAGAGATCCGCGTTTTTGATTGGTTGTTACAAACAACCAATCAGATGCGCGGATGAGCGGTCAATAGTCGTCCAAATAAATAAAAAGCCAATTTCCGGTTTTTTCTTTCCTATGTTGCATGAACGGTAAGGTGTATCAGAGACTGATCATCTCAGATAGGGTCTGCAGGGGAGAAGACTATGATGTTGGAAGACCCAAAACTCTCCAAGGAACCAAGCAAAACATCACTGACAACACCTTCCAGCGCTAAATATATAAAGGCGTATATTTAAAGTATGAATAAAATAAAAGACGGCAATAAGAAATCGGAAGACCGAATTAAAAAGCATGTCAAATGAAGTATAAAAATGAGTAACATATATCCTGGTGTAACCAGTAAAGTCAAATGGAGGACGTTGTGAGAAAGTCTCAGTATCTTACATTTTGGGGGAACCTGATGACAACACGTCTGTTTTCAGCAGCTCCTGGAAACTCTCAACTGTTCAAACAGGGCTGCCACTACTTTTCTGTCGGTGGTCATGCGCGTTCTGAAGTTCTGGAAAATGTAGTCATCATTTAGATATCAGCTCTATTTACAGGGCTTAGAATACGGAAATAGCAGAAAGGTAGAATCTCTTAGAAACGAGGTACCATAAAATGTACCTAGTGTGGAGTTTCAGTATTTACATAACTCTTCCTATATTCCTATCAAATAGAAATGATTTTTAAACCTATTCATTTGGCCCATAGATGGGAACCAAATAGGTAGTACCACTCCTCTGGGTCAGAGTGGACCTGGAAGAAAAGGTTATACAGAAGTATTCTCCATATCTGGACCCTTGCCACTACAAGTAACCAAGAGACCCTTTGGTAGGGTCCTATTTTCCTGCCAATGATTCAGTCAGCGCATTCTAAGCTCCGCTGTCAGGGCTGCAACGAGATTTGACATGTCATAAAATAAACCAACCACATTGTTTTAAGTGATGCCATACTCTATATATATATATATATTGTGTACTTCGGCAGCATGTCGTTATTTAAGCATGTTTGGTTGAAGACCGCAGAGTGTTTTTTAAGCTCCTCAAGTGAAGACATTCAAGTTTTCTAATTGTTTTTCTTATGTCAGGTTCAACGTGGTGAAGCAAGTGCCCCATACTGGCCCAAGAGCTTTCTCCCATTTCACTTGTTGTCCTCTGGTGTTGTGTTTGAATGTTTATTGCTGTGAGTCAATGTGAGCTTTTATATTTATTTGTGCTGGGGGGTGCGGGGGGCGTTTATATGGGGTTGGCTCATTCTGTTAGGATGGGTGGTAGAGTTAGTAATTGAATATGTTTCATATGTTATTACCTGTGTTGAATGCTATTTTATTTATTGTGGTTTTTTTATTTAATTTCTTATGGGCATTGCATCGACGATATGTCGGCGGTTTTTATTGTGATTTCTATATATGATTTTTGTATTATTAATTAGGATCTTTCTGATATCGGGGGATTCGAGTTTGTCAGTGTTTTGTTATGCTTTGTCATTAGATGTTATTTTATTGCACTTATGTCAGAGAGGTGGTAAGTAAGACGACAAGAGAGTGTGGTTGTTGTATGGCCAATGTAGGCATTACTTGTTATATATAATAAATATTTATTAGATATATTTGTAAATAAATATATATTAGATATATGTATTTAATGCCATTAAATATATATATCTAATATATATTTTTATTATTATATAATAGCTCTATCCTAGATATTGAGCACTCTCCATATCATTTTATTGCACTTATGTCAGAGAGGTGGTAAGTCAGACGACGAGAGAGTTGTTGTTGTATGGCCAATGTAAGCATTACCTGTTATATATTGTGACGATACCCCCTCGGTACCCCGTTACATCAACTTCTTTAAACCATTTCAATCTTGGCCGGTGATCATCTAGTGGTTCCGATAGGGATACTTCACATTTCTCTATGGCCACAAGAAATACAATCAAGGGAGTGGGAGAAAAAGAACAAACGAACAATAAGGCTTGGGTCAACTCAAGTGCAAGAAGGTTAAGTTGTGACACTGCATTCCCTGTAGACTAACGCTAGCATGTATTTCTAGCGAAAATTCTACAAACCCCGAGGAGTGCTGACTCATCTTGACTGGACTTCCCTCGCTGCTACTGGACCCTATCTCATGCCGACTGGTCTCTTCTGCTGTCCGGTGTCGACTGCCAACTGCCCTTCTGCCTCGCCCGTCACCAACTCGCCAACTCTTCCGCTCGGTTCCTTCTTCCAACTCCTCGACTGGCGTTCCCTTCCAACTTCCGGGCGCGTCGAGATCTCGAGTCGAAACCCTTTGTCTGGTTTCGTGCCAAAACAGACAAAGGGATCGTCTACTCGGCGGACCACCTACATAGTGTCACAATATAATAAATATTTATTAGATATATATGTAAATAAAAATATATAAGATATATATATCTAATGCCATTAAATATATATATCTAATATATATTTATTATTATCATATAATAGCTCTATCCTAGATATTGAGCACTCTCTATATTATATTGTACTTGGTTCGCCACAAACCCACAAAGTGATTTAGTGACAACCAACACTGCTATAATATATATATATATATATATATATATATATATAATTGTAGTGGGAAAAAGGAGTAAATAATTGAATGAAAATCCGATCTACAAATTCGTACTTTTTATTTCTTTATGGCAATAAGCGATCTGATGGCGAGGTTTCAGTATGCTGGACCTTTGGGGAATGCGGAGTATTTCTTCATTGCCATCGTTGTCAGGTCAACTCTGGCCCGGAGTGGTTGCTCCTGATATGGTCCTGTCTATGGGTCAAATAGAAGTGTTTGACATTTTAATTGTGTACTTATGATAAACTGAACTGTTTGATCATTTAACTATATGTAAACAAATGGCTGATGTTTAATTATTTGTTTGTGATACAGAACAAAACTTGTACAGTTTAACTTTTTGACATGCTAAATTGAATTCCTTGAAATAGAACTGTTTTTACATTTAACAGTGAGTAAACAAACTGTATTTAAACAAATGATTATGTATAAACAAGAGACTGTACTTATGCTAAACTGTATTGCTTGAAATTAAGTGAAACCATTTAAGTTTGAGCAAAAACAATTTAGCTCAGGTTCGTTTTAAAATACCTGCAAAATGTGTTTAGAAATAATATATTTAACGTATGCATTAAAAGATTTGGAATTTAATGACCTGCAATGGTTGATATATCAGAAAATCAAACCAAACTAAACAAAAATTACAGCTTCAGAAAAAGAAAGTTTTTTTGCATTCTATCGTGACCGGCGATGAAAAGTGGATATACTACGATAAAACTAAGTGTAGAAGATCGCGGAGTAAGCCTGGCCATGCATCAACATTGGCGGCAAAGTCGACTATCCATGCTTCAAAGCTTCTGCTCGGCATTTGGTTGGATCAGTTGGGTGTAGTTTATTAGGAACCGCTCAAACCAACCGAAACCATCAAGAGATATCTCTATCGGCTGCAATTAATGCGTTTGAGCTGAGCTTTGAAGAAAAAACGGTCGCTACACGAGCAGAGACACGAAAAGGTTATTTTGAAACATGACAAAGCTAGGCCACATAATGCAAAACGCGTGAAAACCAACTTGGAAACGCTTAGATCTATAATCCCAACACCTCCACCAACCGCCGTATTCATCAGACATTGCCTCGTTCAATTATCACTTGTTCCGATCGATGGCTCACTAGCACTTTCGTTCTTATGAAGAAGCTAAAAAATAGGTCGACTCGTCGATAGCCTCAAAAGAAGTGTCGTTTTACCGACATGGAATTCAAATGCTGCCAGAAAGATGCAGAAAAAGTAGTGGCTAGCGAATAACAATATTTTGTGTGACATGTTTCTGACTAATCTTTTGAAAATAAAACATTACTTTTCCTGAAAAGCGATAACTCATTCAAGGTCCTAATATGTTCAAACAGTATTGAAATAGAAAAATTTGCCGAGTGACGATTATGCATTTATGAGTTCAAACCCGACTAAGGGCAGAATTCTGGCTTTGAGTCAACTGAAGCTAAATAGCATTTTTTGTCATTGTTCTATCAGTGCATTTATAAATACATGATGTCTGATGCAACACATCAGATTTATTATCGATCTGATGAAACATTCAATTCGTCATTATCTTAATTATCTCTCCGATCATCTCTCCAACCCTTCCTTCTACCCTCGGCACATTACACTTTTTCACCATACTCTTTCTTTCCTCTTTTTTCCAGCGATATTTTAAGGCCACTATTTTTCCTAGAACGAGATAATATTGGTTCTAATTTTATCAAGTTCACCCTCCAAATATATATATATATATGTGTGTGTGATCTTTGACCCTATTAGTGCTTTGAACGAATTCTGATAAATTCAGCGTTTAAATCTCGTATTTTGCTGACATAATTTCATCGGTCAACATTCATTATTCGAATTTTTTATTAGAAATTATATATGTGTATATACAAGTGTGTGTGTGTGTGTTGAAGTAAGTGCCTCTTAGTCTGATTATGGTATCGACAAGAAACAGTTATCAAACTACATGCAATCAGTGTCGAAGTTATTCATACTTAGACCTACATATACTTTATCAGCGATATTGAGCACTATTTATTTATAAATATACCGAACTATATATATATATATATATATATATATATATATATATATATATATATATATATATATATATATGTATATATTCACACACACTTAAAGTCTAATTAAAAATGTTAAATTTTTTTTAAATATTGAAATGATTGAAATCTGAAATTTAAATCCAGTCACCTCAAAAATTTTACTTAATGAACCCCTTGTAGCCAAATTTAATTTTCATTCAAACCCAAATAAATTAATGTCTGTCGGGGTGGAAATACGTTGACTGTATCCTCTGCAGAGGAGCAAGACCCTCCTCAGAAAGAAATGTCTTGGGTATGACACTAAACTGCATCTGATGGTGAAGTTCTTGTTCAAGGGAGTATCGAGTACCCCTTCATTGCCTCTGTCCACTGACCTGTACCTGTAATGGTGTAATGGTTAAAGCGATGGACTGCGGAATCGTAGTAAGCGAGTTCCAACTCCAGTCGCGCTATTACGTTTACTTTCGGGCAAATACACTTGGGAAAGGTATGAGCCCCCTTATCCTCTCAGCTATGGGTTAAATAGTACCACTACTGTTCTAGGAGAATAGCTTTGGCATTAAATAACCTACAAAGGTTGATATGCCATGAAACAAAGAAACCAACCTAAAAGAAATGTTGATACCTTTTCGAATCAATGTTTTTATTCTTATTATTGAATATTTTTTTAAAAACATCTCATAATCTTTTATAAAAAGGGATATTTTAGAATTCAGAATATTTCAAAAGAGATCTTGTAATCTATTATAAAAAGGGATATTTTAGAATTCTCTCTGCCCATTGGCTTCGTGGGTAGAGTGTTTGCGAATGAGCCAGGAGACCTGGATTCAATCCTAAAGACTCAAAAAATTGTACTTGATACTGCCTTGCTTAACACTCAGCATTATAAGGTAAGGATCAAGCGTAAAGTGGAGCAATCCAAGAAAAGGAGTAGAGCCCTCCACTACACCTCGGTGTAGTAGCTATTGAAAAGGGAGCCTTCGGGTCCCCTGCGACTACGGTCGCCAACTCTTCTTTACTTACTTATTTTTCAAAAGACATCTCGAAACCTATTATAAAAAGGGATATTTTAGAATTCACAATTTTTATAATTCGTTTTAAATATTACTTGCGTCTTTAATGACGTTAAAATATCCAGATCTTTTGGTTTGGTTTAATGGCATATCAACCGTTATAGGTTATTTAATGCCAAATCCATTTTTATGCATATAAATAGTTCTATTTGAAACAATTAATTTCAGAATGAGTAGTTTAGTTAAATTTAAACCATAGATAGGACCCCATCAGGTGTTACCACTCCGGGCCAGAGTGGACCTGGGGGCGATTGTAATGAAAGAGTACTTCGCATTCCCCTAAGCTCCAGCATTACTGAAGCCTCACCATAAAAAGGGATATTTTAGAATTCAGTATATTTCAAAAGACAACTCGTAATCTATAATAAAAAAGGATATTTTAGAATTCTCTCGGGTACTCCGCATTCCCCAAACCTCCAGCATTACTGAAACCTCACCATCAGATTATTAAGTGTTATATGCAGGACTCTCGTTGGGAGAGTCTCACCCCTTTGCAGAGATACAGTCGATGTATTCTACAGCCCCAGCCGAATGGGCGCCCGGACCTTTTCGGTTAGAACCAGATTGTTTGTTTCTTTAAATGACCCGTATGTTTTGAACGGGTTGAATTTGAACAACACATCATATCCAATCAGGTGTAGAGGAGGGTGCTACTCCTTTCCGTGGATTTCTCCTCTTTACCCTTGATACGTACCTTTATATTGCTGAATGTTAAGCCAGGAGGCATCAAGTACCATTTTTGAGTCTTTGGTATGACTCGACCTGGGATTGAACCCAGGTCTTCCCGGCCATTGGCGAACACTCTAACCATCATGCCAATGTCCGGTATCTGATGTAGTTCTCTGAATTAAGTCTAAAGTCAATCGGGAAAATGGGTGGAAGCACAACGTCACCATCGTCACCATCGCTTGTGACTACTCCAAACACCATGATGTGGACTGTGGGGGGGATCTGCTTTTCATCATTATCAATATGAATCTGTGCTCAAAGTGACACCTAAATACTCTGGAATCTTCGTATTGAAGCTTCCGTGGTGTAGAGGAGGGAATTGCATCAAGGTGCTGCTTTCATTACAGACAGTGTACAAATAACTCTAGTTTGCTACACAGTAGATAAAACCTGACAACTAAAGTGTATGCGCGAAATTAATAACTTAAAATGTTCACAATTTAGCCATTGTACCGTGTATGCACACACACACATATATATATATAGGGTCAGGCAAAATGATCTGACACTGTAGGTTTAATAAAAGACAAATAAAGTTAAGAAAATGATCTGACACTGTAGGTTTAATAAAAGACAAATAAAGTTAAGAAACAAAAAAGTGTTTTTATTTTCAAAAAGTACATATAATGCCATTTTTTTTTCATATAATATACTTCTCGACGTGCTATGGGGATTTTGAGGGAGATGTTCCTTGGTCATTTGATCTCATTGCGTATTGACATCGGTTGGCCCGCCCGTTCACCTGATTTAAATCGGTGCGATTTTTTTTTTTTTTTTGTCTGGGGGATATCTCAAGTCAAAGGTATATAGTAATCGCCCTCAATCTATAGAACAACTTAAAGATGCAATTCATCAAGAAATTACTACCATTCCACATGAAATGACCCGCCGAGTTATAGACAAATTTCGTGAACGCCTTCGACACTGTGTAGACAATAACGGATCTCATATGACTGATTTAATTTTCAAAACCTAATGAAACAGAATGGCATTATATGTACTTTTCAAAATAAAAACACTTTTTTGTTTCTTTACTTTATTTGTCTTTTATCAAAGTGAGATCAGATCATTTTGCCTGACCCTATATATATATATATATATATATATATATATATATACACATACACTTTTTATGACTCTTTTTATTTATAACTTTGTATATAGTTTTTATGACTTCTTTGATACGACTTTTAATGTCATTTTTATGACAAGACTTTTAAGACGTGACTTTTTATGACATGACTTGTTATGACGTGACTTTTTATGAGTTGAGACTTTTATGACCATTCCCAAAACAATGTTTTGAAATAGGGTGGACAGATTTGAGATGACACTTAAACACCTGAATAAACAAGAGACCAGTTGGTTGAAAGTGAAGAATACGCCGACTGGATCTCACCGGAGGAGTAAGACCCACCCCACGAAAGAGTGTACTAAGTATGACATTAAACCATTCCATGGTGAGACTTCAGTCTACGAGCTTTGGTGAATGTGGAGTACGTCTTCATTGCCATTAAACCTAGATTCACTTTGACCTGGAATGGTAGTACTTGTTAGGTTTCCATCTGTGGAGCAACTAGAAACGTTAAATCATTTTCTAAACTTGAAACCATTTAACTGTGTGCAACCAATAAATAACAATACTTGAGATCAGTTAACTATGTTCAAACAAATGATTGCTGTTAAATAGAATTATTATAATAATACTTGAAACCATTAAACTCGGTGCAAATAAATGAGCTCTGGACCATTTATAAATGTTACCTACAAACTATTCGTTAACAAATAAATTATTTAATACATAAGTATAAACAGGATTTGGTATTAAATAACCCAGAAACACCATGAAACACCACCAAACAAAACTAAATAAACAAATTCCTGAGTTAAATGAGGTTGCCGACGGTAGTTGAGGGTGATCCCAAGGGTCCCTTTTCATTAGCTACAACACCGAGGTGTAGGGGAGGGCGCTACGTCTTTCCCAGGATTGCTCCACTTTACCCTTGATCTGTACTTTATTTGTTGACTGATTTGAAATACACCCCCACCCATGCTTAACAAATATCTTCAAAGTGTAGAGCTCACTGCCAGGTGTTCTTTTGTGGCATATCAGCTGTTTCAAAAATCTATGATAAAAACATGTTTTTCAAACTTATCTTCATTATCGATCACCTCTGCTAAAGTCGAAGCTAGTTGAGAATAATTCTAAAAAATAGATAACTACAAAGAAACTTTTCCATTTTTCTTCTCCCTTTTGTTAATCTCTTATATATATATATATATATATATATATATATATATATATACTAAGGTTCAAAAAGTAAAGTACAAATATTAATATAATCCAACATATTTTTGCCCAGTCGGCTGAGGCTGTAGAATACACCGACTGCTTCTCTCCAAAGGGATAAAACTACCCCCAATGAGTGTCCTGATATCACAATAAACAATCTGGTGATGAGATTCTAGTGATGCTGGAGCTTTGGGGAATGCGGAGCACCCCTACATTGCCATCGCTCCCTAGTCCACTCTGGCCCTGAGTGGTAGCACCTTATAAGGCCCTAACTATGGGTTAAATAGAACTAATCTGCATATTTGTGCTAAACTAAATTACTTGAAATAGCACTTTTGATATTTAAACACCGTAATTATGCTAAACTGAATTGCTTGAAAAAGAACTGTTTTGATATGTACACTGCATACTTATGCTAAATTGAATTATCTGAAATAGAATTGTTTTTGATATTAAAACTGTACTACGCTATATTGAATTATTCGAAAGAGAACTGTTTTGACATTTAACTGAGTGTGGACAAAAACTATACTTATAGTAAACTGGATTGTATGGATCATAACTTTTTGACTAAACTGAATAGCTTGAAATAGAAATGATTTTGACAATTAAACTGTGTACTCATGCTAAACTGAATTCTTTGAAATAGAACTGATTAGTGTATAAAAATGGATTTGGCATTTAATAACCTACAAAGGTTGATATGCCATAAAACCCAACCAACCAACATATTTATTAGTTCATGAATAAAAAATTATGAATATTTCACCTGCATTACTTGGCTACTTTTCTTCGTCGTTGCCATCGAAAATAAATCATTTATCCCATCAGTTCACAAAAACACATAAATACACTCGTCGAAGAATATTTGATCTGTTAATTTCAAGGACCGTCAATTTCGGAAAGAATATCAAATTCTACAGCTATATCCCGAAATTTGCATCGTCTATCATCGTGAAACAAAACTTCAACATAAGCAATGTTAAGAAAAAGTTGCACGCGTTCTAGTAACATCGGCAAAACTTTTTCTTTGTAAAGTAATAAACGTTTGATTATTAAATTTTTGTACCTCAATATTTTATATATATATATATATATAAAGAAAGAAATTTCACGCATTTAATGAATTTTCAGTTCAGGACACAAAAAATAATTCGCTCAGAGGGAAGAACTAAATGGCCTTTTTTGTTAAGCTTGACATATACGTCAAACTTAACAAAATAGCTATTAGCTGAGCAAATGTTTTTTTTTTCTTTCTTGAACTGAAAATACATCAAATGCATGAAATTTCTTTATTCTTTCTTTTGATGGCATGTCAAACCTAGTGGATAATTTCAAGTTAAAGCAATCGTTAGAATGGTAGTGGTTGTATTTAACTCATTGCTGGAAGGATAAGGAAGTTGTTATCTTTCCCAAGTCCGAAAATGAACGTAATAGTGTGATTGGAGAACCATGTCACAGTCTAGCATATTAGCCACTATGCCATTACATATATCTTATAGATAATTTATATATTTAGGCACTATACCATTTTATATATATATATATATATATATATTATAGATAATTTATATATTTAACCACTATGCCATTATATATATTTTATAGATAATCTATATATTTAACCACTATACCATTACATATATCTTATAGATAATTTATATATTTAGCCACTATGCCATTATATATACTTTATTGATAGTCTATATATTTAGCCACTATGCCATTATATATGTTTTATAGACAATCTGTATATTTAGCCACTATGCCATTATATATTATGAAGATAATCTATATATTTAACCACTATGCCATTATATATGTTTTATAGACAATCTGTATATTTAGCCACTATGCCATTATATATACATATATATATATATATATATATATATATATATATATATATATATATATATATATATATATATATATATCTCATAGATAATTTATATATTTAGCCACTATGCCATTATATATGTTTTATAGACAATCTGTATATTTAGCCACTATGTCATTATATATATATATATCATAGATAATCTATATATTTAACCACTATGCCATTATATATATTTTATAGATAATCTGTATATTTAGCCACTATACCATTACATATATCTTATAGATAATTTATATATTTAGCCACTATGTCATTATATATATATATATCATAGATAATCTATATATTTAACCACTATGCCATTATATATATTTTATAGATAATCTATATATTTAACCACTATACCATTACATATATCTTATAGATAATTTATATATTTAGCCACTATGCCATTATATATACTTTATTGATAGTCTATATATTTAGCCACTATACCATTATATATGTTTTATAGACAATCTGTATATTTAGCCACTATGCCATTATATATATTATGAAGATAATCTATATATTTAACCACTATGCCATTATATATGTTTTATAGACAATCTGTATATTTAGCCACTATGCCATTATATATATATATATATATATATATATCATAGATAATTTATATATTTAGCCACTATGCCATTATATATGTTTTATAGACAATCTGTATATTTAGCCACTATGTCATTATATATATATATCATAGATAATCTATATATTTAACCACTATGCCATTATATATATTTTATAGATAATTTATATATTTTGCCACTACGCCATGGAGGCTGCCCGAATAAAAATTGAGGATATTTTGGAAAATGACGATTCAAAATGGAACTATGGAGAATGTGCAATATCCCTTTATTGCCATTACTCTAAGGTCCACTTTGACCCGGAGTGGTAGTACATGTTAGACCACATATATTAGTTGAATAGAACTGTTCAATCATTTACGACGAATTATTATTGTCAGTTGTTTGGAATCAGAGCTAGCAGTATACAAATTATTTATATTACATAATAATACTTGATAAATAGAATTACTAATGTTAAATCGTGTAACTTGTAACCAGTTAACTGTGTGCAAACAAATAGTTAATACTAAATAGAATTATTAGTGTGTGTGTGTGTGTGTGTGTGTGTGCTCATATATATGCGTGTATGCACCCCAACACACGTATATATACATACACTCGCATATATCTAGTAATCTGATTATTGAACAGGCGAGAAACTGTCACCAAGCAAAGTTTACACTTTGTCTACGCAATTCTAATTTTTTATACATATGCCCAATCACTGATATTGAATCCTCTGTATTTATGTATGTTTTCTGATGGTCGACCATAGTCAAGAGCAACTCGAAGGCTTCCTTTTCAATAGCTACTACACTGGAGTATAAGGGGTCGCTACTCCTTTCCCTGGATTGCTCCACTTTACCCTTGATACATACCTTTTAGTGCTGAAGGTTAAGCAAGGGGGCATCAAGTGCAATTTTTTTAGTTTTTGGTATGACTTGACTCGGGATCGAACCCTGGTCTTCCAGACCATTGAACACTCTACCCATAATGCCAATGAGCACACTAACTATATATATATATATATATATATATATATATATATATATATATATATATATGTGTGTGTGTGTTTAAATTAGAAAAACTCCAAATGATGAATCGTTTTATATCTCAAAATACTTGCTCTACACTTCCCTTATATTTCAACTTGCATACCGGTAATCTTTGTGCTTTATCCCTTATTAGACTTTATTAAACAATTTATATATTTATATATATATATATATATATATAGTTACTGTTGTAGGAAATAAACACAGCGATTCGAATTCAAATTCTAAACGAAGATTTTTTTTTCATTTTATACGGCTCTAATTCCCTTGGAAAATGTATAAATCCAGTTATTCTGTCTGTAGCTCGTAGTAAGTCGTATGGTTAACGGTTTTTTTTTTAAAATTTAGTATGGAAATCAGTCTAGCAGAAGGAAAACTCTGAATTCAAACCTTTTAAAATTCGTTTAAGATTGAGTATGTGTCACCACCTACTCTTGTGAAGGAGTTATATATATATATATATATATAAACACGAGACTTTACACCAGTATATAATTGCTGTTGATTGGACACTTTTCTAATTTTTTTTTGTCAGTTAATTTTGCCCACCTCATGAAAGTTAAAGTAGGTTTGGTTTGGTTGGTTTTATGGCATATCAACCTTTGTTGGTTATTTAACGCCAAATCCATTTTTATGTAAATAATCTGTTCTATTTAAAACAATTCAATAAGTACACAGTTTAATTGTCAAAAACATTTCCATTTCAAACTATTCAAGCACTTATATGTAATAATTAAGTTAAGTGTAAATACAGTTTTAATGTCGAAAAACAGTTCTATTTGAAATAATTCAGTTAAGCATAAGCATGCAGTTTAAGTGTAAGTACGGTTTAATTGTCAAAAACGTTTCTATTTCAAACTATTCAGTTTACTCAATTCATTTTAGCATAAGTATGTTGTTAGTTCTATTTAACCCATAGATAGGACCCTATCAGGTGCTACCACTCCAGGCCAGAGTGGACCTGGGAGCGATGGCAATGAAGGGGTACTCCACATTCCCCAAAGCTCTAGCACTGCTGGAAGAAAGTTAAAGTAATGAACTTCCAGTGTTTATGATTCTATATTTTTCTGATTACACGCAAATATATATATATATGTGTGTGTGTGTGTGTGTGTGTGTGTGTGTGTGTGTGTGTGTGTGTGTGTGTGTGTTTATGTGTGTGTGCACGTGCGTGTGCGTTATTCACGATATCTTATTGGCCTTGTAAATTAGCAAAAATGATAAATTTGCAAAGATTTGACAAAATATGCATCTTACTTATTCTTATAAAATGAAAATTTCGCAAACAAAACGATCACAATTTGTTTGTTTAATACAACATCGTAAATGAAAGTGTATCTTCTGCTAAAATATGCTTTTTTCATAACTTATGCTGAGACGCTGAAATACAAGAATCATTTAATTCAGTCATGATTATCCTGCTAAGCTTATTTTTTTTTCTTTTTTTTTGTAATTTCTGGTTTAAGAAAACATTGTCCCAGCTTCTCTAGACCAATGGTCTTCAAAAATTTTGGAACCATAACCCCTTTCTATTTCAGGATCTGTCTCGCCGACCCCACGCCCAATATGAATAAAAATAAAATCTAGTCAATATAAATAAAAACGAAATTTATCAAAAATATCTTATATTTGCATTTCCATTTAATAAGTCGAGGTAGATTTGTACCATACCAATATACGGATATGCGAAATGGACATATTATGTTCATATTTATATAACATAGAACATAGGAATCTCGAAACACGAAAAAAACTTACGACTTCTCAGTTCAGGTACGAAACTTTTTTTTTTTAGTTTAAAGGTTTTCCTACATAAGGAGAGAGAGGCACAATCTTTCTATTCTGGCCTTTTCATCTGCCCATCCCCCATTTCGTGCGACATCTGCCCAAGACCTCCACGAGCAAGCGAAAGTCAACACTTCTCGTTCGGTGTCTAGTCTCAACTCTCCTAAATTTCTTCAAATTCCCAAAATCCTCCGCGCGCTTCCGGTGCGTGACGTCATTCGCACTTGATAGCCCCGTTTCCCATCTCGGGCTATTGTGACATCTCTGAGTGATACTCCGCTCCGCACGCGCGCGCGTGAACACCTGCGTTAATGTTGCACCTAAGTAACCCATGCACTGAGCCGAAAGGTTCTCAGCCTAACTAAACCCAAAGGCATGAAACGAAATCCCTCGGCCAGATTTAGTGGTAGATGGAAATGATTGAATAAAACACTAATTTACAAATAGATTTTTATTTCTTTAAATTAAATGGAAAATTTGTTGAAAAAAATAAGTTACAAAATCTTTTCGTGTAAGAAAAGTTAATATTTGTCAGAGTCTAAATATTTTGAGAGGGAAAGTGAAGATTCATTGCATGAGATGTAGCGGTAACTGTTAGCTGAAATCTAAACGGATATATGTTTGTGTGTAAAACATCTATGTGTTAGAACGTTATTATGCAGCTGGAAAATATGATTCTGCCTTAGCCTGCATAAGGGTGCAAATGAAATTTTTTATCAGCAAGCGAAGACTGTAATAATAACATTTATTATAATGTTATTATTACAGTCTTCGCTTGCTAATAAAAAATTTCATTTAATAATAACTGTATTTTAGAATATTAACAGTATTTCATAATAATAACAGTATTAATAAATCTATGTAAACAGTAATATATTCCTTCAATTTGATATAGTTAAGCGATGTTGGAATTAAATGCATTCTAGAAAAAAAAAGTATGTTAACGTTTTACTCAAAAGAAATAAACCGAAAGTTGAGTAGATGCAGAACAATTCCATACCCACTGAAGAAAATATTTATTTCTTAGCTATTTATAAAATTGATGTTGACTCGGAATAAAAGAGTTGATGCTTTATCTATGATTCTAACTGGTTAAAAATGTATTGTAAACAGTCTCTAAGGGGAAAGATTTCTTGAATTATTTTTGGCTTTGATCCTTCGAATTTTTCATGGCAAGTCAAATATGTCGTTTGAGTGTCTGAAAGTTTAAAAGTAGCTCGTACGCGCTGATTGGTCATAAAAAAGTAAAACACAGAAACAAAAATGACAGCTTCTGTAGCCTATTTTTGCTAAAACTTAACTGTTTCTTTAGTATCAAAATCAGTTGATTGCCTCGCTTGATAGAAATAGTCAATTCTTGGTGATATTTTTGACGAAGATACACGAAATTTACTCTGTTCAACAAATGTAAATCTGTATTTGGTCATCATATTAGTGAGAGCTGAAAATGTTGCTTCGCATAAATGTGATGTTGCCTTTTGAGACAACAATGGATATTTAAAAGCTAAAATTTTGGAAATGGATGTTGTTCAAACAGATGGCGTAGTAGGTAGAATGTTCGCCAATGGCCCCAAAGAAATCTAAGGTTGAGTCATACCAAAGACTCAAAAAATGGTACTTGGTGCCGCCTTGCTTAACACTCAGCATTATAAAGTACGTAAGTAGGGTAAATTGGAGCAATCCAGGGAAAAGAGTAGCGTCCTTCACTTTACCTCGAAGTAGTAGCTAATGAAAAGGGAACCTTCGTGTTACCCTCGACTAAGGGTGCCAACTTTACTTTATATTAGTAACTAATAATACTAATTTGCGGTTGTATCGCTTATCGTATAATACAACAATTCAAAACGTCCTTGTAGCATCTGTGAACCCTCCGCTTTTGATGTTGCAGACCTTCTGTGGTCCTCGGCTCACGGTTTGAAAACTTCAGCTATATACCCATTTCTTTATTTGTCACTTTGAATGGAATAATTTACTAGCATGTTGTTAGTGATTTTTGTCGTACAATAACTTTGACACAAGGTCTTATCTGTGGAGTGCCCAATTAGAAACAATATTCTTCGAGACTCACACGTTGAATATTTTCCTTGTTTGCTTTTTATTTTAAAAATATATATAAAATAAGACAATAATTCTTCTTAATCTATGTCATATTGGGCGTTTCTCTATTCTAAGTCTGTCTCAGACAAAACTAACCTCAGGCCATATCAAGTATGTTCTTTTCAAATGAATCAATGCTCTAAGTACACGTAGGGACCCCAGAACAATTTACATATTTCTTAAAAGAGAAAGTGAGAGACAAAAAAGAAAACCGTACCGACGAATTTGATTTAGTTTGGTTTTATGGCATATCAACCATTGTTGGTTATTTCATTTCAAATCCATTTTATAAATACGTATTAAATATATGATTTCTAAACATGTTTTGTATATAACATTTTTAAACGAGCATCAGCTCTTTTTTTTTTTTTGCACACAGTTAAATGGTTTCACTTATTTCTATCTAATACGAATAATTCTATTTACTATTAAATGTTTTCAAATATTGCTATTTAACACTAACAATTCAATTAAACAACTGTTATTTGTTTTCAAATAGTTAAATGATCAAACAGTTTTAATTCAAATAATGCAGTTTAGCATATTTCATTTGTTTGCACTCAGTTTAAGGGTCAAACATTTCTATTTGATTCATAGATAGGACCCTATCAGGTACTATCACTCCGGACCAGAGTGGACTTGGGAGAAATGGCAATGAAGGGGTACTCCACATTACCCAAAGCTACAGTATTACTGAAGCCTCACCATCAGATCGTTTAGTGTCATATCCGGGACACTTGTTGAGGGTGTGTCTTAACCCTCTGCAGAGATGCAGTCGGTATATTCCAAGGCACCAGCCAACTGGGCCTGTGCCGACGATAATTCCGTAAACATTATATTTATTTATAAACGGTGGGATGAAAATGTATCGATAATGTTTTTTTTTTAATTCTCAGATATTAAACTGGATATGATTTGAGATGCGTTCCAGAAAAATTGATATCATTCTGTAATCAATTCACGTTCAAATGATTTCAAATGTTGACAGCAAGTGTAGAAATTAGTAAAAAAGTCTGTTTAATGTTTAAACGTCTTTTCTTTTCCAGTGAATACAATTTCTATGTTTAGCATACTACTGCTAGATCTTGACAATAAAGAATTGATATGCATAAAAATATAATCTTCTATTTTTATTCTTCGATGGTGACGCTTATGTGGAGCATTAGAGCAGTCGGAGAGAGTTCGCACGCACACACAAAGGAGCAGTCGGGAGTCGGATCAGCCTGCGGGAACTGAACTTCAGCCCAAATTCAAGACCTTATATAGTCTTAAAACTTCCACAAGACCCACATGGTCATGTCTCTTCATCCCCGCATTGCTTTTTTTTTCATTCGGCACGGCTTATACCTCCACATTGCTTGTTCTCTATTGGTCACGGATTACTCCCGCTCATTTTTCCCAGGTATCTCGCCCATGCATTTTCGGTAGTCACTTTGTTGATTCTATCTATGACCGGATGAATCTCTCAATTACATCTGCCGGGTTCATTGTCGATCAATGCAATATATTACATATACTTGAAAAAGAAATCAACATTTAATTTTGGGTTATTTCAATATATGCTGTTAAAATTTGAGATCATTTAACAAGAATTGGTCAAGATATCATATTAAGAAATGATGTCAACTTTTCCCTGAGAAGAAATAAAGCAGAATTCTATGTTTAATATTTAAATGCTTTTTCTTTTCCACTGCATGGCATTTATATACTTAAATGAAAAAAATATCAAACATCCAACAGAATTTTGAGGCATTCCTATACATGCTGTTAAAATTTGAGATGATTTGAACCCAAACTGATCAAGTTACGAAATCATATCAAATTTTCTGAATCATTGTATAAAGTTTAAAGTTCAAATATAGGAACGTCTTCAGCTGAACAACTCAGAAAATAAAATGATTATGTCTAGTTTGATTTGGATTAGTAAATCGGTTTTCTCTCTTACTCTCACTCATCACGTGACTTGGTTTGGTTGTAGGGAGGCTACTCAGGTAGCATTTCATGGGGACAAAACCTGGCCAAGTTCATTTCTCTCCAAGTCTACTAATAGTTTTGAATTCAGTTTTTCTTTCAATTTTACCGGTTGCTAAGCCAATGCTAAAGATCACAGTCTGCCCTACTATTTACCTTTAGCTCGAAGGAGAATAGCTGGATATATACCTTTCTCAAATGTATTAACGCTAAGTGAAATGCAAACAGCCTCGTTCAGGATGTGAATTCAGTTTCGGTTTCTCTGATTAATGGCATATCAATCTCCATCGATTATTCAATGTCAGAGTCATATAATACTACTTCTATCCAGTTAACGGTTCAATTTCGATTTTTTGTTTAATGGCATATCAATCACCGTGGGTTATTTAAAGTCAAAGCCATATAACATTACCTCTGTCTCATTAAATGTTTGATTTGGGTTTCTCTGTTTAATGGCTTATCAATCTCCGTGGTTTATTTTATGCCAGAACCATGTAACACTACCTCTGTCTCATTAGAGGTTCGATTTCGTATTTTTTTGTTTTTCTTTAAAGGCCTATTAATTTCCGTGGATTATTTAAAGTCAGAGCCATCCTAGTAGAAGGACACTTGTGCTACTCTTTAATCCATAGCTGAGGGATTAGGGGGTTCATTCCTTTCCCAAGGATATTCGTGCAAAAAATGAACACAAATGATATTAGCTAGATATGAAGCCACAAAAACTGATCACCCAGTGAGAATCGAGCTCACAACAATATTATTTTGCTAGTTTGGCTTGCAAAATTTTATTCGTCATGGAAGTACTCACAGTTATATACTTACCTGATATTCATCAAATATAATGACACTCAGTGAAGAACCGACGCACTGCTCCAGCAAAGTTGGCCTGTTAGTTATTACTATTTCTGTTCCATAATATTTGTTGCATTTTCATATAAACTTCATTCAATAAATATAGCAACTATCATGGGACATGGTAAACACATGACTTAGTGGTTAAAGATTTGAACTGTGACATTGCTTAACCACCTCACACCAGCTATGGATTAAATAGTACACCTACGCTCCTTCTACAAGGATGGCTTTGGCATTAAATAGCCCAAACAGACTAATATGCCGTTAAACAGAGAAATTGAAACGAAACCTCTTATGGGATAGAGGTAATGTTATTTTTATATCATTCTAGATTTCATGGTTTTTTGTGTCGGTTTTAAAAGAGTGACCCAACTGCAAGAAATTGGACTTGCTAACCATTATTCGACGGCGAAACGGCCCCCAAATTGGTCTAACATTTATCTGAATAAAAAAGCAACAAAAAAAAAAAAAAAGAATAAAATGAACAAAAACAGAAAAATCTATTTTTTTTTAAATCTTAGACTGTGATAATATGAATATAACTTTTGTAAAAACTTGTCAGAAATTGCAGGTTTAAAGTATTTCTGTCTGTAAACTTTTCGATAAAAAAAGCACTTACATAATGAAAATAATTAAAAATAAAGGGGAAATCGAGAATGCGCCTGCTACAGAGCAATAGTTCGCAAATTGCCTTTACAGACTATTGTTGACGAAATACTAGGTATCTCCAGTATTTTTTCCTTGCACCACACTTAGTCAGACTGATAACTAGAGAAAAAATTAACATTCATTACGGACATTCCAAAGAGTTTCCGAATTTTTGCACCCCATAAATACAAAGCAATCATATTCTTACTCTCCATTATTTTCAAATCCCATTAATACTAACCTTGTATTAGCCTAAGAAATAGAGTGTCAGGGAGACCGGGGTTCAATCCCAGGTCGAGTCATACCAAAGATTAAAAAAATGGTTCTTTATGCCGCCTGGTTTAACACAGCGTTATAAGGTAAGGATCAAGGGTAAAGTGGAGCAATCCAGGGAATGGAGTAGCACTTCCCCCTAAACGTCAGTGTAGTAGCTATTGAAAAAGGAGCCTTCGGGTCGCCATCTACTAAGGTCGCCAACTTTACAATTTTTACGTTTTATTAATAAATATTATTATATTTCACCCAACATTAATGTAAAACTATTATATTTTTACACACAATACAAAGCTCTTAGATATTATCATCCCATTATACTAAACTATTATATTTTTACTCCCCCATTAATACAACACTATTAAATATTCTCACCCCATTAATATAATGCCATTATATTTTTACAGCACTATTAAATATTCTCACCCCATTAATATAATGCCATTATATTTTTACAGCACTATTAAATATTCTCACCCCATTAATATAATGCCATTATATTTTTACAGCACTATTAAATATTCTCACCCTATTAATATATAGCTATTATATTTTTACACCCCATTAATACAACACGATTAAATATTCTCACCCCATTATTAAAAAGTTATTATATTTTTCCACCCCATTAATACAACGGTATTAAATATTCTCATCCCATTAATATAAAACTATTATATTTTTGCACTCAATACAAACCTTTTATATTTTTACACCTTATGAATACAAAGCAATATACGTTTATAGATAAGTTTATATATAATTCTACGATCAGATTAAAATTGTAATTGAATATATCAGTGTACATCAAAAGTATTCTCCTTTTTTCACATCAAACATTATTTCATGCAACGATTTATTCATTTGCAACTCACACACACACATACATACACACACGCGCGCACACACAAACAACTTCTGTCACTTTACATGAAAGGAAATAAGGTAAAAAGTTTGACATCTTTTCAGGGACAGGCTAATAATAAATCTTTTTTAATGAAAAGTATCGATCTTATGTTAATTACGTTTGGTTAACATAGTGTTCTCGACTAGCATCAATGGCAGAGAAAGAAAGAAAGAACGAAAGAAAGGGATGAATAAAGAAAGAAAATGAATAATTAAGAAAGAAAGATAGATAGATAGAGATGAATTGTGAAAGAAAGAAAGAAAGAAAGAAAGGGATGAATTGTGAAAGAAAGAAAGAAAGAAAGAAAGGGATAAAGAAAGAAAGAAAGATAGAAAGAGGTGAATTGTGAAAGAAAGAAAAAAGAAAGAAAGAAAGGGATGAATAAAAAAAAGAAAGAGATGAATTGTGAAAGAAAGAAAAAAGAAAGAAAGGGATGAATAAAAAAGAAATGGATGAATTGAGAAAGAAAAAAAGAAAGAAAGAAAGACTTGAATTGTGAAAGAAAGAAATAAGAGTGAAGAAAAAAGAAAAAAGTAAAAAAAAAAAGAAGAAAAATCAAAAACAATCAGTGTTCAAAAGTCCTTGTGTGTCGTGTGGTGGGGTTGATCACCAAGGGAAAGAGGTAAAGATTATGAAAGGAGACATTCAGATATGGGTCAAATGGATATATCGCACTCAAATGACGATTGTTTTTACCTTTGTTCCCTGTTTGAAGAAAAAGCACAATTGGACGTGACGTTGGCCAGAAGTCAACGTGGCTTCCATCCGCGTTCGTTGCACGTGCTACAAACAACCGACTCCGAATCAGTGTCACTCATCCTCACAGTCGTCATTAACAAACAAAAAAAAGCACAATAAAAAAAAAATAAATTAACGTATCAAAATTTTTGAAAAAGAAAGAACTTAGATCGAAAACGCAGGACCGTCCCAGTTACCTGATTTACCATCGGAGGGTGAGGTAAAGTGGTTTCCTTCGTGTAGATTCAGAAGCAGTCTGACAGAGGTAAAAGTATTTTTATTGGCTCTTTCTGATAAAACTGTGAATATTCAAGGCTTATATATATATATATATATATACACACACACATATGTATATATATATATATATATACATGAAATAAAGGAGGACTGTGAATATCCAAAGAATGAGTGCTCAATGCACGGGTATTTAGTACAAAATATACCTGCGGAGTAAAATATATATTTTAGTTTAAAAAACAAGAAATTTAGAAATTGTATTCCATGATAAATTTATTTCGCTGATTAAACTTCATCAGATGGATTTCAACAATTTTAAAATCCATCAGATGAGCTTTAAAAATCGAAATAAATTTATAATGGAATACAATTTCTTAATTTCTGTTATATATTTATTTAAAAAATATATATACGTGTGTGTGTGTGTGTGTGTGAAAAATGATCATTTTCATTTATGACCAAAAGAGAATCAATATTAAAGGGAGATAAGCGTAATGTATCTAAAGCAAGTGACCCCTTAAATTTCGATTTCGTTAAATTATATTTTTTCGATTGATTGATTTTAACGGTATGTCAATCCGTCGAGAGTTATTCTATCTCATAAATTGTACATACATATTTTTTCACTCTGTCATACGATATTAAGTATTCACACACACACATATATATGTATATATATATCATTGATTGATTTTAATTGCATGTCAACCTATCTAGCTTTATTTCATATCATGAGGCGAAGAAATTGCGTGCATTTTATGTTCATATTTACATTTTTAATGTTATTGTTTCTTCATAGTTTTTTACACTCTGTCATATATATATATATATATATATATATATATATTATTGATTTTAATGGCATGATAACCCTTGTAGAGCTAAGAAATCGCGTTTGTTTTTCGTTCCTATTTTTATTTTCTGTATTATTTTTTAATAGTTTTTTTTATTAGTTTTGATTTGGTTTCTTTTATGGCATATCAAACTGGGTGATTTAAGGCCAAAGCCGTCGTTTTAGAAGAACAGTGATAATACAGTTTAATCCATAGCCGGGGAGATGTGGATTAGGGTGTTCATAACTGAACCAATGATATTCATCCGAAAGTGAACTTTTTAGCACGACGGCAGTTCGAACTCGCTTACTACGCTGTCACAGTCGAGCACATTAGCCACGACGCCATAGGGACAAGTCCTAATTGGTTTTCTTCGTTTTCCTTTATTTTTTAATTTATGTTTATTTTATTTTCTATTTTTTTATTTTTTGCAAACAGTCCAATCAAATACGAATGATTTTAAGAAATCTATTTGGTTTCGTTTAGTTTTTTTGTTTAATATCATATCAACCTTCGTGGGTTATTTAATGCCAAAGCCATCCTTGTTGGAGGAAAGCTGCTGTACTAATTAAACTATAGCTAGGTGATAAGGGGTTCAAGATCTATTTGATCTATAACAGGTACTATCGCTCTGGGTCAAAGTGAACCTGGGAGTAATGGCAATGAAGGGGTACTTAACATTCCCCAGAACTTCAGAATTGGAGCCTCACGAGTGTCATATGAGGTTCAGTGTCATATTCAGCACACTTTTTTTTGCTGTTTATGTATTTAAGTATTCTTTATATATATATATATATATATATATATATATATATATATATATATATATATAAAGAATACTTTAATTCAACTGGCCACCCGATAAGAGCTACAACCTGTTCCAAATAGCCAAATGACGGTCTGTTGAGTTTTTTTCCAATTATATGAATTTGCTCTCTATGGTATTTATAAATTCATATATTAATAATCATACATTGAGCACTCCTGGAGATTTATATGAGTCCTCTTTTATATTCTCAAATAGAATCATTCACAACGTATCTTCTTTGGATATTCTATATCTATCTATCTATCTATCTATCTCTCATAAATTTGTTCTGTATAATATTAATAAATTTATATATTGATCATCATACATTGAGCACTCCTCGAGATTTATAAGGATCCTCTTTTATATTATCAATTTGAATAATTCTCCACTAATCTTCACTGGATATTTTAAATATATACATACATACTGTTGTGTTCTAGTTAGTGAACACAAGTAGTAGTAATAATAAGACAAACCACGATATGTGAGGAAAATAGTTATATTTACAGGAAAGAGTATTTACAAGAGAGAGACTGTTAGTAATAAGAACATAGGATTAGTGATAGAGTAAGGATATACTTCAACAATAGGAACGGCTCTTCTGGTCTGACTCGTAGGCTTATCCTTCCCAGATTGATCTCCACTACTGCCATATATGGCAGATTGAACAGTTCATTATGCTGAAAAGGTACTATTTACCAACCCCTCCGCTCGGGCAGGATATGACACAAGGTCAATTTTTTAAGCGGAGTTTAACAGGTTTGAATTCAGAGTTTTCCTTCTCATAAACTAGTTGCCTCAACAAGGCTGAAGAACCTAGTCCGTCCTACTATTTACCCATTGCTGGAGGGAGAATAAGGGGGTTCATACCTTTCCCAAGGGTATTTGCCCGAAAGTGAACATAATAGCGCGACTGGAGTACGAACTCGCGTACTACGATTCCGCAGTTCATCGCTTTTACCATTACACCACGAGGACACCCCAAAGGTAGGTGATACCACACACACACACATATATATACATATATATATATAAATATCCATATCTTATGTCAATATATATGTATATAATATTTATTGTATAATAGCTCTATCCTAGATGTCGAGCACTCCCCATATTATATTGCTCTTGGTTCGACACATAACCACAAAGTGATTTGATGACAACCAGCACGCTTATAATATATATATATATATATATATATATATATATATATATATTCACATAAGATCACAAGTTGTCATTTACTGAACTTAGCTAGCGCAGAAATATCGGTCACTCAGTGAGACTCGAATTCAATAATACTCTACTACCCAAGTTTACTGTTGTATAAACTCCGCAAGCGAGTTTCATTTTGATTTTTCTAAGGAATGAACTTACAACACAGGCATGCCAGCGGAGATTGCTAACTTATTATACTCGAACAATTTGACCAATATATCTGAGCATATCTGAAACTTGTCACCAAGCCAAAAGCATCAACCGCTCACAGTAAGGCTTAAACCCGTGAATAATAATCAACAAAACTTACTTAACAATCACACAAAGACAAGACGTCAACAAATACGTGCACTAGCTGTTACCCTAAACTGTATCCTATGGTGAGGTTCCGGTTCTAGAGTAATAGGGAATTTGAAAACACCTTATTGTAGCCATTACTCCCAGGTCCACTCTTACTCGTTTTCGTTGGACTTCATATGGTTTTATCTATTAATCTGTTTGTGATTATGTTTAAAATGATTCTGAGATACACTGATACTTTGGCTTCTAAAACATTAATATTTCAACAAAGTATTAAGTGTTTGAATGTTTAAAATGAATGTAAACTTTATTAATACATCAGCTTTTAAAATATTGATATTGCTACTAGGTATGAAGTGTTTACTTGTTTCAAAGAATTGTGAAGATATGTTTGCGCACCGTATATAATTAAATGTTAAACCTACTTCAATAAAAAGAAATAGCCCAAAAAATTTAGGTACGTCATAAAACCCTCCAACCAACCAATACATTTGTAGTGAATATATATATATATATATATATATATATATATATATATATATATATGTGTGTGTGTGTGTGTGTGTTGGTGATGCTTTGTTTTAAAGAATGTTTATTAGCAGTTTTTTCCTTGTGAGCCCAGGTTAGTTCTAGAAGCATCCAAATAAAATCCCTTTGTAATTTGACGCCCCACAGGGTAGAGATGAAAACAACAGTTTTAATGGTTAAATCAAACGAACCAATGACTATGAGCAAGAATGGGGTTACCTGCTGAAAAAAGAACAAAGAAACAGGAAATTACCACTCACTTCCTATTTCTCAAATGTGAAATTGTCCAGAAGATTGTGGAGAATTTTGACAGCCTGGTGAAGGATGCAAAATCTGGTCCCATCCCTGAAGGAGGAGAGAGTAAAGCAATTCCTGGCCCATGGCTCTGCATCTTTGTTAACTGAATTCGAAAAGAGTTTACATGTTGAGAGGAAAAATCCAATAGATACTTCCTCGGTGCCTCAGCATTTTTCCAGCACCCACCTCGATTGCAATAACCATACATAAAAAACAATTATCAGTAACGGTATAACAGTTTATCATTTTATGTTTTCATCACTATGAAGCTTTGTCTATCAAGTATATCTATAAGGGTGTATGACAAATTTCTTTTGTTTAAATTAACTCAAAACTCCTAAGTGTTTCTGCATTATTCTAAACTTATATACAGAAATATGTATACAAATACATACTTATATATATTTGTATATATTGTTACGAGACACAGTGCACGGCAGCAGATTTCTTGCTTGAGGTCAACCAGTTGGTTGACCTTCATTGAACGCAAGTTAGTGAAACTGGACGAAACTCTAGATTAATCTCTGGGCAACTTGTAATTGATATTATGGTCTGAACAGGAAGGCCAACGTCTGGATGAAAGGTGTCACATGCCACGTGGCGAGAACTCGAGAATTCACGCAGCAAAAAGGCTTACACAAATTTTCAGTTTGGCCCAGCTACTCATCAAGAGACTCACTTGAAAGAAATTGTCACGGCCAACTTATTCGCCGCGGACACCCAGCTTAATTCTCAAATAAAAAAAATTAAAAAACAGGAGAAAACTGAAAAAAGAAAGAAACCCAAAATACATCCTGAATTAACCAAGTTCTATATTGCTAATAAGCACAGAACAGTGACCCTCAGAATGATAAAATTGAAAATACCTTCATCGGACCAATTCAAACAAAAGAAGTGGGGGAAAATAAGTAAAGAGAAGAGAAAAGAAAGACATCTATGAAATATCCATCGAGATAAGTAAAAACTATAACTCCTTTGCTCAAATATTGTTCTTATTAAACCTGGTTGAAGCTGTTACTTACACAATGCACGCATCGTCCTAATAATATGTGATTAAACTGTTTGTGGCATTTGAAACTAGTGGACAAATTCACCTTCCTAGGAAGTAGTGTCTCATCAACCGAAACAGATATCAAAACGCGATTAGCACAGGTATGGACAACAATAAGCTATCGATCATATGGAAGTCAGACCTGACCGATAATATAAAACGCAGTTTTTTCCAAGCAACGGTCGAATCGATACTGCTATATGGATGCACTATATGGACGCTAACTAAACGTATGGAGAAAAAGCTTGACGGCTATTACACATGGATGCTACGAGCAATACTGAACAAGTCCTGGAGGCAACACCCAACAAAACAGCAGCTGTACGGCCACCAACCACCTATCACGAAAACTATCCAAGTTAGACGAACCAGACATGCGGGATACTGCTGGAGAAGTAAGTACAATCTCATAAGCAATGTATTACCATAGACCCCTTCACATGGACGAGCAAAAGCAGGAAGACCAACTAGAACCTAAATAGAACAGCTCTGTGCTGATACAGGATGTAGCCTGGAAGACTTCCCTGTAGCGATGGACGATAGAGACGGGTGGCAAGAGAGGGTCAGGGAGATCCGTGCTGGCAGCGCGACATGATGTTGATGATGATTTTGAAATCTGAAACAAAAAAGGAGACAACATTATTATTAGTAAAGTTATTAACAGTCACATGGGTCCCATGTTTCTTGTTGACACCCTATATTAGCAGCCATACGGGTCCCATGTATATTGTAGACACCCTATATTAACAGTCACATGGATCCCATGTTTCTTGTTACACCCTATATTAGCAGCCATACGGGTCCCAGGTATATTGTAGACACCCTATATTAACAGTCACATGGATCCCATGTTTCTTGTTGACACCCTATATTAGCAGCCATACGGGTCCCAGGTATATTGTAGACACCCTATATTAACAGTCACATGGATCCCATGTTTCTTGTTGACACCCTATATTAGCAGCCATACGGGTCCCAGGTATATTGTAGACACCCTATATTAACAGTCACATGGATCCCATGTTTCTTGTTGACACCCTATATTAGCAGCCATACGGGTCCCATGTATATTGTAGACACCCTATATTAGCAGCCAGATGGGTTCCATGTATATTCTAGACACCCTATATTAGCAGCCACATGGGTTCCATGTATATTGAGACACCCTATATTAGCAGTCACATTGGTCCCATGTTTCTTGTTGACACCCTATATTAGCAGTCACAAGGGTCCTATGTATATTGTAGACAACCTATATTAGCAACCATATGAGTCCCATGTTTATTGAAACAACCTATATTAGCAGCCACATGGGTCCCATGTTTATTGAGACATCCTATATTAGCAGTTACATGGCTCCCATGTATACTGAGACACCCGATATTAAATCTAGCGCATTCTGTCAAAATTTCTCACATTCTTTTTTGTTATAATTCTGTTTATTTCATTTTCTAACTCTGCATTACCGGAACTCAAAATGAAGATTCTTTAAAAGTGAAAATAAAAAACTGCATGCAAACGAGTTATGTTCCCTTTATGAACGTTTATTGCGCATGAAAGATGCATATATATCATTTTTCCTTAAGATCTAATGGAAGAAAAGGCTTTGCATTTAAAAAAGACAAGAAGTTGATGATATCTCACAGAAACTATGACTGACACACAAAACGATAATTTTCGAACGCAGCTCTTAAATACATTTAACCAAGTCGAGTCTCAGCTGCAGAGCCTGGAGCAAGTAGCAAGATACAGTGGCTTCATAAGTGTTATTCTCCTATGGACTACTACCTATGGACCGACCAGTATTGGCCGACGAGTAAGGACTTACATACGTCAACTTGGTGCTAACACAAGGTGCTGTATAGAGGACTTACCAGGAGCGATAGACGATAGGGACAGATTATTAGGGAGAGAGAGGGAGAGTCAAGAAACACTGTGTTATCAGCACGACTTGATAATGATATATATATATATATATATATATATATATGTTGCACACACATTTCTTTCCAAGTGTTTCTAAGATAAATAATTTGCATTCTGTTATATAATTTCAAGAATTCATATATAATACAAATAGTTTGCATGATTATATTCATTGGTCTAGTGGGTAGAGTGTTCACTAATGGTCCGGGAGACCTGGGTTCAGTTCCAGGTCAAGTCATACCAAAGACTTTTAAAATGGTACTTGATGCCTCTTTGCTTAACACTCAGCAATATAAGGTACGTATCAAGGAAATAGTGGAGCAATCCAGGAAAATGAGTAACGCCCTCCTCTACACCTCGGTGTAGTAGCTTTTGAAAAGGGAGCCTTCTGGTCGCCCTCAACTACGGTTACCAACTATATTCCTGTCAAATACAAATACTTTGCACATAATATTGATTCAAATATATATCACCATGGACTTTTTAGTATCATCGTTACGTATTGATTTCATTGGTATGATATCGATAGATGCCTTCAATCAATTTCCTTACAGAAATAATATATGGAACAAATCGTTTCTTTTTTTTATCAACGAAACTTAATTACAAAACATTGAAATTCAAATTCTTGTCAGTACTGGAAGCCTTTGATTTCTTCACTAAACCAATCTAATACCCAACGCACCCCCGATGCCAGGAAGCCCTTATATGATATATATATATATATATATATATATATATATATATATATCTCGGGTGTATTTTCTCTTTTAAACTTGTTTAATTAAATAGGACAGACATTTCAGGTCTGCATATTTTGTCTTTAATCCGTTTAAGTTTCTGTATGAGTCATTTGATTTTAAAATGGAATGAATTTAGGAAGGCACAGTATTTATCTCAAGTACTTTCAGCTCCAAATGGAACCATCTTTGGTTTGCTTTCTTTGTTTAATGGCATATCAACATTTTTAGGTTATTTAATGCCAAAGTCATTCTTCTAGAAGAATAGGAGTGGTACTATTTAACCCATAGCTGGGAGGATAAGAGGGTTTATACCTTTCCCAAGAGTATTTGCCCGAAAGTGAACGTAATAGCGCGACTGGAGTACTAACTCGCTTACGACGATTCCGTTGTTCATCGCTTTAACCATTACACCACGAGGACACCCCCAGCCATCTTTGGAGGAGCAAATGATTAAATGATAAAAACAATAACGAGTCATAGAAGACACACACATATATATATATGATGTAAATGGAAGAAAAGTTGGAGGGAAATTTCAGAAGAATTCTTACTAGATGTATGAGGACTATATATATATATATATATATATATATATATATATATATATGATGTAAATGGAAGAAAACTAAACTTCTGTTAAATTGTCATTATAAATTTATTTAGAAGAATATTATCTTCGTAGATTTATATGAAATCCCTCATATTTTCTATATATGAATAATCAACACCCATAGTCTTCGGAAGCCGACTGGATATCACAGATATATATATATATATATATATATATATATATATATATATATATATATATGGAAAAGAAAATATTCGAATTATGTATTCTTTATATAAATATTTTTAACCTTTTGGTCTATTCGACTATCATCAAGGAAACATATTTGTTGATTAATGTTTCATCTGAAAAATACTTTCAAACAAGAAAATGTGGGTAGAGGGAAAAAATTTTTAAAAATGAAAAATTTTTTCCGCTCTTTAACATTAATCACATTCTATTTTAAACTAGACTGACGTCACTTTTATGGATTTGAAAGAATTTTTAAAATAACGTTTTTGTTTGATAGATAGAATGCATAACAAAAATATTGAACTCAGTCAATGTTGAAATGCACAAAAAGATTTATACATTTTATTTATCTATTCATTTTTTTTATATTTATAAACACCACCCCCATGATGGCCTGAGGGGGACACGAAAGTATTTGGGAACCAGTTAAATACGGAGAACTTTTTAGCCAATTCCGGTTGGATATCAAAACAACTATACGTCGATTTCAAAGGATTGAAACAAAAATATGTTGACAAAGATTGTGGGAATGTTCTAGTGGTGTAATGGTTAAAGCGATGGACTGCGGAATCGTAGTAAGCGAGTTCGTACTCCAGTCGAGCTATAACGTTCACTTACAGGACAAATACCCTTGGGAAAGGTATGAACCCCCTTATCCTCCCAGCTATGGGTTAGATAGTACCGCTATTGTTCTTCTAAGGGAATAGCTTTGGCATTAAATAACCTACAAAGGTTGATATACCATTAAACAAAGAAACCAAAGCAAACAGATTGTCTGTAATATTTGTCGCCGTGTCCATTTCCTAATGTAATGTAATGGTTATCGTCGTAGGAAATGAACACGGCGACACGAGTTCAAATCCTGGACGAGACTGATTGCATTTCACATAGTACTAATACCCTTGGGAAAGGTATGAATCCAATTATTCTCCCTCCAGCTATGGGTAAATAGCAGGGCAGACTGGGTTCTTCAGCCTTGGTGAGGCAACTAGTCTAGGAGAAGGAAAACTCTGAATTCAAACCTGTTAAACTCCACTTAAAAATTAACTATGAAGAGGCCTTTTCCAACATTTAGTGAAATTTAAAGGAAAGGAAAATTTTACAATTAACAAACATACAATATTATTTATTCAAACAAGCCCAAAGATTTATTCGACTGATCAAGGATCATCTTGATGCATATCCGAGAAAAGACATGAGCAAACTGGGCAATAAGCACAAACGAAAAATGCAGATGAAGATGCTAATAATAATACAATATATTTATTCAATAAAAAAATTACCTAAAATTGTAGATTGATTTGCTTAATGATAAGTTATTGAATATTCTTACATTATTAATGTTACTATTATTGGTACATTATAATTCAAACAATTCTCTCTCTCTCTCACACACACACACACACACACACACATATATATATATATATATATATATATATATATATATATATATATATATATATATATATATATATAAAGAAAAAATGACAACAAGTAATCCAAATTTGTTTGAGAAACAAAGCGTTTCGGTTTTGCTGAACCATCATCAGGACTATGAGGGGTATTATATTAGTGATGTTAAGTATAGATGGATGTATAAATAGTGTAAAAAATATATAAAAATTCCGAAAAGTTGTATCCATTATTTTCTTCCATATATATATATATATATATATATATATATATATATATAGTATTATTTGGTCCAGTTAAACCGGATTTGGGAGTAATTCCATCCGGACAAAAAACGCCAGACATATAAGGAAGATATTCTAATAGTCTTGCTTGCTAACCAGTATCTCGTGGCAATTTACTCACATTAATTCCGCCCTAGACGACAGTAATTTGATTAGGAAAAATGATCGATTTTAACTACTGAGTAGTAAGATTCTCACTGGGTGCCCTGTATTTGTGGCTTAACATTGAACTAAACTAAGTCTAAAGAACTAAAAATATCGTTTAGGGGGTGTTCAAAGCTTTTAGAATGTCGACAGAAATTCTAAGATTCAAAATTAAGTTGGTCTCGTTTCATTTGTGTGGGACTGCAAATGACTAATTATGTGAATAATAACTATTAATATTAAGCTTTGCAAAACCACAAGTTCATGAGTCATATAATTAGAGAAAGCTGCCAGCAACACACACACACACACATATATATATATATATATATATATATAGATCCAGGTCCAGCAGAATGATCACTCAGTTATGTCTGGAACTAATAAAAAAGAACGCAATGTAGACCCAATTAAAAACGTAAATAAGACAACATAAATCCTATTCAAAATTTAATTGTATTATGATAGAGAACCGGCTCATTGTCCCAGTGGGCAGAGTGTTTGCCAATGTGCCGGGAGACCTGGGTTCAATGGTACTTGATACCTCCTTGATTAACACTCAGCAATATAAGAAGTTGCGCCCTCCCATACATCTCGGTGTCGTAGCTATTGAAAAGGGAGCCTTCTGGTCGCCGTCGACTACGGTCGCCAACTTTACTTTTTACTTATAATAGAGAAAAAATGCGCCATTTTGTTTTGTTTATCATCTTGTTGTAAAAATTGAAAGCTTGCCTTCACGTCTGAAAGCTTGCATTCACGTCTTTTGAAAGCCTTATCTTGAAGCCTCACCCGGAAGCCTCATCTTGAAGCCTCACCTGGAAGCCTAATCTTGAAGTCTCACCTTGCAGCCTCACCCGGAAGCCTGATCCGGAAGCCTCATCTTGAAGCTCTACTACGTTCGCCAAGCCTTTGCCTGTAGAGAGGATACGATTTCATTACAAATAAAATCTTTCAGCTATTCAATTGTCCGTTGTTTGCGTCTAAAGACTTGATCCTTCGGGTATCCCCAGAGGAAGTAATCATAATGGTATTGATTAAGTAAGCTGGCTGGTCAGAGGATGTTAACCGACTAAAACGACATAGCTGATGTTGCTCAGACGTATCTCCCACCCGCTCACCAATACTCGTGCCCCAGTGATGGCAGTTTTAGATCCCCGAGAGGATTTTGCCGGACCATGTTTTGCCAGTCGGTTGGAGCTGCAGAATACACCGATTGCATCTCTGCAGAGAGATAAGATTCGCCAAACGAATGTCTTGTTTATGACTATAAACAATCTGATGGTGAAGCTTCAGTAATGCTGGATCTTTGGAGAATGCAGAGTACCTTTGCATTGCTATCTCTCCCAGGTCCACTCTGGCGGAATGATAGCACCTGATAGGGTTCTATCTATGGTTTAATAGAACTGTTTGACATTTAAACTGTGTACCTATGTTGTATAGCCACATAATAAATATGCTTATATACACATACATACAGAATACATATTGACGCAATGAATGAAGACGAGCGAAGACTTCTTTAAAAAAAATATACCTCTCACTTTACTTGAAAGGTTTATGTGTAAGAAATAACTGACATGCAGTTCACAGGTCACTCTCTTCCGGTGCATCAGTCTATGACTGTACCATGGGATTTTACCTTGTCCCATATTGTCAGCCAAGCCCGCCTACGCGATTTATTCCCATAACTGCCATCGGAATGTGTCACTTCCGCTGTCTTTGGAATGGCATGTTTGGCCGGGTCGAAGGTCAATATACAACACTTATGCCAAAATGAATTGTTAGAAATAGAATTGTTTGATCATTTAACTGTGTTTAAACAAATAACTAATGTTTAATTGAATTGTAAGTGTTAAATAGCAATACTTGAAAATATTTAACTGTGTGCAAACAAATGATTAATAGTAAATAGAATTTTTCGTATTTAATAGAAATAAGTGAGATGAGAAATAAAAATAAGTTGATCCTATTTACCCAACCCCTCCGCTCGGGCAGGATATGACACAAGGTCAATTTTTAAGCGGAGTTTAACAGGTTTTAATTCAGAGTTTTCCTTCTCCTAGACTAGTTGCCTCACCAAGGCTGAAGAACTCAGTCTGTCCTACTATTTACCCATAGCTGGAGGGAGAATAATAACCATTACACCACGGGCACCTCCAAAAATAAGTTGATATGCCGTAAAACCCATCCAAACCTAAAAGTTAGAGTTTAGTATCATACACATTTACCGGCTCATTGTGTAGGGTGTTAGCCAATGGTCCAGGAGACTTGGGTTCAATCCCAGGTCGCGTCATACCAAAGACTTTAAAAATGGTACTTGACACCACCTTGCTTAACACTCAGCAATACAAGGCACGTATCAAGGGTAAAGTGGAGCAATCCAGGGAAAGGAGTAGCGCCCTTCCCTACATCTCGGTGTTGTAGCTATTGAAAAGGGAGCCTTCTGGTCGCCCTCGACTACAGTCGCCAACTTTATTATACACAAGTCTAGGCGGATGATAAACAGGAATGGGGCTAAGGTGTCTCCTTGCAGGACACCTGCTACTATGTCGAAGTAGTCTGTATCTCTATCCGGGGAGCGGACTTTTTTATAGAGCATCATTATGGCTGCGACTGTTTCTTTGGGTAAGCCGTAGGCGAGTAGTATTTGCTCCATCTTACCTCTGTGTATGAAGTCAAAGGCCTTGGAGAAGTCCACAAATAACATTGTTGCTTCAAGGTTTTTTTTTGGATGTACAACTTCTAGAATTCGACGGATAGTCAAAATTTGTGATTTCGTGGATCGATTTCTCCGAAAGCCATTTTGGTTCTTCCTAAGTATCTTCTCAATTTTAGGTTATATGCGGTTGCGTAGTAGCGCATGGTAGATCTTGGCCACGAGGTTATACCTCGGTAATTCGTGGCTATTCCTTCTTAGGGAAAGAGGGGATGCATCCCTTTGTCCATTTGTGAATTGTGATTTGGTTATTATACGGCATTACAGTGTCGATGCAGTACATCGTCGAATTCCCTGATCTTCTATCCTTCTTGGGGTTATTTCATCAAGCTCCGCTGCTTTCCTATTTTAAATTTTTCTTAGTACTGATAGTCAAAATTTGTGATTTCATGGGTCGATTTCTCCGAAAGCTATTTTATTTTAAATTTTTCTTTGTACTGAATCGAGTTCTTGCGTTAACTGTCCTAGTTTGATTTTTAATTGATTACTAATAATTTTCGTGATTGGTTCATGCATAACTTTCTGAGGTTTTTCCGAGCAAATTCTTGAAATGTGCTTAGAACGTCAATAGATATAATAAAAGATAACGGTTTCAAGCTAACAAAGGAAAGAAGCAGAAGATACCCTGCACAAACAATTACGGACGCGGACTACGCTGATGACATAGCACTTCTAGCAAATACACCCGCCCAAGCCGAAACCCTGCTGCATGATCTGGAACGAGCAGCTATTAGCATAGGCCTACATTTCAACGCAGACAAGACGAAATGCATGTGCTTTAATCAAAGACACGATATCTCCACACTAAGCGGTAGCTGTCTGAAATTAGTACACAAGTTCACCTACTTAGGAAGCAGTGTCTCATCAACCGAGACAGACATCAACATGCGACTAGCAAAAGCATGGATAGCTATTGATAGGCTATCGGTTATATGGAAGTCAGACCTGACCGATTAAATAAAATGCAGTTTTTTCCAAGCGGCAGTCGTGTTGATACTGCTATATGGATGCACTACATGGACGCTAACTAAACGTATGGAGTAAAAGCTTGACGGCAACTACACAAGAATGCTGCAAGCAATATTGAACAAGTCCTGGAGGCAGCACCCCACAAAACAGCTATTATACGGCCACCAACCACTCACCACGAAAACTATCCAAGTTAGGCGAACCAAACATGCAGGATACTGCTAGAGAATTAAGGACGAAGTCATACGCTACATACTCCAGTGGACCCCATCCCAAAGGAAGGACGACCAGCTAGAACCTATATACAACAGCTCTGTGCCGATACAGGATGTAGCCTTGAAGACCTCCCCAGAGCAATGGACGATAGAGACCGGCGGTGAGAGAGGGTCAGGGAAATCCGTGCTGGCAGCGTGACGTGATGATGATGATTATACACAAGAACAAAATATTAACTTTTTATCTGGCTACATACATCACTATATTCAGGACGGTATGACCAAATGAAAGTTTTATCTATGACCCATATTGTGTAAAAAAACTCTACTGTTTTATGCTACAACGGAGAAATAGCCTCTGGATTGTGTGTTTGTTTATAATTTTACTTCTCTTAGTTTAAGTCATATTTATGATCCAAACTAACTCACGTGTAAAAAAAAACACTTCTGTTTTATGCTGCAACAGAGAAATAGCCTCTGGATTGTATGTTTGTTCATAATTTCGTTTCTCTTAGTGCAAGTTATATTTTTAATCCAAACTAACTAATGTGTAACAAACACTTTTGTTTTATGCTACAGCAGAGAAATAACTTCTGGATTGTGTGTTTGTTTATAATTTTACTTCTTTTAGTTTAAGTCATATTTATGATCCAAACTAACTTATGTGTAAAAAAAAACACTTCTGTTTTATGCTGCAATAGAGAAATAGCCTCTGGATTGTGTGTTTGTTTATAATTTTACTTCTTTTAGTTTAAGTCATATTTATGATCCAAACTAACTTATGTGTAAAAAAAAACACTTCTGTTTTATGCTGCAATAGAGAAATAGCCTCTGGATTGTGTGTTTGTTTATAATTTTACTTCTTTTAGTTTAAGTCATATTTATGATCCAAACTAACTTATGTGTAAAAAAAAACACTTCTGTTTTATGCTGCAATAGAGAAATAGCCACTGAATGGTGAATTTGTTTATAATTTTGTTTTTCCCTTTGTGAGTTTATTTTTGCCACAAGCTTGTTACATAATTTTGTAAAGAAGCCAGCGTGTTCGCTTTAAATATTCCTTTTTTTTTTTTAATTTCAAACCATAAGTAAATTGTATAAATTTGTATTTTTAGTCAATACGGACCGAATAAAAATATGAACAAACGTTAAATGTTGCTGCCACAAATTCTAAAAAGTCAGAGAGTATTATATAGAAGATATGTTTTATTTTATTTGTTTAATTTTTTTTAAGAATTTTGTTGACCAAATTTTGGGGTTCTAGTCATACCCGAGTACGTGTTATGCACGAATAGTTATGGTAATGTATTTTCATGCCATTCCGTTTAATGAAGACACTGCCCTGGGAAAATCAAATTACATGAAATTAAAAATGGATTTCAACAGTGTTGGAAGAATGAGATTTATTAATGGAATTTCTGCTTTATTAGTCACGTGACTGGCAGGAATCTTTAGCAATATTTCTCTTGGAAATACAGACATGTTTGCAATTAATCGTTAAACGAAATATTCTCTTTTTTATCATTTTTTTTTTGTTTTTCTGTTACCTTTCTTGTTTACTTTCTTTGCGTTTTTTCTTTTCTTTCTCCCTCTTTTTCTTTCTTTCTTTCTTTCTTTCTTTCTTTAAAAAGATCATTCATTATTTTACCCACCTTCTTTTTCTTACTTTCTTATTTTTATTTTATTTATTTATTTATTTATTTTTTATTTTATTTTTATTTTTATTTTTTTTTGCTTTCATCTGTTTTCCTTTCTTTCTTTTATTTGTTCAATTTTCTTTCTTTGCTTGTTTCTTTTACTTTTTTTTACCCGCATTTTCTTTACTTTTTATTTCCCCATTTTTTTTTTTTTTTTTTTTTTTTTCGGTTTTCTTTCTTTCCCTTACTTTTTAAAAAATCTATCCATTGCTTTGCTAAATTTTCTCTTTTTTCTTTCTTTCTTTCTTTTTACTCTGTTAATTTTCTTTTTTTTTTTTTTTAAATCTTCCTTCTCTTTTTCCTTTAATCTATCAGCATCTCCTCAGGTGCGATAAGTGACACCATGGCCAGTTCAATATGAGGTCTCATGCTCAAGCTCATAGGTAGAGACTCCGAGGTCACTGTAGCATTAGTGTCAGTGTTTTCTGACTTCAATCTCTTTAGTGCGCAGGGGAAGGTATTGCCGAGGGTTTTGAATCCCTGGGACCAGGGTAAACTCGAATTTACCTACGTCGTCTTCCGAAGACATGAACACAGCTGTGAGAACCAGCTACTTCATCTTAATCCCTTCATTTCCTTCCTCCTCCATATCTTTATTCTTTCTTTTCAGTTTCTTTCTTTCCTCTGTATTCGTTCTCTTTTCGCGTTTTTATCCTATTTCTTCCTTTCTGTCTTCTGACAGAAAGAAAGAAAGCAGAAAAAAAAAAGAAAACGAAAGATAAAAAGGTAGAAACCTTTTTCTTTCTTTCTTTCTTTCTCGTCTATGTTTTCCTTTTGTGCTGCCTTTCCTCCTTTCCTTTGTTCCTTCTCTTTTCTGCATTCGTTTTTCTATTTCCTTTCTTTTTTATCCATTTTCCTTTCACGTTTTTAATACTTTCTTCTTTTCTTTTTTCTTCCCTCCTTTCTTTCTTACTTGCGTTATTTCCTCTATATTTATTCTTCTTCCCTGTATTTAACCTTTTTTTTCCTTACTTTTTTTCTTCCTCTCTTTTTCTTTCGTTTTTTCTTCCCCTCTTTTTCATTCCGTTTCTCTCTCTCTCTCTCTCTCTCTCTCTCTCTCTCTCTCTCTCTCTCTCTATTTCATTCATTGTTTCTTTTCTATATATTTTCCTTCCACTTTTCTTTCTTTCTTTCTTTCTTTATTTATTTCTCCTACTTTGATTTATTCCTTCCTTTCTTTTTTCTTTCTTTCTTTTTTTCTTTATCATTATTTTTTTTCCATTCTTCTTTATTTCATTCTAGCTTTCTTTTTTTTTTTCCTTTTACTTCAATTATTCTTCATTTTCTTTTCCTTTGGAATTTTTCTTCCTCTCTGCTACGTGATTTTCATTTGTTTTAATTATTCTTCTTCTCAAACTTCATTGATTTATTCGTTCCTTTCTGTCTGTGCCCAGTTCTCCTTTCTTTCATTTTTGTTTTTTTTTTTTCTTTCTCGTGCGCCAATATTTCCGTGAATGCTTTTTCCTTCCTCCAGATTCGATAGCCCGACTTTAGCGAGAAAAACCGGCTTTAATCAAACCACTGCAAATGGGCCAACGAACTTATTGATCAACCAATTTTCTGTACTTAGTGGGAGGAGTTCCCGTTGCATAGTGGTTAAAGTGCTAGACTGTGGCCTCGTAGTAAGTGAGTTCGAACTCCAGTCGCGCCAGTAAGTTCACTTTCGGTTTAATACGCTTGGGAAAGGGTTGAAACCCCTTATATCTCCAGATAGGGATTAATACCTTTGGGAAAGGTATGAACCCCACTTACACCCCCAACTACTAATTAATAACCTTGAGAAAGTATGAACCTTCTTATACCCCCAGTTACGGATTGATACCTTTGGGAAAGGGAAGACCCCCCCATATACCCCTCTTAAATACTCCCACTCCAGATCTTCTGAAAAGATGATTTTGGCATTAAATAACCCGTGAAAGTTGATATGTTATTAAACAAACCTTCGTAGGTTACTTAATACCAAAGCCATCCTTGTTAAAAAAAAAAAAAACAGTAGAGTTACTATTTAACCCGTAGCTGGGTGAGGGGATAAGCGAGTTCATGCCTTTCAAAAAGTATTCGTCCAAAAATAAACGTAATTGCGTGACTATAGTTCGTACTTGATTCGTACGATGTCACAGTACAGCACGTTTCCCACTACGCCCAAGGATCTCCATCTTCTCTGTTTGATAGAAGGGAAAGCAAGAGGAGAGGTGTACCGAAGCTTTTTTTTTCCTGCATATACACATGCACTGGTCCCTCTATGCGCACATTTACCCCCACACACGCAGACACACGACGATGACTTATAGATTGACAAAATCATTGCTTGAATATCACTATATGATTCGTAATGTTTATGATTAATGGAGAAACGTTGGGTTAAGTTTGGTTAGGCGCAGATGACCAAGCGGATGTCGGCACGGAAAAGGGAATTACCAAACCGAATTAAAAACCTGACTGAGGCATGTATTCATCTTTTTTCCACAACCAACTCCTTACAATAAATGAAATTACCGGGCAGTCTAGGTTGTGTAGCCTTGGTTGCCGACCAGTCTAGGAGGACAGCTCTAGATTCATAACCAGGCTAGCAACTCTACCTCATTAAACCTACTGAAGCCGTAGAACTTTTAATGGCACCGTGAGGCTGCTCTACCAGTAAACTACAGAATATATATATTTACCAACCCATGCACTCGGGCAGGATATGACACAAGGTTAATTTTTAAGCGGAATTTAACAGGTTTGAATTCAGAGTTTTCCTTCTCCTAGGCTAGTTGCCTCACCAAGGCTGAAGAACCTAGTCTGTCCTACTATTTACCCATAGCTGGAGGGAGAATATTTGGATTCATACCTTTCCCAAGGGTATTAGTAGACTACAGGATATAAATGTTGCATTTAGTGCATTGACAAAAAGGAGGCTTGGTTGAAAATATTTATTGTGTAAAATAAACGATTTATCGTGATTATGCTACAGAATTTTTCACAGGTATAGCACCATCTTTGGTTTTTATAATTATTTGGTTTGGTTTCTTCAATGGTACGACAAACTTTGTGGGTTATTCAATGCCAATGGCCTCAGTCTTAAAGGTTGATATGGCATTAAACAAAGAAATCAAAGAAATTATTATTTGGTTCACTATTTCATGTGTTTCATCTCAGTTTTATCTGCTTTTACATGATTTATTTTTAATGCTATTTTTGGTTGTTATTCATAGCGATTCCGTTTCTTTCTTTATGTGTCCTCTACGTTAACATGTCCAGAACGTTTCGGCCGTAATATCAGAAGATGATAATTACTACGCCACATGAGTTTGCAAATTCTTCCAAATGAGAGTTCGAATTTTTAATTTCTTTGATTACTTCTGAATTTGAAAAGAATTGAAAACACTTCTTTTTTTTAAAATTTGATTATATTCGAAGGATGACTTTGGCTTGGTTTCTTTTTTAATGGCATTTCACTCTTTGTTGGTTATTTAATGCCAAAACCATCCTTGTAGAAGAACAGTAGTGATTCTATTTAACCGATTATCGATGTGGATAAGGAGATTCGTACCTTTCCCCAGAGTATTAGTCCGAAAGTGAACGTAATAGCTTGACTGGAGTTCGAACTCGCTTACTAACGATGTCGTAGTCCAACATGTTAGCCACTAAGCCACAAGCAGTACCCCACTTATAATGAGCAATAGGTTAACTAGTACCACTATTATTCTTCTACATGAATGGCTTTGGCCTTTGTTTGGTTTCTTTGTTTAATGGCATATCAACTCACTTGGGTTATTTAATGCCAAATCTATCCTTATAGAAGTCTAGTAGTCGTTCTATTTAGCCTGTAGCTGGCGTGGATAAGAGGGTTCGTACTTTAACCAAGGGTATTAATCGTAATAGCGTGACTGGGGTTCGAATTCACTTCCTATGATATCGTAGTCTAGAATGCTAGCCACTACGCCACGAGGACTTTCATTTTTATGACAGTATCCCTATGGGAGGCAAACTGTGGCTGTACGTACCTGTATTCCCAATGTTCTTTCCCATGGAGAACTTTAAGTTTTCTCGGCTCCCTGGATTGTTTTCTTATGTGCAAGTAAACAAGTTGTTTTTTTTTTGTATCGTTTCTTCAGAGAAAATATACTTGGAAATTTTCTCGAGTCTCAGTTTTAAAGATTTATGGTAATGAAATTTATTCAAGTTGGAGGACTTTTTATAAGGTATCAAAGAATTTTTGAAAATAATGTTCAGATAGTAGGGAGAGTCAACGTTAAAATTCTTGACACAATTTTGATCTTTTGTTCACAGAATCCAGAGCTGGTAATCCAAAGGACACGTTTTCCTGGAAGAAATTTCAGCCAACTCTTGAGCATAGTTTCAAATGATTTTAAATGCTTTTCGTCCTCGTCTCTGATTGGCCAATTTTTACCAGAGGTGCCTGCTGTTGAAAGTTCATAAATAGAAAGGATAATTTTGCGTACATCTTATACCTGAGTCAATCTGGGTACCTCTGGTGGTGCAACTGTTAGTAAGCTAGACTAGCAAACCTACACGAGTGAGTTCGAAGTCCAATTGGGTGCCCCATTCGTTCGGCCTTGTGCCACATCAAAGCAAAGAGCTTTGTAAATTACTATACCTGAGTCAATCTAGGTACTTCTGGTGGTGTAACGGTTAGCAAGCTAGACTAGCAAACCTACACGAGTGAGTTCGATATCCAATTGGGGGCCCCATTCATTCGGCCTTGTGCCACATCAAAGCAAAGAGTTTGTAAATTACTATACCTGAGTCAATCTAGGTACCTCTATTGGTGTAACGGTTAGCAAGCTAGACTAGCAAACCTACACGAGTGAGTTCGAAGTCCCTTTCGGTGCCCTATTCATTCGGCCTTGTGCCACATGTAACGGTTACTGTTTTTTTTACTCCGAGGTTACATTATCCTCGAAAGTCGGGGAGAATCTCCGTCGACAGTATCCGTACCACTCAAGCTCCAAATATTCTCCGTAACTAGTTATATTTTATTGATAGCTTTGAAAGCCCATATAACTAGCTAAGTATAGAGCTTGCGTATAGGTTTAATTTTTCGAGAAACGGACGAAGTCCTATGTGAGGGTTACTGAGACTACGGACGAATGAGGGCGTGTCAAGGTTAAAGAGATCGACGTGATATAAATGACCACGTGGGGAATTCTGAACCGGACAAACAATATGACGCGTAGTGGTTTTTCTTCTTTTCTTTATACATGTATCGTTTTTACATTTTTTTTATTTTTAAGAAAACACAATTGCAACAACAGACAAACAAAGAGCAAAACAAATACAACAAAAAAAAAATATACAGAAATGTGGAGGACAAGTCGCTTCCAAGAGTATTTGACTATGTCCTTCCACTAAGACAAAGTTATTCTTTTTCTTTTTTCTTTTTTTTTCAACCTGTTTTAAAATTATATCCGTATCTTGTTTTTCCCTTTACAATTAAGGGGAGGGAACTTCCCTGTTCTTTCTCTTATTCGTTTTACTTCCTTCTTCTTTTTTTTTCCGAAAAACAAAAGTCTCTCTTCTTCGTCTTAAATATGGATATACAAAGTTTAAACAAATATGTTTTCCGCCGAAACTCGCTGCTAATGAACAACCTCAAAAATGTTTCTTTGGAATAGTCTTGATACGGACCTGTATTTAGGTTACCGGGACATTGGCCCAGCGGTTAGAGTGTTCGCCAATGGCCCGGGAGACTGGGTTCAATCCCAGGTCGAGTCATACCAAAGACTTTAAAAATGGTACTTGATACCACCTTGCTTAACACTCAGCATTATAAGGTACGGTTCAAGGGTAAAGTGGAGCAATCCTGGGAATGGAGTAGCGCCCTCCCCTACACCTTGGTGTAGTAGCTATCGAAAAGGGAGCCTTCGGGTCACCCTCGACTATGGTCGCTAACTTTACTTACTTTATATTCGTGATAAAATATTTGACTAACCTTCTTTTTTTCTTTCCTTTCTTTTGTTAATTCTTTTTTCTTATATTCGTTAATCTCCTATTAACGAGTCGCAAGGCACCAGTTTTTGTTTTTTCTTTTCTTTTACGTTGAGCCTCAGTTTCTTACCCAACGGAGTCGACGGCTTCTATTAGGCCATTCTGTGACTAGAATTTCTCCTTTCACCGGACCACGTGAAAAGGCAACTTTTCTCTTCCTTGGCGAAGCTCGAAACTGACTTTTTGGGTTTCGTTTCTTTTTGGCGGTAAAACGCCCTCCCTGCCTCGACCAATGGCATTTCTTTTCCTTATCTGGGTCAAGACCTTTGCCCCTTCTCGGCTACTTCTTCCACTGTTGTTAGGGCTCGGAGATTCGCCAATCGCCTGCCCCCACTTCCGGTCCTCATAGTAGTTCTTGCTCCCTGCATTATAATCCTACCGTGGCCGATGGCCGTAACACACATCAAAGCAAAGAGCTTTGTAAATTACTATACCTGAGTCAATCTGGGTACCTCTGGTGGTGTAACGGTTAGCAAGCTAGACTAGCAAACCTACACGAGTGAGTTCGAAGTCCAATTGGGTGATTGCCGTACAATAACCAGATGATCCAGAAATTTCGCTCGAGTAGAAAGAACCTCAATGATCAAGCAAAGTCAGGTACCTAAAACTCTGGGTTCCGAGACAGCCGTCAGAGCCATTGAGGCAAATCCAGCAAATAGCAATCGGACAGGATTTCACAAGCTCAGGATTTCACAATCCAGTGTGGTTCGTCATCAAGACCTCAGAAAAGGCATCCTCTGCAGTCGAATTGAACTCGCTTTAGTAGCTATTGAAAAGGGAGCCTTCGGGTCACCCTCAACTAAGGTCGCCAGATTTACTTATATACTTCGCTCAAAAACTGCTCTTATGTCGAATTGAGTTCAAGTCGGAGGGGCTAGGTAAATTCATACAACAAAATATTTACTAAATAATCAAATTTCAGCAAACCCAACATAGAAGTAAACGGGTTGGGTAAAATGTGCTTGGTCTGAGTAGAGCAACCTGACAGGGAGAAGGAAAACTCTGAACATGCAGAATTTCGTCGGCATTTTTCTAGTCTTAAGCCAGGATAGAAGAATTGAGTCGGGAAGATATTGCAAAACTTTTGATTTAACCAATTCGATAAAGAAAAGAAAATTTTTAATTAAAATTTAATAGCATTTAATGAATATGATTAATCTTTTTTTTTTTTCTTTTCTTTATTTAGCTGAGCACCTGCTGACCTGAGAGAGAGAGAGAGAGAGAGTGAGTGAGAGAGAGTGTGATGTGGTCATCATGACGACGACAGGAGTTTTGGATCTTTCTTATATGCCAGTCACCATCGGAAGTTTTATTGCGTTCATGATCATCTACAAATATGCCAGCCCTAAGTTGTCAACCCTTATTTGTCCAAAATACCAACATCTCACCGATCAGCAACAAATCAACTGGAACACACGGTAAGTCACATCCTAGTGAGCCAATATATTCCAATTCTCAATGCATTTCTACACGGATAACATTAAGTGTATAGTGTGGTGACCTAGAAGGGATACCGATGTCCTCGTGTGCAGCGGAGGGTAAAAAGTTTAAATATCATTGAAACAACACCTGCAGAAGTGGTGTAGGTTAAACAAAATGTCCAACACTGGCAACCGAGTGCACTTGTGGCACATACCAGAAAAATAGCAAACGATACTAGTACCGTTCTGAAGGCGCGAACTCAGGAGTAAGTCAACTATTGATAGTATTTGAATTTGTACTCCTAACCGACTTCCGAAAATGATAAAAGATATGCAATAAAGAATTGTTGCCACTTGTTTCTTTCCCACTCCAGGACAATTAAAGATCGCTTATCGCTGAAATACAACCACTTCGTTCCTCCCCCAGCATCCCTGTTTGGTAGTGGGCAATAAACGAGGATCATTAAATAAGTTTCAAGACTTTTTTCGTATGGGCTCTTTTATTGATAGTACACACATGAAACTCGACTCCCCTTCGAAGTAATTTCCTACGGCTGCAATGCACTTGTTGTACCGTTCCAACAACTTCTCGAAGGCCCCATGGAAGTCCTCTTGTGTGAGCGTGTCAATGACCTTCGTCACAGCCTCTTTCATCTCCTCAATTGTCTCATAACGACAGCCTCTGAGCTTAGGGAATAACCAAAAGTCACAGGAAGCAAGGTCTGGACTATTGGGAGGCCGATGAACTGTCTTGATGCCCATCTTGGTCAAATAGTCTGTGACAAGGATGGGGTTGTGAACTGATGCATTGTCTTGGTGGAAATGCCACTGAGCCGATTTGAAGAGTGCAGGCCTCTTCCCAAGGAATCTCTTGCTGAACTCCCTTAAAACCTCAACGTAGTAACCCTAATCCTAACCTTAACCCTTTAGCCAATCAACTCTGGTGTATTGATTTCCTTACTCCTTCCATACCTCTCATCATCCCCCACAGATGGTCGAAAAGCAGTCTGAAACATTCCATACGTTTCTGTGGCATTTTTCCAAGTTTAAAACAAAACTTTATTGCAGATCGTTCTTCTCAAGTGTCTTCAGGTCCAGATTGCATTTTTGAAATTCACCAGCTGTGACAATCAGGCTTTAGTAGGGTGTATTCCAATTGCTGCTGTAGATGTTCATTTGAACCTGAAATCATAAAAATTGGTCAGTCATCTCATAAGATGTATAGCAATAACATACTGAATTTTGAAGAGTCTCCGAACCTTTTACTGGTCCACAACTCTCCGGGAGTTTCCCAACTGTCTTTCATAGAGTAGAGGAACGTATCTACATTTTCTTAAGAAAATATCGAAGCCTCTTAAATAAGACTTCTAAAACGTTAAACTAGAAAAAAAAAAAAAAGCTCGTTCACTCTAAGGCCCACTAGAAATCGAATTCCTGAAATTCAAAACGCAAACTTTCTCATCGCTTGTTTCAGTCAAAAATAATCTTTAAGCTCACCTGTCCGTTATCAACGTTCGGATAGTGATGGTAGGGAAAAAAGCCAAACATAACAACGAAAAGGATGAATTTTTTTTAAACGCATAGACCCATTAAACGCATAGACCCATGAAGTATTTTAAATGGTTCTCATATACGCTTATTTCTAAGAGTTACATCAACTCAAAAATTAATCAACTTGGTATAAAATATTCCTGAAATGAAAGAGGAAAGTTCAGAACAATATGCATTAGTCGACCATAGTCAAGGGTGACCCGAAGGCTCCCTTTTCGATAGCTTACTACACCAAGGTGTAGGGGAGGGCGCTACTCCTTTCCCTGGATTGCTCCACTTTACCCTTGATCCGTACCTGAAAATGCTGAGTGTTAAGCAAGGAGGCATCAAGTACCATTTTTAAAGTCTTTGGTATGACTCGACCTGGTATTGAACCCAGGTCTCCCGGGCGATTGGCGAACACTCTAACCGCTAGGCCAATGTTACCTAATTTAATAAGACGACTTAATTTCTGTAAAATAAAAAAAACAAGACGTTTATTTTCTAATGTCTTCTAGTGAAGTATATTTTATAAATATTTTATTAGATAAAACAATGTCAACCATTATTAGTATTTCTTTTAGTTGCTTCCCATTGTCTAATATAAGGTTGGATGGTTCGTTGGTTGGATTTATTTTTTGGCATATCAACCCTTCTGGGTTATTCAATGCCAAACCCTATTTTATATATGATTTTAAAGCAAATAGTTTGTAGGTAACATAATATTTAAACAAATTAGAGCTCATTTTTTGCACACAGTTACGTAGTTTCAAGAATTGTTATAAAACATTGATAATTCTATTTATTAATTATTCTTATCAAATACGAATAATCTACACACAGCCGTATGGTTTTAAATTACAAATAATAATATTTCGTAAACGATTCAACAATTCCATCTGAACCTCAGAGGAGACCATTACAGATCCGCTCCGGGTCTAAGTGAACCTGAGAGTAAATACAATGAAGGGGTACTCCACATTCCCCAAACTCCAGAACTGGAACCTCACCATCAGATGCAGTTTAATGTAATACTTAGGATATGCCTTATATAATCAAATGATTTTAACTTCACAGTAAAACAAACAAAAGGACCTTTTTTTCCAATTTGATATTAAGAGCTTTAAATGCCTTCAAATGGAGATTTTTTTATTAGATGAAGCATTTTCAACCACTAATTTTTTATAAATACTTCTTTCAATCTATTTACTTTTCATTGTCTTATATGATGAAACCACTTCCCCACACGTCACAATTTTTTTTTGCTTTACATTACAACTCTACAGACAATTTGAGTAGCTTTGATAAAAAGCAATTGAAAGAAAGATTCAAGAAATATCAGTAAAAACGATCAATAATAGTTTGCAATGAATTTCTCATTCATGCCAAATAATTATTATAACATTTTCAGTCCATTTGGATTTTGATTAATCATCATTTTTCTTTACCATTTTATATTCAGTGTATTTATGTGGTGACAATAAAAAGTCAATAAAAAGTGGTGTAATCGTTATTGCCGTAAGAAAATGAACACGGCGACACGAGTTCAAATCCTGGACGAGACTGATTGCATTTCACATAGCACTAATACCCTTGGGAAAGGTATGAATCCAATTATTCTCGCTCCAGCTATGGGTAAATAGTAGGGAAGACTAGGTTCTTCAGCCTCGGTGAGGCAACTAGTCTAGGAGAAGGAAAACTCTGAATTCAAACCTGTTAAACTCCGCTTAAAAACTGACCTTGTGTCATATCCTGCCCGAGCGGAGGGGTTGGGTAAATAGGATAATGCATCTCATATGATTGATAAGCTTAATATATTTTTAGAGGAATTCATTTTCCTTGACTCGTTAAAATAGATCAATTGTAAGGACCTTCATCAGTAAGAATTAGCTCCTGAAATTAATTATTTGTGATTTCTTCATTTTATTAGCAGCCCATTTATATTTTCAAAATTGGTTCCATGCATTTCAATAGCAAATTAGTATTTCTTAAGTGAACCATTTCAAAGTAAATACATATTTATTTATAAAACCTATCGAAAATAATTTACTGTGTATTCTTCATAGAATAATTGGCTTCGTTTGGTTGGGTTTTATGGCATATCGACCATTGTAAGTTAATGCCAAATCCTCTGTATACATATATATTAAATATACATATGATTTGTAAACACATTTTGTAGATAACATTCATAAACGAGCCTGAGCTGTTTTTTGCGTACAGTTAAATTGTTTCAAGTATTGCTATATAACAGCCACAACTTAACATCAGTCATTTGCTTGCACACAGAATTTGTTCTATTTGACTCATAGAGAAGACCCTATCAGGTGCTACCACTCCGGCTCAAAGTGGACCTGGGAGCAATAGCAATGAAGGGGTACTCCACATTCCACAAATCTCCAAGACTGTTGCCTCGCCAAATGGTTTAGCGTCATTTCAGAGCACTCGTTGCGGGTGGGGTAACTCTGCAAAGTTTAAATTGGTGTATTCTTCAGCCTCAGCCTTTTATATATATATATATATATATATATATATATATAGAGAGAGAGAGAGAGAGGTCCTCGTGGTGTAACGGTTAAAGTGATGGACTGCAGAATTGTAGTAAGCGAGCTCGAACTCTAGTCGCGCTATTTTGTTCACTTTAGGACAAATACCCTTGGGGAAGGCTCTGTTTTGTACATATACCATTTGATAATGTGGTTGAATTTAAATTTCTTTCTCAGTACCATGTAGATCTCCTCTCCCACCCAGTCATGTTTAATCTTGTATTCATTTTGCTCCATTTTACTGCATTCGCTAATATTGTAATTAACTGTTTCATCTCTCTCGATACCAAACTTTGCAGCAGAAATATCATCAAAGAAATAAATACCTGGTAATCTATCTTGTATGATACCTTCGACTATTTTTAAAATGGACAAAGGAAGAACTCGATAAACAAATGAACCAAAAGACGTAATCTTTCTGCCGCAGAGTTTGGTATCGAGGAGTTTTCTTCTTCTGAGGTATTCCTTTCTTATTTTTTCTTTCATGTCTGTTCGAAAGTGTCCGCTTTCAATATTCCCAAGAACTTGTAATATTCTTTTCTTCCAATTGATTTGCGTTAAATAACAATATTGGAGACCATTCCACTGTGTGCAAACAAACGAATAATGGTAAATAGAATATTTAGTACAAGATATTAATACTTGAAATCCTTTAACTGTAAACAAATAAAAAATTAATATTTGATAGAATGGTTAGGGATAGTATGATAGCAACAAACAAATTCCCTGACACACACACGCACGTGCGTGCGCGCACTAAACACAGCTACTAAACTATTTTTTCACTTCTCCCTGCTGTTATGAGTCAGGTAAATGTTTGATTTGACAATCTATGTGTTACGTGGTGCATTCAATAAGTTTCCAGACTTTTTGGTACAGGTATTTTAAATTGTCGAAGACTCTTCAAAATTCAGTATATCATTGCTAAACATCTTATGAGATGACTGACCAATTTTTATGATTTCAGGTTCAAATGAACAGCTACAGCAGCAATTGGAATACACCCTACTAAAGTCTGATAATCACAGCTGGTGAATTTCAAAAATGCAATCTGACACTTAAGAAGAACGATATGCAATAAAATTCTGTTTTAAACTTGCAAAAAATGCCACAGAAACGTATGGAATGCTTCAGAATGCTTTTCGACCATCTTTCATGAATCGAGCATCAGTTTTTGAGTGGCATAAGAGATTCAAGGAAGGCAGGGAGTCTGGGAGGGATGATGAGAGGTGTGGGAGGAGTAAGGAAGTCAATACACCAGAGTTGATTGGCCAAAGGGTTAGTATAGGGTTACTATGTTGAGGTTTTAAGGGAGTTCATGAAGAGATTCCGAGGGAAGAGGCCAGCACTCTTCAAATCGGGTCAGTGGCATTTCTACCAGGACAATGTACCAGTCCACAACTCCATCCTTGTCACAGACTATTTGACCAAGATGGGCATCAAGACAGTTCATCAGCCTCATTATAGTCGATACCTTGCTCCCTGTGACTTTTGGTTATTCCCTTAGCTCAAAGGCTGTCGTTATGAGACAATTGAGGAGATGAAAGAGGCTGTGACGAAGGTCATTGACACGCTCACACAAGAGGACTTCCACGGTGCCTTCCAGAAGTTGTTGGAACGGTACAACAAGTGCATTGCAACCGGCAGAGATTACTTTGAAGGGGACTAGAATTTTATGTGTGTACTATCAATAAAAGTGCCCGTACGAAAAAAGTCTGAAAACGTATCGTATTCACCTCGTGTATATATATATATATATATGTATATGTATAATTAAACTGTATTAAAATGTATGTAATGTATGTATAATTAAACTAGTGGTACTCGAAAACTTATAAAAAGAAAAGATTAGAGGAATCATCAGTAAAAGGGTGACAGCCGTCCCGGCTGACCACAGAATAAAATTGAAAAATGTCAAAAAAAAAAAAAAGGATAAGTACCTCGACCTTGCCAGGGAACTGAAAAAACTGTGGAACATGCAAGTGACAATTATACCAATTGCAATTGGTGCTTTTGGTACAGTAACTAAAGGATTACTAAAGGGACAGGAGGACTTGTAAGTTGGCGGACGAGTGGAGACCATCTAAACTACAGCATTATTGAAAATGGCCAGAATACTGAGAAGAGTCCTGAAGACTTGAGGAGACTTGCTGTCACTCAAACTCCAGTGGAAAACCATCAGCTAACGCTGATGAGAAAAAACTATAATAATAATAATAACAATAATAATGCAAAATTGTGGACTTAGCTATTCCGGCTGACCACAGAGTAAAACTGAAAGAATGCGAAAAGAAGGATAAGTACCTCAGCCTTGCTTTGGAATTGAAGAAACTGTAGAACATGAAAGTGACGTTTATACCAATTATAATTTCTGCTCTAGGTACAGTCACCAAAGGATTACTAAAGGGACTTAAGGACTTGGAAATTACAGGACGAGTGGAGACAATTCAAAACTACTGCATTATTGAGATCGGGTAGAATACTGAGAAGAGTCCTGGAGACTTGAGGAGACTTGCAGTCACTTAAACTCCAGTGAAAGACCATCAGCTAACGTTGATATGGAAACCTTTCATAAATAATAATAATAACAATAATAATAATAATATCCGAACTACAGCATTGTTGAGATCGGTCAGAATACTGAGAAGAGTCCTGGAGACTTGAGGAGACTTGCGGTCACTCAAACTTTAGTGAAATACTATCACTTATCGCTGATATGAAAAACTCTCAAGGAGCAAATAATAATAATAATAATAATATACATACAAGCATACATTTCTATAGTTCATCATTTGAAATGTATTTTGTAAATAATTTACATATTTTAGATTAAGAGTTTGTATAGATTGTTGGTAAACAATTATTGAGTAAAGTGTAATCACTTGTTTCTGTTTCATTTCATTATTGGAAGCACCAAAATAGAACCCGAGTCAATTTGTTTCGTATTTAGAAAGTTTGACAAATAATGTATTGAAATCAGTTATTATTATCTTTTTATCACTGCTTTTATTCTTAATTTATATATGTATATATCTATATTTCAGTACCATGTCAAGTATACACTCCGTTATTATGGGATACATTTGTATATATACAATGTTTTATGATCCGGATGTCAAGGATGATCCCATATGGTAAGTATTAATCTTTCTTGATAAGTGTCCGAAAATCTGGGCTGAAACATTATCAATATTCCATACAGACAAGAATACTCGTCTTTCTTGTTTCGATCATGACGTTTTGGTCGATGTGCTCTCGAGTCTAAAGTTTTAAACTGAATTGCTGCTATTATTCTCTGAGGGATTTGAACTAGCATCCACATCGTTCTTGTTTTGATGGTTATAAATCAACTTTCGTTTCAGACCTTTCTTTCAGGTCACCAACTTTAATTACGTTACATTCAATTATAACATATATATATATAAGATTTATAGAGGTGTAATGGTTATCATCATAGGAAATGGACACGGCGACACAAGTTCAAATTCTGGACGAAACTGGTTGCGTTTCACATCGCTCTAATACCCTTTGGAAAGTTATGAATCCAACTATTCTCCCTCCAGCTATGAATAAATAGTAGGGCAGACAAGCTTTTTGGCTTTGGTAAGGCAACTATTCTAGGAGAAGGAAATCTCCGAATTCAAACCTGTAAAACTCCACTCATAAATTGACCTTGAGTCACTTCCTACACGTGTGGTTTGGCTTGGTTTCTTTGTTTAATAGCATATCAACCTTTGTAGGTTATTTAATGCCAAAGATATTCTCCTAGAAGAACAGTCGTGGTACTATTTAACCCATAGCTAGGAGGATAAGGGGGTTCATACCTTTCCCAAGGGTATTTGCCCGAAAGTGAACGTAATAGCGTGACTGGAGTACGAACTTGCTTACTACGATTCCGTAGTCCATCACTTTAACCATTACACCGCGAGGACACCCTCTACACGTGTGGATATAGAATTTGATAGATAAAAGAATATCAAAACTTAAATCCTAATTATTACTGTTAATACCGAACCACAAAATTCTGTTTTAGACAAAACCAATAATCAACGTGAATTTGCTTGGCAGTTAGAAAATTATACCTCGTGACTGAGGAGCACAAAAGCGAATATGACTGGTTATGAAAGAAGATCCACAAGAAATTGTACAAGCGTCTAAATTTTCATCATACTGATAAATGGTATGTGCACAAACCCAATATTTGTCTCTGCCTTCCACCAGACAGTACCTGACCCAAGGTCAATGACCCGAAGGTCGATTATAATGGGGATTTAGGGGAAGGGAAGGTTGGGAACGAGCCAATGCTCGAGCCCTGCTGGACTTTGCTCGTTATCGGCTTACTTAGTGCAATGTGGGTCTGATGAGCCTCGCTGGACATAGACCCAAATCTGGTTCCAGACACGTATGCATGATTAGAGCTTAAACTGGAATACGGGGTCCAGTGCTATACAAGGGTGACAAAGATGTCAATGATGCAGCTCGCCCACCCGAAAGTGGCCCAGCCGGTCTCAAGTCTGCCATGGAGCATTGGCCGTTTGGCACGGATGCCAGACAGTCCGCTGAACAGTCAGCGAAAATATGGTATGTGCACAAACCCTAATCGATCCGAAAAAAATAAAATCACAAAATTCTCTGGGACTTAAAAATAAAGATCATCCCATCCCGACTAGATGACCAGACCTAATTTTAGATAAGAAGGAACAAACGTAAACTTCGACATTCCTTCAGATCAAAGGGGAGTCTCTGTGACGTAATGGCTGGACTGCAACCTCGATGCAAGCGCGTTCTCACTCGAGTCGCACAATTACGTTTATTTTCAGACTAATAGCCTTGGGAACGGTATGAAGCCCCTTATCTTTCTAGACATAGGTTACACTACTGTTCTTCTACAAGGATTGCTTTGGCAGTAAGTAACCTACGATTGTTGATATGTCATTAAACAAAGAAACCAACTTAAACAAATTATTTATATAGAGCGGAATTATTAATGTTATACTGGAATACTTGTAGACACTTAACTGCGTGCGAACCAATGAGCTCAAACAGCATATGTAAAAATAAAGTTACCTAAAACCTAGTCGCTTACAAATTATATATATATATATATATATAAAGAAGATTTGGCATTAAATAACTCACGAATGTTGATATGTCATTAAACAAAGAAACCAAACAAAACAAATGATTGATATAAAATAGAATTATTAATGTTATATAGGAATACTTGAAACCATTTAAATGAGCTCTAACAACTTATATGAAATAAAATTACCAAAAACTAGTCGCTTACAAATCTTATATATATATATATATATATATATATAGGATGTGGCCTTAAATAACCCACGAAGGTTGATATGCAATTAAACAATCAACTAACTAACCAATCACCCGACCTGGTTTAAGGAAAACGAAAAACTCAGTTATTCATTTGTGTACCCTCCGGCCATTTTTAGGTTTCTGTTTGACTGACAAGCAATATGAGTTGATTGTTTGGATCATTCTACTGACGTGATGCCTTCAGTGTGGGAACCAGGGTACTCCGGGTGGTGTAATGGTTAGCAAGTTAGACTAACAAACCTTCACGAGTGAGTTCGAGTTTCACTGGGTTCCCCATTCATTCGGCCTTGTGCCACATCTGAGCAAAAACACTTAGTCAATTGCTACTCACGTGACGCTTCTTTTTCTTTTTTTTTTTTTTTTTTTTGCCCAGCCCTTGTGAACCCAAGAATATTGATTTTTTTCCCTAAATCCAGGGATTCTTTCATTATTTACGCATTTCAACAGATGTTAATTGTAAAAACTAAAACCTTATTTCACAATCTCGTTCCTTAATTTCAAAAACATCAGTTTGTCATTTTGAGACAGATACTCACTATAAGCTGTTGTCGAGCAAGTTTTATTGGCAGTTATCGAATCTGTGGGTGATGTTAGGATATTTTGAAAAATAGAAGAGATAAATTAGATGCAAACTTTCAGCTTTTTTTAAAATTTTTTTTTCTCAATTTATTCTTTACATGTAGCACACGTTACAAGTGAAATGCCTATTTTCAAAGTTACTATTGTTACTTTTACTGTTTTAAAATGGCTACCATTTCAATTGTCGCTGAACAAAGTCAAAATAAACCTTATCTTTAAGACTGACCTTAACCACAAACCTAGCACACACACACACACACACACACACACACACACAATTCTAAAAATATCGTTCTTGAAATTATTGCTACTTTGAAGTAGCGACCATCTTAAAACAGTGAAAGTAACAACTACTCTCAAAAGTATATTTTTCCTTTCTTCTTAGGCGGCATACATTTCAAGTAAGAATAGCTGGCGCCATTTTAATTGGTTATTCAGTGGCCGGTGAGTACAACGTTGTATTTTAATTCTGTTAGAGTATTAATGTTTTAAAAAGCAAATTACAATCGTCAATCAGTCGAGGTTTTAAAACTAAATTTGGAGCCAATATTTGGTGGTCGACCTTATACAAAACCCATAATTCTCTTCGGCTTAAAACCATTCTTGGCTAACTGCTATGGCCAATGCATAAAACGAATGATCTAGTATCATCAAAATCAAGAATGTTTTTTATTAATCCATCACCAAAAAACCAATTCTTACAATGCAAAGCCCGAAAATTAAAAAAAAAAAAAGCGAAACCTCCAGAAAATCCATCATCATCATCGAGACGTGCTGACAGTACGGATTCACTTGGCAATCTCTCGAGTCATATCGGTCATAGCTCTTGGCAAGTTCTCGAGACGATATCCAATGTCCACTCAGAACAGATGATGTAAGTTTTTGCTGGTCGGCCAATGTTGGTATGTCAGTGATTTGGAGTCCATTGAAGAATTTCATTTATGAATTCGTCCTTACTTCTCCAGCAGTGCCCAGTATGTCGTATTCGTCCTGTTTGTGAGATAGGAGGTAAATGTTCGTACTGCTGCTTTTTTATTGGGTGCTACTTCCTGGATCGTTCGAAACAGTTTGCTATTGTTCCCATCCATCACTCTTGAAAGTCCAAGTGGTACAACAATGCAGTAGTACAGGCTCGGATTAACTGACTTGAATTAACTTTCGTTTTATTTTATCCGTGCGATTAGATTTCCATATGATCGATTTCCTGTCAATGACAGTTCATGCCTTTCCTATGCATATGTTGACATAGGTTTCATTATATATATATATATAAAATAGTCGACTAAGGACCGATTTACGTTCTTATTGACCGGTTGAAAGTCGATTCTGTCATAAATTGGACGGATATATATATATATATAGCTTAGTGTAAGTGTTAACGTCGTGGAAAATGATATCGACGAGCCGAGTTCAAATACTGGACGAGGCAATTTGTGTTTTTCTTCATGCTAATGACCTAGGGAGATCTCTTCTCCTACCAGTTATGAGTAAATAATATGTCAGATTGGTTTCGTTAGCTTTGGTGAGGCAATCAGTCAAGACGAAAACGGAAAACTCTTAATTCAAACCAATGTTGGTCCGCTAAAAATTGACCTTTTGTCACATTCTGTTCGTGACGGAGGGGTTGGGTGAATACATTCAGCCCTGGTACCGTATGCCCATAGTCGAACTCATCCTGTTGGTTAGGCCTAGAATACACTGTCTGCATTTCCTGCAGAGGGGGAAGACCCCACTAAAATATGGGGTGGCCTGGGTAGACAAAAAACTGTATCTGGTGGTGATCTCTTGGGGATGTGGCATCACCCTTTGGTTGTCATTACACCCAAGTCTGACCCAAAGTAGAAGCACCTGTTAGGATCCCATATCCGGGTCAAATAGATCTGCTTGAAATAACAGAATGTTTACCTACAAAATATAGTGAGTGTGGTTGTGGTGTAATGGTTAAATCGTTAGACTGCTGAATCGTAGTGAGTTCGAACTCCAGTCACGCTATTAACGTTCACTTTCGGACAAATATTCTTTGGGAAGGTATGAAGCCCCTTATCCTCTCAGCTTTGGGCATAATTCTACCACTATTGTTCTTCTAGAAGGATGGATTTTGCATCAAATAACCCAAGAAAGTATATGCCATTAAGAAACAAAACAAACTGTTTAATGAGTGTGACGTTAAATTCTAGATATAATTGAAGATTTTAATTGACTTCAACATAAAAATACCCAATAAGTGTTGACATGCCATAAGCCCAAATATAGTTTTGTTTTTTTATTTACCAATTTCTGGGGGACAAATACAATTTTCCGGCTGACAAAGTAAAGGAACAGAAGATACCCCGCAAAAATAATTACGGACGTGGACTACAACGATGACACAGTGCTTTTGGCAAATACACCCGTCCAAGCCGAATCCCTACTACATAGTCTGGAACGAGCAGCAGCAGGCATAGGGCTCTATGTCAATGCACACAAGACGGAATACATGTGTTTTAATCAAAGAGGCGACATCTCCACACTAAACGGTAGTACTCTGAAATTAGTAGACAGGTTCACCTACCGAGGAAGCAATGTCTCATCAACCGAGAATGACATCAACACGCAACTAGCAAAGGCATGGACAACTAACGATGGGCTATCGGTCATATGGAAGTCAGACCTGACCGATAAAATAAAACGCAGTTTTTTTCCAAGCAGCGGTCGTATCGATACTGCTGTATGGATGCACTACATGGACGCTAACTAAATGTAGGGAGAAAAAGCTTGATGGCAACTACACAAGAATGCTGCGAGCAATATTGAACAAGTCCTGGAGGCAGTACCCCACGAAGTAGCAGCTGCACGGCCACTTACCACCCATCACGAAAACTATCCAAGTTAGACGAACCAGGCACTGCTGGAGATGTAGGGACGAATTCATAAGTGACATACACCTGTGGACCCAATTACATAGACGACTAGCTGGAACCTACATACAACAGCTCTGTTCCGATATAGGATGTAGCGATGGCCAATAGAGAGTGGTGGTGACAGAGGGTCAGGGAGATCCATGCTGGTGGCTCGACATCATGAATACAATCTGTTTAGCGTAGCTAACTGATAATCGTAGTGGACTGCGACATCATAGTGAGCGAGTTCGAACTCCAGTTACGCTATTACGTTCACTTTCGGACGAATACTCTTGGGAAAGGTATGAAAGCCATAATCTTCTCAACATTTTAAATAGTACCACGACTGTTCTAATACGAGGATAGTTTTGGCATTAAATAACCCACAAAGGTTGATGTGCCAATAGTACCACGGCTATTCAGCATAGATGGCTTTGGAATTGAGTAACCCAGCAAGGTTGATGTCATTTAACAAAGAAACCAAACTAAACCATCTGTCGTATATTAAGACCAACCTACGTTTGCACCAAAACTCATTTCTCCTCGTTTTTTAAAATTTTGCCACACGGCCACAGGCGTGAACGTGGGTTATACAGGTCCTACGTTGACGATTATCCGTGGTGGGAAGGGTGCGACATTTATCCATGAAGCAGGATTTCAGTTCTGTCCTAAGCTGTTTGTGATCACGTTCACTAATGATTTTGCGAAAGGCATGATCCCGTCTCTTCCCTTCCTGCAAGAGATAAAATAGTAGAACTAGCTGGGTTCTTTACTTTTGATCGAGCAAGTAGTCAAAGAGGAATAGCAACTCTGAATTATTTTCCTCTATCGACATGCCAGGAGCCACCGAAGCAGGATTAGATCCATTACTCCCTACGCTATACAGAGAACTCAGTGAAGGTCCTGCAGCGGATTGAAAAAAAAACCGCTGCTGATGACGATGATGTATATGTGTTTCTTCAGTTCATTCTTCTTTATATATATATATATATATATATATTTTCTCACTTTCTCTTATTCTGATCTCTCTCTTTTTCTCTCTATCTATCTATCTGGTTCTCTCTCTCTCTCTTCCTTCTCTTCTCTCACTCTCTCTCTTTTTATTTTCTTATATATATATATATAGATTCTCCCACTCTTTCATTCATGATGCTTTTTTTCTTTCAGATACCATTGTTATGGCAGTACACTACAAAAAAATAGGAGAACCCTCTTATTTTCTCCACCACGCATCTGCTGCTTACGCATTTTTCTACGTATCGGTGAGTCTGCTTTCAATATTTTCGGTTTTTTTTCTCTCTTTCTCCTTCACTCTTTCTTCATTCTGTTGCATTTTAGGTGTCTACTTTGACGTAATACACATCGATGCTTTCACCTGTTCCCGATACTTTCCAGGCATGTCGAAAAAAAGCTGAAAAAAAACCCTCATATTTTTATAACCCCGGACGTTTATTCAGATGTTTCTTGCCCAGTCGGCTGGGGCTGTAGAATACACCGACTGCACCTCTGCAGAGGGGTAAACACCTCTCGAACGAGTGTCCTGATATGACACTAAATAAACTGATGCTGGAGCTTTTGGGAATACATAGCACACCTTCATTGACATTACTCTAAGGTCCACTGAGGCCTGCAGGAGTAGCATCTGATAGGGCCCTATCTATGGGTTCAATAGAACTAAACTGCATACTTGTGCTAAACTGAATTGTTCGAACTAGAACTGTTTGACTAAACTGAATAGTTTGAAATAGAAATGTTTTTCACAATTAAACTTTACTTACATTTAAATTGCATGCTTATGCTAAATTGATTTGTTTGAAATGGAACTGTTTTTGACATTGAAAATGTACTTACACTAAACCCCTAAACTGAATTGTTTAACATGGAATTGTTTTGACATTTAACTGTGTGTAAATAAAATCTGTACTTATACTAAACTGAATTAGCTTAATTAAAACTGTTTGAATAAACTAAATAGCTTGAAATAGAAATGTTATTGACAATTAAACTGGGTACTCATGCTAAACTGAATTGTTTGAAATAGAACTGATTATTTGTATAAAAAGAAATAGGCATTAAATAACCGACAAAGGTTGATATGCCATAAAGCCAAACAACCAACCAACCAACCAATCATGTTTCTATTGTATTCAGACTAGCTTTTTTTTTTCTTCGTGGGGTTTTGTTATTGTCCTTTAGAAGAGAAAAAAGTTCCTAGATATCTTCTTTTCTATGGTAGCCCAAACAGACTTAGAAAGGGCTAAAATTCCAAGCCTCTCAATTATGTTTAGTCTCTTATTTATCTTCACTCAAACTCTAAAAATCTAACCGAAAACTCGGCGTCTGTCTTAACTCAATTGTTCGTATTAACCAATCAAAATCAATATTTTCCTTAAATCTTTTCAGTTTGGTTTTGCAGTCATCTAAATATGTCAATCATTCATGCAGGTGACGAAATGGGCCAACTGCACTGAGTGTCCCCGCTCACGATCTAACAATTCTTACAATTAACAAAACGACAGCTCACCTTCTCTTCAGCGATAGCTAATCAAGTGATATCACCGGAATATTTATCCTTAATTGGCATATTCCTAATTTCTACCGTACTAAGCTTGATATTAATAATATACCAAAAACGATACGTTGTTCATTCGCATTATATGCACATCATAGGTCACCCAAATGTTCAATTTTAAAGACGATTTTTTATTCTTCACTTTGCCAGCGCAAATAGTATATATATATATATATATATATATATATATTTGTGGAGGTGCCCGTAATGGTTATGGTCGCAGGATGAGGACTCGGCGATATGAGTTCAAATCCTGGACCTGACTGATTGCATTTCAGATAGCACTAATACCCTTGGGAAAGGTATGAATCCAAATATTCTCCCTCCAGCTATGGGTAAATAGTAGGACAGACTAGGTTCTTCAGCCTTGGTGAGGCGACTAGTCTAGGAGAAGGAAAACTCTGAATTCAAACCTGTTAAACTCCGCTTAAAAATTGACCTTGTGTCATATCCTGCCCGAGCGGAGGGGTTGGTAAATAGGATAAATATATATTGGCATCCACTGACAGTTTCGTTGTGTTACAAGTCATTACGCCAGCCGGATATTCTACCGCACAGCCACGAGCAAACACAGCGTAAGCGAAGGAATTTTAACGTATATGTACCACTGTTGTTTACATATACGCTTAACGACTACCGAGTGATCAATTCATTAGAAGAACTTTTGCAGTACAGGAGTGGCCACCGGTAATTCCTTCTTGAGAGTGCTCAACCCCCGGCGGGGAGAGCATATATATTGTTGCCCACAGACAGACTGTTTCGTTGTATCACAACTCATCAGTGTGGCCAGGCACGCGAGATGCTCGGAGCTGAGATCGAAACATTGTTGACTTACCTACCCCTCTACACGAGCGGGATGTGATACAAGGCAACGTTTAACAGTTCTGAATTTGGATTTTTCCTTCTCCTAGACCGGTAGCCATACCAAGGTTGAAGAACCAAGTCTGCCCTACTATTTTACCCATAGCTAGAGAGAGAACAATTGGATTCACATATTTCCCAAGGGTATTAGCGCTATGTCAAATGCAGTTATTTTCCCTCCAGCTATGAGTAAATAGTATGGCAGACTGATTCTTTTGCTTTGGTTAGGCAAACGGTTTTGGAGAAGGAAAATTCTGACTTCAAACCTGTTAAACTCTGCTTAAAAATTGACACTGTGATACATCCTACCCGTATGAAGGGGTTGGTGTATATATATAATATATATATATATATATATATATATATATAAAAGTAAAGTTGGTGACCTTAGTCGAGGGCGACCAGAAGGCTCCCTTTTCAATAGCTACGACACCGAGATGTAGGGGAGGGCGCTACTCCTTTCCATGGATTGCTCCACTTTACCCTTGGTACATACCTTATATTGCTGTGTGTTAAGCAACGAGGTATCAAGTACCATTTTAAAAATCTTTGGTATGACGCGATATGGGATTTAACCCAGGTCTCCCGGACCATTGGCGAATACTCTACCCACTAGACCAATGAGCCTGTTTATATATATATATATATATATATATATATAATATGTGTTGATAACAACGAAAATCACGCATCTAGATTGTGAATCAATGGATCCAGAGTCAAGTGTTTTCTACGTTACATGGGATTCTTTGGCTATAGGTAAGGGTTCCCACTTTAAGTGGTGTAATGGTTAGCAAGCTCGACTAGCAAACCTATACGAGTGAGTTCGAGTCTCATTGGGTGCCCCTTTCATATGGCCTTGTGCCACATCTAAGCAAAAAGCTTAGTAAATTACTACGGGTTCCCACTTTAAAAATTATTCGTTTGAACTTGAACTACATAGAACAATGTCTCGACTTTCCACCGAGTTTATCATCTTGTCATATTCAAATTAACATCGCTGTATTAACGATTCGTAATTGACATCTTGTACACTGAGTTTGACGTGAATTTTACGGAAATTCAACTCTCGTTCACGTTCAGCGTATTGACATATCATCTTGACTTTTAATTCAAATCTCACTTCACTGAATTGATGCTTCGTTGCTGGGAATGTGTAAATACAACAAAGGACTATACAAACGGCTGAATCTTGATCTGGTATTCCCACGATGTGAGGAAAAATCAACAAATTTTGGTTGATTTGTAAGATACGGCTGGGATGCTCAAAGCTACCAGTAATTATGTTTTGGTCCTAAAACCATTCCTGATCCCAATGTTTTAATCTGATAAACGCTTTGTTGGCTGCACATGTGGAATGTTTTTAGTATATATATATATATATGTGTGTGTGTGTGTGTGTGTGTGTGTGTGAGTGATCAATTCCGCAGTACTCTCCCCTTTAGAGCAATTTTATTTCTTTTAACCATTTAGAAAATTTTGCAAACTTCACACATTGAGACTTAGACAAAAATAAAAAAAAAATAAATAAATAATAATAATAATAATAATAATAATAATAATAATGAGGACCAGTGGAGACCATTCAAACTACAGCATTATTGAGAACGACCAAAAAACTGAGAAGAGACCCGGAGACTTGTGGAGACTTGCTGTCACTCAAACTCCAGTGAAAAAACCATCAGCTCAAACTGATGTGAAATCTCTCAAGGAGTAAATAATAATAATAATAATAATGAGAAGAAGAAGAGAAAAGATATCTAAATGTCGGCACGTAAGCACCACATCCGGGTATTCCAATATGAATACTTTTGATTCTTCAAGACGAAGTCACCCCAACCCTAACCCGACCTGCCGAGGTCTTTGGACAAGTCTCAAAGTGTGACATTATCTAAATTTTCTAATTAGTCGAATAAAAATAAAAGCTTTGGTCACGCGAACATTTTTTGTCACGTGAACACTTTGAGGCTGCATATAGAATACAAACCACAGAATACTTTATTTTCCGTCTGATGAGCGTAGGCATCTCGGGTGCTGTAATTGTTAAAAAGCTAGACGAGTAAATCTTCTCTAGTGACTTCGAATCTCATTGAGTGCCCCGCTCGTACAGCTTTGTGCCACGTCTAAGAAAAAAATCAATAAATTACTTCCGTCTGATGATCATGGTTTCGTGAGAGACCCAGACTAATTGGGTAGAGTATTTCAGGGTTGTTTTTGATTTTTGGTTATTGTTATTATTCTTTGTTTGTTTTTTCAAGGGGTGCTTTTTAGTTGGGGGTAATTTTCTGCTCTGCTTTGAAAGCATCAAACGCTTTTTAATAATCTTTTCATATATATATATATATATATATATATATAGAGAGAGAGAGAGAGGGGGGTGCGAGGATGTTCGGGTGTGAATGAACCCAACCGCTCCATACGGGTAGGATGACACACAAGGCCAATGTTTTAGAGGGGTTTGACAGATTTGAATTCAACCTTTTCCTTCTCGCAGACCGGTTGCCATATCAAGATTAAAGAAGCCAGTCTACCCTACTATTTACCAATATCTGGGGAGAATAATTGGAAACGTGCCTTTATTAATAGTGTCAGCGCTATATGAATTGTAAATAGCTTCGTCCAGGATTTGAACACGAGTGGCCGTGTCCATTTCACACATTAGTAATTATAACACCATGAGCGTATTATTATCATTATTATCATCATTACACGACCTCGCATACCCACTCTCACGCACACCAATATGCGCCCAAACATGCGTACATATATACACACACACGCCTGTACACATACACACTCACTCACTCACTCACAGGTCCACGCACACAAACGTATCAGTATACATTTCATACGCCCGAGCACACTAACAGACTCTACACATACACACACACATACAGGTAAGTACATACCTACACACGTGCATATATGCCTCCCCAACACACATGCTCAAGCATACATGAACTCTCTCACCCAGAAATGTCTGTACTTGCACACCCACGAGCGCATACAAATTTGAACCAATAAGTACATTCATACATACACCAACTTACACATTCAAACATTCATGCCTCTATGTATATTTCTGTCAGAATAGTCATTAACTAAGCTCAGCTAGCAAACGGCCTTGTTCAGATTTGAACTCGAGTCGCCATGTCCATTTCGTACAACAATAACCATTACACCACGAGCGAATTATCATTAAGATTATTATTCACTCCTTGAGAGTTTTTCACATCAGCTGACACTGATGGTCTTTCACTGGAGTTTGAGAGGCAGCAAGTCTCTTCATATCTCCAGGACTCGTCTCAGGATTCTGGCCAACGTTAACAATGCTGGAGTTTGAATGATCTCCGCCCTCCTCCGATTTCCAACTCCGCCTTTACCAACCCTTTTGGGAGGGATCCAAGTGCACCAATTACAATTAGTTTAATTATTACTATTTACTCCTTTAGAGTTTTTCACATCAGTGTTAACTGATGGTTTTTCACTGGAGTTTGAGTGACAGCAAGTCTCCTCAAGTCTCCAGGACTTCTCTCAGGATTCTGGCCGTTCTTAGCAATGCTGTCATTTGGATAGTCTCTGTCTGTCCGCCAATTTCCAAGTCTTTCAGGCTTTTTAATAATCCTTTCGTTATTGTGCCAAACACACCAATCACAATTGGCACAATCGTTACTTTCATATTCCACAGCTTTTTCAATTCTCTAGCAAGGTCGAGGTACTTATCTTTCTTTTCACTTTCCTTCAGGTTTATTCTGTGGTCCGCCGGGACAGCAAAATCGACAATTTTACAAATTTTCTTTTTTTTTTTTTTTTGTTGATTATTATGAGGTCTGGTCTTCTGGCCGGGATTAGGGGATCCGTTTGTATGTTAAAGTCCCATAGGAGTTTATGCGTGTCATTTTCTTGGACAGGTGCTGGGTTGTGCATATACCATTTGTTGTATGGTCGAACTGAAATTTCCAGCACATTTCCCAGAGGACCACCTTGCCGACCCAGTCGTGTCTCGACTTATACTCCCTCTGTGCTAATTTGCTGCATTCGCTAATTATGTGATTGATCGTTTACTATTATTATTATTATTATTATTTTACTCCTTTGAGTGTTTTTCACACCAGCGTTTGCAGACGGTTTCTCAATGGAGTTTGAGTAATAGAAAGTCTCCTCAAGTCTCCAGGACTCTTCTCAGTATTTTGGCAGATCTCAATGATGCTGTAGTTTGAATGGTCTCCACTTATCCTCTTACTTCTAAGTCGTCTAGTCTCTTTATCAATCCATTAGGGATTGTTCCAAGTGCACCAAACACAATTGGTCACACTACTACCTTCATGTTCCATAGTTATTTTTAGTTCTCTAGCAAGTTCTAGTGGCCTAATGAGTAGCGTGTTCGCCAATGATCCAGAAGACCGGGGTTCAATCTTCGGTCAAGTCATACCAAAGACTCAAAAAATGGTACTTGCTGCCGCCTTGCTTAACACTCAGCATTATAAGGAAAGGATCAAGAGTAAATTGGAGCAATCCAGGGAATGGAAAAGCGCCCTACCCTATACCTCAGTGTAGTAGCTATTGAAAAAGGAGCCTTCGGGTCACCCTCTACTTATTATTTTAATAAATTCAAAACAGCTTGATAAACTTTCAAGGTTGTCTCATTTCTGCAGGCAAGTAATGATTTGGAACTTTAACTGATTGAAGATGATTGATTACTTTATAGAAAGTAAATAGAAAGTAAATTTTATAGAAAGTAAATAGATTACTTTATAGAAAGTAAAAAAAATTATACTTCATATATATGTAGTTTGTATCTTATGTATATATAAGTAAGTAATGTTGGTGACCAGAGTCGAGGGTGACCCAAAGGCTCCCTTTTCGATAGCTACTACACCAAGGTGTAGGGGAGGGCGCTACTCCTTTTCCTTGATTCCTCCACTTTACCCTTGATCCGTACCTTATAATGCTGAGTGTTAAGCAAAATGGCTTCAAGTACCATTTTTAGAGTTTCTGGTATGACTCGACCTGGAATTGAACCCAGGTCTCCCGGATCATTGGAGAACACTATAACCATCATGCCAATGTCTGGTATATGTACATAAATACTTTATATATACTTTCGAGAAATTAAAAAAAGAATTAAAAACTAAATCAATCATCAAAGTACTATGAAAAAAAGGTCGAGAAAAAGAAAGAAAGAGGAAGGAATTAAAGAAAGAAAAAACTTTTTCTTTTTCATTCTCTCTTTCTTTCTATTTCCCCACCCAAATGTCCGCTCACACCGTATCAAACTAAATGAATATAAATAGCGAAAAACTGCTAATGTATTGGTATCCACCAGGTGATCGTGTTGTTTAAACACGTGAAAGTCCGAGTAATGGATGATATAATATAGTGATATTTTAAAAAAGTTTATTTTAAGTCTCAAACCAGCTGTGCTTTAACGAACTCGTTTAGGGCATTTTTTTCAATAACTTTTCTATTATAACTGCGAGTAATCCTTTACCCACCAAAATCAATAACAATATTACTATATAGTCATGCCCCGCCCGAATTCCGTCACGTAAACCGGGTGTAATGCCTTAAAAATACTTTTAGATTAGAACAAACACCGTACAACTAGCGAAAATAATTAGCGAAAGAATATAAACATATAAAAGATATTTTTCGGAGGTAAACATTATTTATATCCCACCCTTCAATTAGAACGCAGCTGATGTTGCTGAGTGACATAACGTCAGACGTTATGACGTTCACTGAATTGAATTCAGTCAGGAAAAGTGGCGTAAAGGCAAATGTGACGTAAGCTGAAATGACGTAAAACTGTGTATTACTATATATATATATATATATACATATAAAGCAATTATTACTGTATATATAAAACAGTTGTAATAAAAATGACACTACCGCAATATACATGGAAATTAAGATGAGCTAGAATAACGTAGTCTAGAAGACCTACCAGGAGAGATGGATAATGGAGACAGATGGAGAGAGTGGGTCAAGGAACTTCATTCTGTCTGCACCACTTGGTAATGATACACATATATATTACACTATTTGTCGCACGCCTCACTAAACAGGGGAGTACAGCACAAGGTCATTTTTAAGGTTGGTCCGAGCGCAGGACCGTAGCCCAGACACGCCCGATGGCTCTAAAAATGCCTCGTGGTCCTTCTGCATTCCCCTAAAAAGGGGAGCCTTAGGCACCAAACAATAAACCTAGCCCTCCAACTGGTATAAAAAGATAAACCCCGTTATAAAAAAATATATATATGATATATATGAAAAATTAAATGTTTCCGAAATATAGATTGCAATTAAAAGAAAAAAAATTACATCATTAAACACATTTCAAATGTCATTAAGATAACGAAACGTAAGATTTAATGAAATAATAAAAATATAATGAATACACCAAATATTTATTTAAAATAATCTATTTCGCATGGCTGTGCTAATTTTTTTAATGTTTCATATTCAAGTTTTCTGTTGCATATATATATATATATATATATATATATAGCTGTTGATACTTTTTTATATATATTGGAGATAGGGAAGAACAAACAATAGAGAAAAATAGTGAATGGAACTTTTTTAAGCAGACACAAATTACTAGGAAAAAAAAATTGAATAATTTTCTCGGTAAAATTCGACCGTACGTCCTTAGCCGAAATTGGGTCAGCCATACTGGCGACTGGACGGCTCGTGCTTCATATCGAGGCTACAAGAAAGTTTTGATGATGGCGAATGAATTATGTGAATTGCTACCGCTACGATTCGCTTCCATTTTCCATTCAGTCACAAAGGCATTTGCTGTGAGAATCTGTGATTATTTTTGCGAGACACCGGAAACATCTGACGTCATCCATGTCTGGCAGGATCAGGGACAATCATTCACATAATAAAGGCAGAGAGAGAGAGAGAGAGAGAGAGAGAAAGAGAGAGAGTGTGTGCACACACACACACACACACACACACGCGCACATACAAACACATAGCGCGAAAACATCGGCGCCATGCACATAGATTAACACACTCGTTTAGGCACTCACATATCCATGCCCACGCACTTTTATACGCACACAGTCTCCAGAGACGCCCGTACACGTACATACACGCTCAAATATACAAACACACAAGCATACAAATATGCCTCAACACGCATGCATATACACAGACGCCTGCGTACAGACATACACACACATATACACACATACACAGACATACAACCAACATAAACGGGAACATGTTTACATACGTACAACCTCACGTGGCCCAGTCTCACAGGAGATGTCCTCGTGGTGTAATGGTTAAAGCGATGGACTGCGGAATCGTAGTACGCGAGTTCGTACTCCAGTCGCGCTATTACGTTCACTTTCGGGCAAATACCCTTGGGGAAGGTATGAACCCCCTTATCCTCCCATCTATGGGTTAACTACTGTTCTTCTAGGAGAATGGCTTTGGCATTAAATAACCTAAAAAGAGTTGATATGCCATTAAACAAAGAAACCAACCAAGAGATGCTCGTACACGTACATACGCGTTTAAATGCACACACACACACACACACACACGAATACAAATATACCTGAATATGCGTACAAATATAGAGACAGCTGTGTACACACAAACACACCACACGTATACACAAACACACGCACATACACACACAAACACACTAATACAAACAAATGCACGACTAACAAACACAGGCATATGTACATACATACAACCACACAGGCCCGAACCCACTCTTGCAGACATACAGAAGTCACACACTCACAGGTATGCATATCTACACTCGCACAGGTTCCCATACGTGTACACACAAACGGGATCAAACACATACATACACCAGCTCGTAGACGTATTCTTAAACGCAGCAAGATATACTCGAACACGCACTCAAACACTGGCCTAGTCGCCTGAGGCAGTAAAATTCACTGACTGTTTCTCTACAGTGGGGTAAGGCCCCGCCAACCAGTGTCCTAGATATGATACTAAACTATCTGATGATACTAAACTATCTGCTGGAGCTTTGGGGAATGCGGAGTACCCTATATTAACCATCGCTCTCAGGCTCATCCTGGCTCAGAGTTGTAGCACCTGATAGGGTCCTGTCTATGTGTCAAATCGAACTAAACCGTGTACTTATGCTAAACTGAATTGCTTGAAATAGAACTGTTTTGATATTTAAGTGAGTGTAAATAATGACCAGAAGGCCCCTTCTCAATAGCTACTACACCGATGTGTAGGGGGCATTACTCCACTTTACCCTTGATACGTACTTTCTAATGCTGAGTGTTAATCAAGGAGACATCAAGTACCATTTTTAACTTGGGACTGAACCCTGCTCTCCCGGGCCATTGGTGAACACTCTACCTACTAGCCAATGAGCCGGTTTGAAACTATATAAATGTGTGCAAATTATTTCTTTTAGATTAGAATAGTTTAAACCATATAACTTTGTGCAAACAAGTGATTATTGTTATTAAAACTTATTGCTACTTGAAACGATATAGTGGTAAGTATATTATTTGTATTAATATTAGCTGAAGCTATAATTGTTAACAAATGATAATCACTTTTAGTTAATTGAAATGATATAATTGCTTGCGAAAAAGTAATAACATCGACATTTAATTGACTACAAGAATTTAATAGACTACAAGAATTAACATTCCTAAAACCAACCAACCAACCAGCCATCAAAATAATATTGTTCAAAATGTCACGTTTTAAAAAACTAAGACATTTATACTCACGATACTTAGTTTTGTTGAGAAACACTTGAAGTTTATTGTTAAGGCTTTCGGTAGAGCCAGGTGTTTTATTTTCTGTCAAGATGCCAAAAATTATTGTTTGTTTATTGTAAGCCAACGCTCGAACCATTGAACGGGTTTAGAATGTTCTTGGTAATGTTAGAATGGAATGTCTAATGGCTTGGGATTTTTTCTTTTCGACATCGGCCAAGGACAAGGTATTTGTTTGCTCTCTTCCTGTATGGAACTATGTGGGTGGTAGGCCAGGCAGACGATTTCTTTGTTTTGGCGCGAAATCAAACAAAGGCCTGGGCTCGAGATCTCTGACAAGACCAGAAGTGGAGGAGAAAAGAGCAGTTGACAAAGGAACCCAGAGAGGGTCAGTTGGCGAAGGGAGACGCAGAGAAGCAGTCGACAACGGTCAGCAAAAGGAAGCAGTGAGGAAGACGGTCAAAGATGAGTTGGCATTCCTTGTGGCTTTTGTTGGAGTTTCGCGAAAAATATACGCCTGCGATTGTCTACAAAATGCACGAAAAGCTGTACAAAAAAGTGTCACAAAACTACCCTTCTTGCACTTGGAGCTGACCTAAGTCCATATTGTTCACTCGTTCTTTTTCTCTCTCTACCTCGGTTGTATTTCTTGTGGCCGTAAAGAAATGTGTGATACCCCTGTCGGAACCCACTGGATGAATCACAGGCCATGAATTGAATTGGTGCTAAGAAGTTTATGTATTCGGGGCGGCCGAAGTGGTGTATCACACCTGTTAATTTAGATAATCTGAAACAACGATATTAACAGGATGTTGATAGGATATTGAATGGGAGTGCATTAAACCGAAAAAAGGGTTTGATTCGGTTTATTTTTTAATAGCATCTCGACTCCTAATGGGTTATCTAATGCCGACATTTCATTCATTTGCAATTAGTTGTCTGTAATAATAACAGTAATATTGATGTTCTATTGGATTTTTTTGAATAGCAATTTTTTGTCTATAATAATTTTTTTCAAACTTTTTAACCTCCGCTAAAAAATTGACCTTGTTTCGCATCCTTCTCGTAATAAATGGGTTGAGTAATAGAGGCGTTTGTGATGTAATGGGTAAAGTCGTAGGAAACGGACACAGCCACCCGAGTTCAAATCCTGGACAAAGCTGGCATGTATTCCACATAACGGTAATAGACTTGGAGAAGGTATGAATTCAAATATTCTCCTTCCAGATATTGGTGAATAGTAGGACGGACTTGGTTTTTAACCTTGGCATTGCAACCAGCCTAGGAGAAGGAAAACTCTAAATTAAAACGTGTTAAACTCCGCTTAAAAATTGACCTTGTGTCGCACCCTACCCATACGGAACGGTTGCTAAATATATAGATTCATTTGTTTGTACACAATAATAGGATATAAAGTACTTCTCTCTAATATAAATAGTTTTCATGAATAAATTTCACTCTGGATTAGCCTCAAACCTGTTTATTATCTGCTTACACTACGGGATTAGAACGTTTATATATTTAATGCAGAAGTGTTTCGGCTTGGTCAGGTGTATTTGCCAGTATCGCTATGTCATCGGCGTAGTCGGCGTCGGTAATTGTTGTTGCGGGGTATCTTCTGCTACATAGTTTGGAACGAGCAGCAGCAAGCATAGGCCTCCATGTTAATGCACACAAAACGGAATATATGTGCTATAACCAAACGGGGGACATCTCCACTCTAAAAGGAACCCCTCTTGAACAAGTAGACAAATTCACGTACCTAGGAAGCAGCGTCGAATCAACCGAAAAGGACATCGAAACGAGGTTAACGAAAGCATGGACAGCTATCAATAGACTATCGACTATATGGAAATCAGACCTAACCGGTAAAATGAAACGCAGTTTCTTCCAGACAGCGGTCACATCGATACTGCTATATGGATGCACTACATGGACGCTAACGAAACGGCTGGAGAAGAAACTAGATGGCAATTACACAAGAATGCTGCGTGCAATCCTGAACAAGTCCTGGCAGCAACACCCCACAAGACACCAACTGTACGGCCACCTGCCCCCTATCACGAAAACTATTCAAGTTAGGCGAACCAGACATGCAGGACATTGTTGGAGAAGCAGAGATGAACTCATAAGAGATGTACTCTTATGGATCCCCACACATGGCCGCGCAAAAGCAGGACGACCAGCACGAACGTACATTCAGCAGCTATGTGAGGATACAGGTTGCTGTCCTGAAGACCTACCTAGGGCGATGAACGATAGGGAGGAGTGGCGAGAGAGGGTCAGGGATATCCGTGCTGCCAGCACGATATGATGATGATGATATATTTAATGAAAAAAATGGTTTCAAGATAGCAAAGGAAAGAAGCAGAAAATACCCATCAAAAACAATTACAGACGCGGACTACGTCGATAACATAGCGCTTATTGTAAATACACCCGCCAAAGCCGAATCCCAGCTACATAGTCAGGTACGAGTAGCAGGTAGCATAGGCCTCCATGTCAACGTTGACAAAACGGAATACTTGTGCTTTAATCGCCAACGAGTGGGCCAGTTCACCAACCTCGGAAGTAGCGTCTCCTCAACCGAGAATGACATCATTAAATAACCTACAATGGATGATATGTCATAAAACCAAACTCAACCAAATCATATATTTGTATAAAGAGGATTTGTCATTAAATAACCTACAATGGTTCATATGCCATAAAACCCAACCAAACCAGATCATATATATGTATAAAGAGGATTTGGCATTCAATAGCCTACAATGGATGATATACTATAAAACCGAACCAAACCAAATCCTATATATATAGTATATATAGTAATATAGAGGACATGGCGTAAAATAACTTACATGGGTTGTTTTGCTATAAAATCAAACCAAACCAAATCATATATATTTGATATATATATATATGTATAAAGAGGATTTAGCATTAAATAACCAACAACGGTTCAAATGCCATAAAAACCAACCTAACCAAATCCTATATATTTAATATATATGTACAAAGAGGATTCGGCATTAAATAACCAACAATGGTTGCAGATCATTGTCATAACCAGGACACGCGTTTAGTATGTATGTAGGGGAGTCTTAGCTTCTCTTCAGTTGTCTTATTCTAACCCCAGCCGACAGAGTTGCAATAATAAAGGTTATCTGTTGTATATCGTAAGAGTGAGTATCTGAAATAAGTTTTTAAATAATTTTTTTCAAAATTGTCTGTTTCTTCTGAAGACACCCTACAAATTTTACACAGGTTGGGTTGCTCTTGCGGAGGGTGATATTGGTGAAAGAAATTGGATAGGCAAATCCCTTCAAATGGAACCCTTCAAATTTTAAAAATAGTATCCGAAATCCTATTTTTATGTAGGCTTGAACACCGACCTATTACCCTCTACAATCTTCTGCATTTTACTTGAAGAGGAAATGGGCATAATTAGATTACCCTTTCATGAACTTATGGCAGGGGTTGGGAACCTTTGGCTTTAAGGCCAAATTCAGCTTTTCACGGCTTTATCAAAAGACTAATTAAAATCATGTACTTTCACTTTAAAATTTGATATTACAATGCCTGCTGGCAAAAAAGCAATCTCAAAAATTTATATATTGTTTTGTTTTGAATTAGGTTTGGTTAATATATTCAATAGCATATCTATTTTCGTGGTTTATTTAATGTCAAAGTCATCCTTGGAGAAGAACAGAAAAGGTATTACTTGAACCAAATACGTAAGGGGATTAAGAGGGTTCGACTTTTCCGCAGGGTATTAGTCTGAAAATAAACGTAATATCACGACTGGGTTTCGAGCTCACGTACTACAACGACCCAGTTCATCACACTAGCCACTGCGCCACAGAGATTCTCATCCATTCATAAATTAAATTAACAAAAACTTTCAGGATCAGATTTTTTTTCAAACATCTTTTATTGTGTGTGACCTTCATAGTTAAAAATAAATTTCATTGAGGCCTTTAAACATCTTTTCTGTACTAAACTTTTAAAGATGTAATTATTTATTTTATATTCATTTTTATACTGCATATTTTTCAGATGTTCGGAGTCTTGCCGTATTTTTCAAATTACAGGCTTCTATCAGAGATCTCTACACCACTAGTTAACCAAAGGTAAGCTAATTTTGTAGCTCACAGTTCAAGGTCAAAAAGACACAAGGTTAGTTTTATTATAGAGGGATACAAAACACAGATCGATACTCATACGCTGGGTTCCATCGGTATTCCCCTTCAGGCACTGGGCAATAATCCCAGCCTTTAGCCTATATAAATAAAGCGGCTACTGCTGCTCGAGGGAAAGCCCTCTCGAATGAAGACATAAATGTACTCTCACGTGACAGCAACTCCTCGACAAAATTAAGCAATACTAAAGAGGAGGATTTTTTAAATTTATTTCATGGCAAATCGGTCGTCGTCACTTATTCTATGCCAAAGCCATCCTTGTAGAAAAACAGAAAGTTGTTGACAAGCATCGTTGCTGGCGACTAAAAC